>CAMZMU010000102.1:36382770-36748197 GCA_947311845.1 Poa pratensis
TGTGTACATGACGTTGATGGCTCTCCTACGCCTTATCTTCAACAACAACGACGTTGGGGCAACACCCTCGATCGTTTACACAGCCGATGGCTAATCCGGCACTCTCTCTCATGAGCTCGCTGAAGGCTTTCCAGCATAATATTATCCTCTCATATATAGACGGTCAATGTCTTTCTGACCTTCTTCTGCATTACCAAGACATTTTGGCATTATCCAAGCTACTGTGGGATGAATACCAATGGCTTTCTGGTGTCTCATCTTCATCAACACGTCAGTTTTATGGGAGCAGTACAACGCGCCAGTATGATCAGCGTGAATCTGTGAAACCCTTCGACCTAGTCGGCGGGCACCGCGGTAGCTGCGGGCTTGACTAGATTGATTAAATTTCTTCAAGGTACGGCATGGTGTTTCGCTGTCAAAAGAAGAACTAAGGTTGTCTTTGTTGGGTGGCACCATGGCTGTTTCATGGTAACAACAAACTTCCTCATCCAATACGTGTGCGGGAGAATTAACTTGCACGACTCCAAGGATTTCTCATATTCAAACCGAGAGATCCTCTTCCTTGATCATCAATTGGTGTACCTTCTAAGCGTACTACCACTAAGCATTACCAATACACCCGGCCGCGCTAGGAGGCCCATCCACATTGTGGCCGCCAAGATCGCGCCTTCAACTCCGACACCTTTGCAGGCCAGTCCGCCATCAAGTGAAGAACTCAGATGCATTTGTGCATGGTCATCTTACGCAGCATGTTCTGGCTTCATTGATCATGGTGGCAAGCTCAAAAATAGTGCGGCCGATTTGTGCGGCGCACAGTCATCCTGACTACTGCAAGTACATGTGGTGAGGTCCGGCCCAAGCTGCCCCGACAGACTCCGAACTTACCTCGTCACCGGGGGCACTGGTCGTCCCATACGCAATGATCCTCGCGGCCGTCGCTGAGTCAACTTACTCACTGAGGCGGCGCTGCGCAACATCATCGTCTCTCTTCCTTGTGCTAATGAAGAGATACATGTACGTGTGTCTCTGAGGAAGCAAACCAGGACGGAGAAGTGAGTGTATGCCGATGGTTAACCACCCGGCCTGTAGCTGCTCCTGCAAGTCTCTATTCCTTTGCCCTTGATGCCGGAACAAGCTGGCAGCATGAAGCGTTGAAGAAGATCAATTATGCTCGATTGGATGAAAATACATATTTATCTGCTCTTCCTTCTTGACTCTTCCCGTGAGAGGCAGTTAAAAAAGGCAAGTGTACGAGGCACAATCATGCTACGTATTTGTGGCGTTTCTTGCCTCCGTGCTATGAAAAGAATTTATACAGCAGAGACGCTGATAGACAGATGACTTGCTGAGTTAATTGTCTAATCTAATCTTGTACCCTCAAAACTCTGATCGAGCCGAGCCCAGCAGGCGAAGCACCGGTTCTGTACCAAATTTGGTGAGTCTGCCATGTGCGGCACAAGAGACGCCACTGCGCTCGCCAACATGTGCATGAACCGCTATTCATATATACTGCACCAGGTATCAGTATATGTGAGATATTTTCTTAACAGCAAAGCGACTAATGGAATAAGGCTGCACGATCTCACTTATGCGCCTGTATATAAAGTTTTTTCTTCACCGAGTCAAGTCCGATTTGCTTCGCGATCGAACTCAACTCGGTGAGGGGGGCATTTGTTCGATGAGATTTTGTACTGAGATACATATAATAGAAGTATAAAATTTAGTGCAAGTTAGAATATAATAGTTGTGCTATGGTACACAATCGAGGTAAAGAAAAGAAAATGCTACACCCCGAAATATGACTAGCTAGCTGCTTGTGTGAAGGTGGGCATTGCACCAGCATAAGGATACGTACCTATACTGAGTCGACATGCACTAGTGTAAAAGAACCTCATGTTGGACCGATCAGATCGTGACCATCACGTCGCTGGGTGCACCCGAGGACGCGTTGGATCAGCAGTACAATACCCAACCAGATAAGCACATACGGGAGCAGATGACGGCGTGATCCAACCAAACGCGTCTCAATCTAATCCACCAAGATCGGAAGCGGTCGAACGGCCATGGCGGCGCACGAGGGATCGCCCTATACCCTACCCCTCTGCCTATATAAGACCTGACCATGTACAGGTCAAAGGGGAGAGGAAGCCAACTCTAGGCACACAGATTGGTGCAGCAAATGACACGCCCCACAGGGCTGTGGATACTGCACCCGAGGACGGCCGGCCATGGCGCCTAGGAAGTACCTCGACGCCGGTAGACGCTCGCCGGAGGGCTGACCGGCGATGCTTCCTGTCATCCGCATCCACGTTGTTCATCCGCTGAGCGACATGGGTCTTCTTCCAACTACGCCAACATGCTAGATTACAAGGGCTGCCGAATGACGCACCCGCGGAGGCATCATGCATATGCATACACCTTTCACACATCCATTCCTCCTTTTATCACTACGTGCTCTATCTCCTTTCTATCTAGCAGGTTTCTCAGGAGGGGAGGTAGAGGAGGAACTCGGAATACCCAGATCGATCATTCAAGGAGCAGCACATGACACGCCCGTCAGGGCTGTGGATGCTCGGACCCGGCGGTGGCCATTGATGACACGCCCTCGAGCCGGTGGCCGCGGCGCCCTGGACATGCCATGCATGGCGATGGCGGGCGCGCGCCAAGGAACGACCGGTGATCCTTTCTTCATCCGAGCTAGCACTTGCATCCGCGAGCAGATCGACCACTTTGCCTTCCATCAACACCAACATGCTACATCACGTGCCCATGGTGGCGACACATGCATGTCTAAATGATCTATTATGCCTGCTATGATCTCTCGCATCCTCTCTCTTATCTAGCAGGGCGGGAGAACAAAGCAACGCAGCTGGCCGACATTGAGTTGCTGCCGGCGTGTAGCTAGAAGCCGTCTCCACCGCCAATGACCAAGGCCACGAGGCTGAGGAGCTGCCTGCGTGCAGCCTGCCGACGTCGAGGTGCTGCCGGCGTGTAGCCTTCAAGCCGCCTTCATCACCAACCAAGACGACGAAGCCGAGGCCTACGGCATGACGTCATCTCCATCCTACGAGGATGTCGGCGGGGCTGTCGACGAGCAGCACGGCGCCATCTCCAACGTCAAGACGATGTCCCGACGGCCGGCACATGGTTCGGCGTCATCTTCATCTACATGACAACATCGTCGGGAACATACAGCCCGGTGTCATCTCCAACTCCGCAACACGGCGGGCGGCATCGGCACCACGACGCGCCAAGATGTATTTCCGGAGGCCATCACATCAACAACGTCGATCTTGTTTGTCAAGACGCTCTTTGTCCAGGCCACCAAGGCAGGTGGTGAACTTCTTCGGCAAGAACGTCGCCATCGGAGCTGCCCGTGTCCGCGCAGCCTGCCGGCGACTTCACCGCCAAGATGTACATCTGAAGTGTAGCCGATGGAGCTCACGGTGAGTGCAGAGTTCATGCCGTCCACGTCGAGCCCACGGCACCATTCTCAACAAGGTCATCCTCTTTGACAAGAACGACTCGCCGTCGTGCAATCCGCCGACGCCAAGGTGCTGCCAACGTGCAGCCCCAAAAGCCGTCTTCATCGCCATAATGTTCATCTAGAAGAGTAATCAATGGAGCTCGCTGCGATGCGGAGTCCATGCCGTTCACGTCGAGCCCATGGCACTGTCAACAACATTCAAGAAACTGTATCAAGTAGCTATGTTGCAGGGTGTAGTCCATCATGCATGCCAGCACTTCAAGACCCGATGCATGCGTCAATCTCACGACATGCAAATCCAATCACTCAGGTATGTCCAGATTAATTAATTATTTTACTTCATGCATGTTCATGTCCTCAGGTACGAACGAATCCAAGTATGGATAATGGACGCCGTGGAGTCGGCTCCATCACGCCCACCGCTGGAATCTCAATGCCCACACATCCGCACGCCAGCTGCTGTCAACGGAGCTGCAACGGAGACTACATCGACACACCAGGCCATCTTCAACAACCTCTCCCTGACGCTGACCGCAAACACTTCATCGACACTCCCGCACCAGACTTCCTCGACACATCTCCCCGACAAGGATGCCGACTGCACCTGCACATCGTCTTTCGTCAACGGCAACAATCTACGCCGGTTGAATTACACGACCACGACACATCAAGCCTCCAAAAGATCATGCATGTCTTCGGCGCCACAAGATCTACATCGCCAACTTCATATACCGTCGTCATCGAGCCACGTTGCCGCGCGACGACATTCAAGTCTTCTTCGACTTCTACACCAACATTCTTCCTCGACATCGTCCTAGCATCGACGAGGCGAAGCCACTCCACCGACATGTCCTTTTTCCGATGAAGCAAACCACTTCTTGCCGGGCACCGACGAGGCGAAGGCAAGCTATCAAGTCCGACCGACGAGGCGGACACCACTAGGCCGGGCACCGACGAGGCGAAGGCCGCCTACCTGTCTGAGCTGACGAAGCCAGACATCTTCATCATCGGACATCGACAAGTTGGAGGAATGCGACTAAGCATCGCCGGAGCGACGGACGTACCGCTCCATCTTCCACTTCACCATCGCATCATCATCATCCACACCAAGCGTATGGAGAAGACGAGACTTGAAGACGACGACCATTGCAGCAGCTTAATCGGAGGTGGTCCGCGACCTTGCCTCGCGGACGTAATTAAGCGGGAGCCATCCGAGGCCCCGTGAACCAAAACTTCACAGTCGCCCAAGTCATATCGGCCGCGCTAGCAGGCCACGGAGCGCATATTGTAAAGGGATCATGTACTTTTGTTTCTCCTTTGAGAGATTAATAAAATGCAAGTTTCCCTATATTTTTATTTGTGTACTTAGTACACTGGCACGCCCGCATATGTTATTTTCCCCTGACGCGTAGAGAGATAATAATACGTTATACGCGTTGTTATTATTTTTCGTGTCAAACAAATTGGCACGCCCAGTGGGACATGGTTCTCCTCCCATCTTTGCTGCGCAACAATGGTCGTCGAATTCGTCTTATGGCTCTTCTTGAAATTACAAGATGGTGTGGACATTTTTTGGTGAAGTTCTATCTTCTTTGGTGATTTTAATTAATTACCGGTGACCTTAGTGATCTAGCTGCGATCACTTGTCTATTGGAGATACATGGGTGCAATTTCAATATGCCCCAATCATGTGTCTTGTATTCTATGGAGCGGCCATGTCAAAGAGGTGCCGCAATTCATCTCAAGGGCTCAAGATGCTGCTATTCAAGAGGCATCATTGTTGGCTGAGGACACTATCCACACATTACTGCGGAAATTGGCAAAATCTATTCCATCTCCGATGTGCTGGGGCACTCTTTAAATCAAGGAAGTGCTCACCAAAAGTCGAAGGCGGGCTTTGTCAATCTCGATGGTAAACCCCAACTGGTGAGGCCATCAAATATGACGGCCCTTCAAATATAACGAAGTCATCCTCGACATACACTCCTTATGGCCCCGTCTCCTTCGACCTATGGGTGCCTTTATGTGATGGCGAAAACTCAAGGGGGTATCTTCATCAAGCGCAGGTTCTAGTCGAAGAGCTATGGCAGATATAGCCTTCATATAAGGCATTTATTTTGAAAATTACACAACACCTGCATCACATTATTTCACTTCTTTGTATAATTTCATGCCATTGCCTAAAAATAAATGATGTTTTTTTTTCTTTTCCTTCTTGAAAATGCCCATTTTGATGTTTGAAGATTTGGCTACCTTGGGACTTGTCAGAGAGTTGCACAATGTATCATGTTGTAGAGGGATCTGATCCCACACCCGTAATGCACGACACGTGCCAATTGTATGCTCCTGGAGGCTGCGGAGAAGATTACTTGGGTTGCTTCTATGTAATGAGGCCCCACACCCCTTTGCTTCCGGATGTGTCTCAGGTTCACCGAGGTACCACACCCCCGGGGAAGACTCTAGGAAAAAGATCAAGAGAGGGCTGCCCCGCCCAACAAAAGTTGGACGTGGTGCGTAGTCACTTAGCAACCCTGGGGCGTGCCACCAAAAGGTCCATATAATATGCCTGAGGGTTTTAGTTGACCATGGTGAATGGCTGCCTTCCAAGTTCTCAAGGTGGCTCCCCGAGGAATTATCAAGTATCTCCAAGCAAGTTTGATTAATCGTCAAAAGAAGAGCAAGAATAAAGTAATTTCCAAGCAAGTGCAAGCAATCATATAAAAAAAAAATCTCGTGAAGTCAAGGGACAGCCCAATTGTCTGTGAAAGCAGTCCTCACAATAGGAAAATATCCATGAAATGAAGAATCAGGTCCAACAGTTTGAAGCAATAAGGGAATCACTGGAAAGAAGGCGGTCGGTAGTCATTCACAACCCCTCAACAAAGGCATGACAAATTTTTGCAAGCCATTGTCCCAAAAACACCTACCCTGATTTTACCTCACCCATGCTTTGGTGTTCTTGAGGCACGGAAGGGAGCATGGTGGAGCTTTGGGGTTACTCATTCTCTGATGGGCTTGAGTACGATTTTCTGCTGCCTCTCGAAGCATCCATGAAGCATGGCGTCTCCACACGCACGCCAAAGGAAATTCAGTATTGAGTTGCAACTGCCATTCCTCCGATGTTTCCCAATGACAAGTCCTTTTGTAGCCTTTTCTGATTACAGATCTATGCATCATGATCTACAGTATACACATGCAATGTTTTCAAACCCTCTTCATTTTTTTTAAATGATACGCAACATACATATGCATTGGGTTTTCTCACACTTAGTGCAGCCATCCTCTTTATTATGGCGCACATGTTGAACCTGCGCTAAGAAGATGGCTAAGCGGATTATACATCGGTACGCCATGACATCGCCGACGACTTCTCGGCGCTCCATCCTTCTTCACCACCAAAAACATCATGGACGCCGCGGGCAGAAACCCGTGCACCATGACTTCGCCGACGGTATCCCGGCGCTCGGTCCTCTACTTCAACATACATCATGGGCGCTGGGGCAGCAACCCGTGCACCATGACGTCGCCGACGGTATCCCAGCGCTTGGTCCTCTACTTCAACATACATCATGGGCGCTGGGGTAGCAACCCGTGCACCATGACGTCGCCGACGACATCCCGGCGCTCGACCCTCTACTCCAACATACATCATGGAAGCTGGGGCAGCAACTTGTGCATCATGACGTTGCCGATGACTTGCCGGCGTTCGATCCTCTACTCCAACATACATCATGGTCGCTGGAGCAGCAACCCATGCACCATGATGTCGCCGACGACATCCCGGCGCTAGAACCTCTACTCCAACATACATCATGGTCGCTGGGGCAGCAACCCAAGCACCATGACGTCGCCGACGACATCCCGGCGCTAGAACCTTACTCCAACATACATCATGGTCGCTGGGTAGCAACCAGTGTACCATGACATCGCCGATGGCTTCCCGGCAAACGATCTTCTACATAAACCTAGATCACGTATGGACACTGGGGAATCAACACCCGCGTGTCCATGTCTTCTCCGGCCTATACATTAGGCGTACTGGAGAGCTAGAACACCACACCTGAGACTTCGCTGATGGCATCCCAGCGTCTGATCGTCTACATCAACATATAAAATGGGCTAGCAACGCCCGTGTGTACATGACGTCGATGGCACTCCGACGCCTTATCTTCAACAACAACGACGCTGGGGCAACACCCTCGATCGTTTACACAGCCGATGGCTAATCCGGCACTCTCTCTCATGAGCTCGCTGAAGGCTTTCCGGCATAATATTATCCTCTCATATATGGACGGTCAATGTCTTTCTGACCTTCTTCTGCATTGCCAAGACATTTTGGCATTATCCAAGCGACTGTGGGATGAATACCAATGGCTTTCTGGTGTCTCATCTTCATCAACACGTCAGTTTTATGGGAGCAGTGCAACGCGCCAGTATGATCAGCGTGAATCTGTGAAACCCTTCGACCTAGTCGGCGGGCACCGCGGTAGCTGCGGCCGCGACTAGATTGATTAAATTTCTTCAAGGTACGGCATGGTGTTTCGCTGTCAAAAGAAGAACTAAGGTTTTCTTTGTTGGGTGGCACCATGGCTGTTTCATGGTCACAACAAACTTCCTCATCCAATACGTGTGCGGGAGAATTAACTTGCACGACTCCAAGGATTTCTCATATTCAAACCGAGAGATCCTCTTCCTTGATCATCAATTGGTGTACCTTCTAAGCGTACTACCACTAAGCATTACCAATACACCCGGCCGCGCTAGGAGGCCCATCCACATTGTGGCCGCCAAGATCGTGCCTTCAACACCGACACCTTTGCAGGCCAGTCCGCCATCAAGTGAAGAACTCAGATGCATTTGTGCATGGTCATCTTACGCAGCATGTTCTGGCTTCATTGATCATGGTGGCAAGCTCAAAATAGTGCGGCCGATTTGTGTGGCGCACAGTCATCCTGACTACTGCAAGTACATGTGGCGAGGTCCGGCCCAAGCTGCCCCGACAGACTCCGAAGTTACCTCGTCGTCACCGGGGGCACTGGTCGTCCCATACGCAATGATCCTCGCGGCCGTCGCTGAGTCAACTTACTCACTGAGGCGACGCTGCGCAACATCATCGTCTCTCTTCCTTGTGCTAATGAAGAGATACATGTACGTGTGTCTCCGAGGAAGCAAACCAGGACGGAGAAGTGCGTGTATGCCGATGGTTAACCACCCGGCCAGTAGCTGCTCCTGCAAGTCTCTATTCCTTTGGCCTTGATGCCGGAACAAGCTGGCAGCATGAAGCATTGAAGAAGATTATCCTCGATTGGATGAAAATACATATTTATCTGCTCTTCCTTCTTGACTCTTCCCGTGAGAGGCAGTTAAAAAAAAGGCAAGTGTACGAGGCACAATCATGCTACATATTTGTGGCGTTTCTTGCCTCCGTGCTATGAAAAGAATTTATATAGCAGAGACGCTGATAGACAGATGACTTGCTGAGTTAATTGTCTAATCTAATCTTGTACCCTCAAAACTCTGATCGAGCCGAGCCCAGCAGGCAAAGCACCGTTCTGTACCAAATTTGGTGAGTCTGCCGTGTGCGGCACAAGAGACGCCACTGCGCTCGCCAACATGTGCATGAACCGCTATTCATATATACCGCACCAGGTATCAGTATATGTGAGATATTTTCTTAACAGCAAAGCGACTAATGGAATAAGGCTGCACGATCTCACTTATGCGCCTGTATAGAAAGTTTTTTCTTCACCGAGTCAAGTCCGATTTGCTTCGCGATCGAACTCAACTCGGTGAGGGGGCATTTGTTCGATGAGATTTTGTACTGAGATACATATAATAGAAGTATAAAATTTAGTGCAAGTTAGAATATAATAGTTGTGCTATGGTACACAATAGAGGTAAAGAAAAGAAAATGCTACACCCCGAAATATGACTAGCTAGCTGCTTGTGTGAAGGTGGGCATTGCACCAGCATAAGGATACGTACCTATACTGAGTCGACATGCAATAGTGTAAAAGAACCTCATGTTGGACCGATCAGATCGTGACCATCACGTCGCTGGGTGCACCCGAGGACGCGTTGGATCAGCACTACAATACCCAACCAGATAAGCACATACGGGAGTAGATGACGGCGTGATCCAACCAAACGCGTCTCAATCTAATCCACCAAGATCGGAAGCGGTCGAACGGCCATGGCGGCGCACGAGGGATCGCCCTATACCCTACCCCTCTGCCTATATAAGACCTGACCATGTACAGGTCAAAGGGGGGATCGGAGCCTGGAAGAGAAGGCCCAGCACATCACGCTCACCATGACGGCAGCGAAGCACGCGCGCCCAGAATCTTGAAGGCCGGACGATCATCGCCTCGCATATCCACCCGGCCGGCGGCCATGATCCAGGAGAGGAGGAGAGGAAGCCAGCTCTGGAAACCTAGATCGATCGTTCAAGGAGCAGCAAATGACACGCCCGCCGTGGCTGTGGATGCTCGCACCCTGCGGTGGCCATTGGTGGCACGACCGGGCTGGCGGCCGCGGCGCGCCGGAGAACAGACCGGGATGCTTTCTTCCATTCGCACCAGCAGGTGCATCCGCGAGTGGACTGATGATCTCCTTACAGGTGGATCCGGAATCACCATGCATGATGATGCATGCACGGTTCATGCTCTCTCATCCTCCTCATATCAGTACATGCTCTTCTCCCTCTCGCACTTGTCTAGCAGGTTTCCAGGAGATGAGGTACGTGCCATGGCAGCGGAAGATGCGAACCTCGAGGAGAAGTCCCGGAGCACATACACCCGACGGCCGGCGCACGGCCCGGCGTCATCTTCCTCTACGTGACAACGTCAGTAAGGCAGCCGGCCAGCTCGGTGTTTTTCCCCGACGCCTTGAAGACGACGTCGCGACCACTGGTGCATGGCCCTGTGTCACCTTCATCTACATGACAACATCAGCGGGCGCATACAGCCCGGTGTCTTGTCCAACTCCAACTCCGCGACACGGCAAGCGGCGGCGGCATCACGACGCGCCAAGATGTATTTCTGGAGGTGGCGAACTTCTTCGACAAGAACGTCGTCATCGGAGCTGCCCGTGTCCACGCAGCCCACCGGCCGCTCCACCGCCATGATGTACATCTGAAGTGTAGCCGATGGAGCCCATGGCGATTGTGGAGTCCATGTCGTCCACGTCGAGCCCACGACACCGTCAACAAGATCATCTTCCTTGACAAGAACGTCGCCATCGGAGCTGCCCGTGCACAGCCCGCCGGCGTGTTCCTGCTGATGCCGGCCGCCGTCGACATGCAAGCCATGTCGCCAAGACGTGGCCCATTTTTCCGTCCACTGCATGCATCTAGCCCATGGCGCTCAAATCCAATCTAACCAAGGTACGTGAACATTGATTTATCATTTCACAACGTGTATGTCTCTTGTTCTTACGTAGGGAATGGATCAAGGAGAGCACCACACGGAACGTCATCACGCCACCTGCCGGAGGTCGTTTCACCGTGGAGCAACGAAGACTTCATCGACACTCCCGCACCTGACTTCGTCGGCACACCTCCCCGACAAGGACGCCGACTGCACCCGCACATCATCATTCGTCAACGTCAACAATCTACGCCAGTCAAATTACATGATCACGACATATCAAGCCTCCAGAAGATCATGCACGTCTTCGGCGCCACAAGATCTACATCGACAACTTCATATACCGTCGTCATCGAGCCACGTTACCGCGCGACGACATTCAAATCTTCTTCGACTTCTACACCAACACTTTTCCTCGACATCGTCCTAGCATCGACGAGGCGAAGCCACTCCACCGACATGTCCTTTTTCCGATGAAGCAAACCACTTCTTGCCGGGCACCGATGAGGCGAAGGCAAGCCATCAAGTCCGACCGACGAGGCGGACATCACAAGGCCGGGCACCGACGAGGCGAAGGCCGCCTACCTGTCTGAGCTGACGAAGCCAGACATCTTCATCATCGGACATCGACAAGTTGGAGGAATGCGACTAAGCATCGCCGGAGCGACGGACGTACCGCTCCATCTTCCACTTCACCATCGCATCATCATCATCCACACCAAGCGTATGGAGAAGACGAGACTTGAAGACGACGACCATTGCAGCAGCTTAATCGGAGGTGGTCCGCGACCTTGCCTCGCGGACGTAATTAAGCGGGAGCCATCCGAGGCCCCGTGAACCAAAACTTCACAGTCGCCCAAGTCATATCGGCCGCGTTAGCAGGCCACGGAGCGCATATTGTAAAGGGATCATGTACTTTTGTTTCTCCTTTGAGAGATTAATAAAATGCAAGTTTCCCTATATTTTTATTTGTGTACTTAGTACACTGGCACGCCCGCATATGTTATTTTCCCCTGACGCGTAGAGAGATAATAATACGTTATACGCGTTGTTATTATTTTTCGTGTCAAACAAATTGGATGCCCCTCGCCAAGGCGAGGTCACGTGCGAAGCAAAGAGAACTTGGCTTGGCGAAATTCCGACGCAACTAGTATATGTGCAGCCTGAACCAGCGTGCCTCCGACCCAGGTTTAGCACGCTTGGGCGGCACGCCAGGGTGTGATATATGTAGACAATCTTCCGGCTCGAGACGAAATGTGTCAAGTGCCGGGTGTTGAGATAGATTAGTGCGGGTATGTACATCCGCACTCGAGAAAAGCTGGTTGGGACGGCGCATGGTGCCAGCCAACCCGCTAATCCCGAGACTCTTCATTCCATGGCGAAAGAACATGCCATGTCCAGAAGCAAATTTATCGATCCAGTCGGGATTGCCCAGCAATTGCGATGATAGTCGACTAGACCGAAGGGTTTCACAGATTCACGATGGCCGCACTGGCGCGTTGCACTGCTCCAGTATCTTGACATGTTGGTGTAGATGAGATGCCGGAAAGCCCTCGGCGTGGTCACCGTTGGATAAAGACACCACCAATAAGGCGAACGCCACGGGTGAAGTAGAGAAATGCATGCTCTCATGAGCCCTACACCAGTTTGTATGATGACGCCTCACGGTCATGAAAAGGCCTTGGGAAGTGACGTCTCGGCCTTGATTTATCCGGCAACGGACTCGCACAATTAATCATGCGCCGTCGCTTAACTTGTCCCAGCTCAAGGGTTGCATCCTACGTCTGGGTGTGGTGCGAGTATGTCCATCCGCACTTGTACAGGTATGCCCATCCGTACTTGTATTATCTGGGTAGCTCGTTGACAAACGAGGCCCATTTTGTCTTCACTCCATGACGAAATAACATGCCTTGACCTGAAAACAAAAAAAACAAACAAAAACATATCTCGTCGCGACCGCCAAACTGTTGCGGTGTCAGCCGACTTGATCGGAAGGTTTCACAGATTCCCGTTAGCCACCCAGGCGTGGCACTGCTCCCGGAATCCTGAGGTGTTGAAGTTGGCAGCACGTCTCGTAACGTAGACAACCGAGGGGAAGAGACATCTCTTGTATAGTTGTATTGTTGATGTAGGTCAATGCGGACACTTGGACCCTACAACGACCAAGATTGGCGTCGTGGATGCCCAGGTTTAAGTTTATCACGCAAAAGCTATTGAGTATGCCTGCTTAAACTTGTGGAACAAAACCAACAAAAGCAAGAATGTACCAAAAATCAAAGAAACAAAAGGTTTTGGGTGGTGTTTTTAGAATGTTGGCTTTCCCGTATGCACCAGCTAACAGTGTGATATCAGAAAAGGCCGTCGAAGAACTTGTCATTGGGAACCGTTGAAAGACCATGACGGTAAAAACCTGTCCTTCTGTGTACGTGTGTGGAGACGCCGTCTTCGGAGATGCTTCCGAAGGCAGTAGAAAGTCATACCCTAGCCCATCATGGTACTGAGGAGCCCCACGACTCAACCATGCCTCCTGCACGATGCCCCACGAACCCAGAAGCTTGGGTATGGTAGACGGGGGTATGTGTGTTGGGATAAGAGCTTGGGAATTTGCATGCCTTGTTGAGGGGTGGTGAACAGCTACCTCCCGCCTTCAATGGTTCCCTTAATGAGCCTATTGGACTTGATGCTTGGAATTCTTCATGTTTGGTCTCTTGTGAGACCTACTTGTACGAGCCACTTGGACGGCCATGAACTTGACGAGATTGCTTCGACTTCTTTTTTTTTTGTCAGGATTTGCTTTTGGTTGCTTGACCTTCTCCCTGATGTCGGCTTGTCTGCTCGGGGACCCATCTTGAGAATTTGGAAGGCACCGTTCACCTTGGTGGACTAAGAAACCCTCTGGCACTTTATCTGGAGCTTCTGGTGGCACACCCCGGGGTTGTCACGCGGCTACACCAAGTTGAGCAGCCATTTCATGATCTTTTCCTATGGTCTTCCCCGGGGTGCGAGCCTCTGTGAGCGAGTGGCCTGCCAAAGACATGACGGGCGCGGAGCCTCGGCTCAATGAAGTGCCCAGGTCATCATCTCCACTGCCTCCGGAAGCATACACCTAGTACGTGTTGTGCATTGTGGTGTGATCCGATCCGCTTGCAACTTGGCACCTTGTGCCGCCCTCCGACAAGTTCTAAGACAGCCCAATCTTCCGTCACTAGCATGGCATGTTGAGGGAAAGCCTTTTTTTGTTTTTCGAAATGGGAAAAAAAAATATCCACGTTATGCAAAGGAAAATGCACCATCAAGTCCGACCGACGAGGCGGACACCACTAGGCCGGGCACCGACGAGGCGAAGGCCGCCTACCTGTCTGAGCTGACGAAGCCAGACATCTTCATCATCGGACATCGACAAGTTGGAGGGGTGCGACTAAGCATCGCCGGAGTGACGGACGTACCGCTCCATCTTCCACTTCGCCATCGCATCACCATCATCTACACTAAGCGTATGGAGGCGACGAGGCAACTTCTTCCCTTCGCCATCAAGTCCGACCGACGAGGCGGACACCACTAGGCCGGGCACCGATGAGACGAAGGCCGTACACCTGTCTGAGCTGACGAAGCCAGGCATCTTCATCATCGCACATCGAGAAGCCGGCGGATGCGCTGAGCATCGCCGGGGCGACAGACGTACTGCTCTGCCTTCATGCCCTGCAGAACCTAGAGCTTTATCGCCAGAACATGCTGAGAGCTCACAACAAGCTCGTCAAGCCGCACGTCTTCAGGAAAGGACATCCTCGAGCAAGTCTATGACGGAGGCGCATACCAACTGGTTGATGCGTGCCATTTTGTTTGGCATGAAAAATAATAACTACGCGTATGCGCTATTATTATCTCTCTACGCGCCAGGGGAAAATAAATATGCGGGCGTGCCAGTGTACTAAGTACACAACAAAAATATAGGGAAACATATATTTTATTAATCTCTCTTGGAGAAACAAAAGTACATGATCCCTTTACATTATGCGCTCCGTGGCCTGCTAACGCAGCCAGCCTGACTATGGCGATTGCGGTCTCCTGGTTCACGGGGCCTTGGAAGGCTCCCGCTTAATTACTCCTGCGGGTTACACCGCGAGACACCTCCGATTAAGCTGCGTGGTCATTTTCGTCGTCTTTGCTTCACGTTCTGCATGCATGATGGTGTGGTGTGTGTGGGCAGCGGCAGAGCCCGTGTCCTCGTCGGTACACGCGCCACTAAAAGCGTGGCCTTTGATCGGCCTCGCCCGCCCTCGCCGTCGCGCCTCGTCGGTCTTGAGCGGCGAAAATTGTTGTTGTTGAAGTAGCATGATGCAGTCCGTTAGCTAGTACTTCTAGACGACTAGTAGTTTCGTCGGGGTGTGAAAGGGGTAAGCCTCGCAGGACTATGAGATTAGGAGACCGACGTCGGTATAAAACCAACTGTCGCTTAAGTTGGCATGGCCGGTATGGTCGACGTCTCGTCTTGGACGGACGCCGAGTTCACGGCAGTCTCGTCTTAGTCGGGGACGCCATCTCATGGACCTGTGGAGAATTGATGTCGAGGGTGCCGGTGGGTGGTGTGGACGCTGTCGATGACGCCGGGTTTTGCCTCCGAAACGAGCTGTCCCTGTACGCCGGGCTGAGCTGAATATCTGTTCCCCAAGTTCTGTACGCCAAGCCGCCCCTGTACACCAAGTATAGCACCAGCGGCAGAACAGAGCTACACTGGAGCTCGTCCCGCGTAACGTGCCAGTCGCGCCCCTGATTCAAGCTCTTGTTCAGCCGGGTGCATGGGACATGCATGCATGGCAGAGCAGCACGTGTGTTTTATGTACTCCAGCCATGCATGAGCCTGGGTCAGCAGCTATTCTCCTCGCCATGTGCACCTAGCTGCTCCCGTCCGGCCGGCCGACTATCGTTGACGACGCGCCACTGGCGACGGCCGTCGCGTGACGACGACCTGGCTGCGCCTGTACGCCAAGTGAAGCTCCATGCACCCCGTACGGCGGCTTGTACTTGTACGCCGCTGAGCTGTGTACCTGTCCGTCGAGAGAGAAGGCCAGCTCTAAGCTGCACCAGCACGCCGAGCTGAACCTGTACGCCAAATTGGGTTGCGCCTCTCTGTCGGAGTGTACGCGGAGCTGAACCTGGACCATTGTTGGACCTGTACGCCGGGACCTGTACACCGAGCGCTGAAATGCCCCTCGACCTGCACTTGTACGCCTGTCCGGGCTAAGCTGTGCCACTTTGGACAAGTACGTGGACGACGAGCGCCTGTGTTCCTATGCGCCGCTGAGGTGCACGCCGGTGAGTCCACGGCGTTGTCTTCATCGGCTCCGGCTTCGGACGAATGGTATGACGATGACGACCCGTCTGTCCTCCTGTCCGACTCATCGCCCATGAAGCAGCATGACGAGGATGTTGAAGGACGTTGTACATGTGCTGCAGCCACGGGTCGCATGCCGGCAGACCCGGCAGACGTCGCCGTGTAGCTGAGAGGGCGCCGGATGGCACGCCGACAGCCATGGCGTCGTTGTGGGGGCGAAGTAGACGTCAGGCTGCACGTCAGTTGCTCCTCCGACGCCGCCGTGGAGGTGTTGTGGATGTCGGGCTGCACGCCGGCAGCTCCGCTGACGCCGTCGCGGAGATGAAGATTACGCCGGGCTGTGCGCCGGCCGTCGCGACATCGTCTTCGTGAAGTTGATGGAGAAAGTGCCGAGCTGCACCTGCACATCCGTGTCGCCTCGACCTGCATCTGTACGTCGGCGTTGTCGTGAGGAAGATGACGTCCCTAGCGCCGTCGCGGTGGTAAAGTGGCGCCCAGCTGCACTTCGGCCGCCCCGCGTATGTGGGCGCGGAGATGGAGATCACGCCGGGCTGAACGCCGGCCGTCCTGCTGACGTGCTCGTGGAGATGGAGAAGATGTCGGGCCGACGTGACGTAGTCTTCATGTCGGTGATGGAGAAAGCGCCGAGCTGAACGTCTGGAGTTACCGACGTTGCAGATCGATGAAGATGGCGCCGACCTGTACGCCGGCAGCCCCGCTAACGTTGTCATGGATGAAGAAGGCTCGACGTAGTCACCGCGGTAGATGGCGCCGGGCGGCACGCCGACAGCCCCGCTAACGTTGTCGTGGATGAAGAAGGCTCAACGTAGTCGCCGCCGTAGATGGCGCCGGTCAGCACGCCGGCATGATTTCCGGGCTGGCAGCTCCGGCGTCCGCGTGATGTCGCTGTCCGCCGGGGAAACAGTCGCCGTTGTTCATCGTATGCAGATCATGCCGCCATGCCACCGGCTCTAAGCACCGCCGTCGGAAGACGCGTGTGTGCATGCTGAAAAGGAGAAGGAGAGATCGACAGAGACTTAACCATGTTTCTCACCGTTAGGAAGTAGGAGCTTCGCCTCCATGGCCCCTCGCCTTGCTCCTGATGTATCCACCAGATTCTACTGCTGTATCTGTTTGGCTTATGTATGGATGGGAATTGGTGTTTCTTCTTGAATGCGATCCCCTTCTCCTTCTGGCTTCCCCTGGCCTCCAGGTGCAAGACCTTCTACATGCTGGCGACCCTTCCTTCTGCACCGAGAGCTCTGTGCGTGCTTTGTGTCCAGGGCTCCTCCTGCGAGAGCTCCCTCTGTCCTCCTCTTTGGCTTGGGTGTCCTTGCCTTTTATAGGCAGCCGATGAGGCAAAGAAGATAACCACCATCAGCTGCGTTTCTTGCGCCTTGCGCTTATCTGCCCCGCCGGCCGTACCGAGAAAGTTGGAGCCCTTCCGCTTGTGCCTATCCAATCTGTAGATTGACCGAAAAAGCAATTCTAACGGAGCCGCGCCCTACCGGACATGCACGGCCATGCATGCGACCAGTCACGAGCTGCCACGTGTATTCGTACCCAAATATGTATACATGTATTTCACTCGTATTTTAACGTATATGTAATATATTATATGAAAATTTTCATTTTTATTAATAATTTTTAGAATATTTTTTACTAAATTTTTAAAACTTTTTGAAATGAATATAAAATTTCTTATTTTTCAGCGATGTGATATTTTTATGAAAAACTTTAAAAATTTCAAACAAAAAACATAGAAGTTTCGGCTATTTTAGAAACATTCCACATAGATTGTGCGTATGTCAATAGATTTGTACAAGGTATGTTCAAAACATGACATAAACTCCTTATATGTGCAAAATCTTGATGAAATATATGTTATGTCACAAGAAACTTTTTTGAAATTTGCATGAAACCTATATTATACTCGAACATATGTCATATCGAAGTGAAACATCTCAAATATGATAAATTAACTGTACTGAAATTTCATTTCAGTTTCATTACATTTTCATAGTCGAAATTTAAACTTTTTCAAAATGTGTCCAATATTGATCTTATTTTGAAGTTCTCGTCGTCAGGAACTCAAATATCAAAAAATATCATAAATCGAACATTTGGTTCAAAACATATGATTCATACAAATTTGAGAAACAAAATAAAAAGGATGCGTGGGTGGGCAGCAAAACTATACTTTTCACCCCAAAAGTACCCGCCTGTCATTTACATGTGGGACATAAATTGTTGGTACCCACATGTCATAGAGGTGAGAACATAGGTTGGTGAATGGTTGTATTTAATAGATACACTATACACCTAGAAATCTGCCTAGTTTTGTATAAGAGAAGGAATGCAAAATACACAAAAGTACAACACGAATCACGATGCACGATCTAGTGGTGCATGCATACCCGGTAGGGCACGGCTCCGTTATTAGAAAAACCGCGTTGGTAGATTGACATCATCCAACTAAACAGACTTGTTAAACCGATTCAGCAGATATTACGTGTACGTGCTGCCGGCCGGGCTGTACGTATTTCTTAATATTTTGCCTTGTACACGATACAATTATTAAACAAACCGATTAAGTTATTTTAGCTGCCCTTTTCCTGGCGCTTGCATGCAATCTCCCTGCGGCTACGTACGCATGGAAATAAACTTCTGCATGTACTTGGATATAAATCCATGAAACTATTAGCCAGCTTCATGCATATGCACGTTAAAACGATTGATCAAACAATCAGCTCCATGCATGCATACACGCAGCTTATTATCGAGACCTAGCCTCCCGATGACTAGTCATGTACAAAAATGCGTCGAACACCCTCCGATTTCTTTCATGCCAAATTTCCCAAGCGACCAGTACGATCACCGTGTCTAGCTTCCTCTTGGTTGCTCCCATAAACGATTCTCGGATATGCACCCACCATGCTCTTAGGTTATCTTGAACTGAAGGTGTGGCCCTCTGAAGATTTGCCCAACTAAGTATATGCCCCCAAATAATATTAACGACCGCGCATCCCATGAAAAGATGTTGTGCATTTTCTTCGACCGTGCCGCAAAAGGAGCATCTATCAGGATGCGGTAGACCCCTTCTTTGTAGTCTAAATTGAGCCAATGGCAGTCTCCCAAGCTTATTTGATAATCTGGTATTGCCAATAGTCACAAAAGTATGCAAGTGGGTCAGACAACTGCAAACTGGGCCTTATTCCCAACCTTCAACACCTAAATTGGGCAAATGGCAGTCTCCCAAAGCTGCCAAGCACGATGGAATCCAAGCTTCGACCCACAAGCACAACGAAATATCATAGTACCAGCTTATATTAAGTTATTAACCCTCTGTATTGCAAGAGGTACTTATCGTGTAGCCTGAAATTCTACAGGAACAAAACCGCACAAGAAATCTGTAGTTCGGATGTCACACAGAAAAAACTATATCAGAAATGTTAGATACGAAGAGAAGAAAACATGAGGTAGGATCTAATATTTAGTTTTCTCCAAATTTCGTTTGCAGTAGTCTTTCGTACGAATTTCAAAGTAGTATGATATACCAATTCATTTGTTTCAAAATGTAGCAAAGGAACTTTTGATTCAGAAATCATATCCTCTAAAACTCCTACCTTTTTCCTTTGTTCTAACAAGGCCTGATAAAAGCAGCAATTATTCTTGATGTATTTGTTTGTAGTACAGGTATATGATTGTACAATTTCTCTCTGCCCGTACAGCTAGTCACAGTTGGAAAATATATGAAAGAGAAAAAACAAAATTTACATTGCACAATGTCTCGTTGTAAGCTACAGGTTTGTGGCACTAATTTGAATAACTATGTGCCCAAGACAAGCCGAATGCCGCATATCACAGGTCGCCGGTGCATAGACAAAAATTATACTGTTATGTACTTCAACATAGCTGAGCGCACATTCTCCATGAAAGTCACAGCTTCCCCCTAAACATCACATACGAATTTTATACAGGTTAGAAGCATAGCAAAGGAGATCCAAAGCCTAGATACTTTGGTAATTTATACGACGATGCTCCTGAAAGGAGGAGACAAGCGACAGCACATCACCTGATTGCTCGCCTTTGCGCTCGCAATGTTCTCATCAAGAAGTGTTAATATGGACATGTTGAGCTCATTCCGTTCGACCATGTCGAGCAGCTGGGTAACACCAAAATACCACATGGCAGTTACAAAATCAGCAGGTCCATACAAAGAGTTACCAATAAAAGAAAAAAGTTGCAGCATTGTTCAAATCTCTCTGTTTCAGATCTTACCGTTGATTTCCTGTCTTTAGATTGCAGGATGTTGGTGAGCCGCTCTTTCGCCGTCACGAGGTCATTCTGCAACTTGTCGTAGGCCTCTGCAATATCGAGAAGGGCAGCAGTTACAGATACACATAAATTATGCAGAAAATTTAGCAATGTCATGAAAGATGTTTTTAACTGACCGACTCCCTCCCCGATGACCTTCTGCATTGCGTCCAGCTCGATCAATCTGTCTTCCATGTCCTGCGAGTTGAACAGAAATCTAAACCAAGCTGGAATGAGAATTTATCAGAGCGAAAATTGTATCAGAACTTTTACCGCCGTTCTGGTGGCTGCGAATTTAATCTCGGAGATTTCCCGCCGGATGTAGTCGAAGAAGGCCGTGTTGAGCCTGGGGCGGAGCCTGCCGATCTCGATCTCGATCTCCCGCGCGTCCGTGTCGAGGAAGTACTCCACCAGCCCGGCCTCCGTGTCAGGCACCACCCGCGCCTCGCGCACCTTGCGGCGGCGCTCCTGCTCCTCCTTGACCTGCTGGTCGAAGGCCGCGCGCGCGTCGGCGTCGCTGTCGAGGCGGCGGCGGAACTCGAGGTTGGCGATGTGGCCCGGCTGCGGCGCCGCCAGGATGCCCTCCGGGTCCTGCACGCATGCGTCCCGAGCATCAGAATCGTGCATCAGCCAAACAAAACGAGCTGGTACGTACCCATCCGATGCAGGAGATCTTGTTTGCGACGGCGCGGCGGCTGGTCGGCGCGCGGCGGGAGGCGGCGCGAGGCGCGAGTAGGGGAAGCGCTGGAGGATGGCGCCGAGCGAGGAGGAGGAAGCCATCGTCAGCTGCTGCCGCGCGCGAGGATGGAATGGACGTTATCCCCTTGCTGCTGATGGCGAACGGTACGAGTGTACGATGGAGTGGAGTGCAGAGGACGAGACATTAACGATAAGAAGTGCTTGTATACGAGTTTAGGACGGCCCATCAGGCCGGCTCACTTACTGTCTTTTTTCATTTTAATATTATAGTTTTCAAAAAAGAACCAAAACACAAAAGTGCAATTGCACAATTGAGAAGTTCGATTGCACAAAAAAAGGTGCAACCAAACAAGTATCAGAAGAAAAAAAAGTAAAAGGCTCAAAATATGATACTCCCTCCGATCCATATTAGTGGGCATAGCTTTGTATAAATTCATATGTATCTAGTTAAGTATTTAGACTAGATACATGTGTATCTAAACAAAGTTGTGCCCACTAATATGGATCGGAGGTAGTACATCAGTCTACTTCCTCGTGCGCAAGTCCACTTCATCCTACATGAGACCAACACCAGTTACCACACACTGACACACGGGTCTCTGCCCTTGCCTTTGCTCCCAGGTTGCATTTGTTGGAGATATAACCTACAGAAAATAATAATTGTTATTATTAATATATGTTTTATAATTAATATTTATGTTTTATGCTATAACTGTTATGTTCTTTGAATACGTGACGCAGAAGGAGAACCCATCAGCACGTGTAGAATAATAAATACACTTCTTGCCTCTAGAGACTAATCATTGGTCGTACGAAGACTCTGTCTTCCTGGTCATGGGTATGACTATACCAACAATAATGGGAGCGCCCAATGTTGGCTAGACAGACCCCACCATTGATATAATATGAGATCATATAGTTACATCGTTGTTAGTATTATCATAGATTAGTTATTGTGCACATAAGTCTTTTGACCATGAGGGTGTTAGGGTTATGCATATTCAAAAGGTTGCTTTAGTTCTGTCAAATGTCACACCTGAAAATGGGAGATCAAAAAAATCAGTGTCTAGGTAATCAGGAGAGTGTGTGTTAATCTTAATGATCCAAGACAAGGAATTTCTCCTCCGACGATGGAGTGATACATCACGGGCCCACTCGGTATGACGGTATCCATCATCGTCTGCGCAGACATAGTGTGATGTAAATCATGGGGATACCGGAATACGGGAACGAGAAAAGGGGAAAAAACCGGTAACAAGGATAACAAGATACAAGCCAGATACTATGATTTCATATCGTTCTGGCATGTAGATTGGGTTTGGTGCGTGGCCGCGGTGGAAAACGGAAGGGATTGTTCGACTCCTACCGATGACGAGGAAGACATGAGTCTGCTGGAGGTGCCCTTAATGTGGAGGTGCCTGACAATTCTCATCGTCACCCGTCAACAAGCTTATACGGGCACTATCATGAGACGGAAGCGGCTCCATTCTACGTGTCCATGCTCAACGCGACACGCTCATAAGTAGTCCATCTGTTACTAGTCTTTGTGATAAAAAAAATCAGAACCATAGATAAGTATATTTAATATTGTGTTCAACATATTGCATTGTTACTATTGACTTGTCTAACAAAACAATTTGTGACTCAGGTCTCATCTTGGTGATGTGTTGCCTGATTTTATTTTACGGTTTGCACACGATCGAGCATTTGGTGGTCGGCAGGTGACGCTACTGCACGTCCAATAAAGAGCCACGAGTTCACTTACTTGTGGTTGGTTGAGTCGACGATCTAATCCACACACAGAACACACAAACAAGAAGGAAAAGAAGAAAAAACAAACACTGAAGTAAAGAAGCAGCACGGATCACTGCATCCTCCGACAGTCATGGCCTCCGACCACCGCCTCCTCGCCCTCAAGGCGTTCGACGGCACCAAGGCCGGCGTGAAAGGCCTCGTGGACGCAGGCGTCACCGCCGTCCCATCCATCTTCCACCACCAGCCCGACCACCGTCACCGCAGCTTCACCGTCCCGGTCATCGACCTTTCCGCCGCGAGCACCGGACGAGCCGCTGTGGTCGCGCAGGTGAAGGCGGCCGCGGAGACGGTGGGCTTCTTCCAGGTGGTGAACCACGGCTTGCCGGAGGGTGCCATGTCGGCGATGCTTGCGGCGGTGCGGGGCTTCAACGAGGAGCCCGTGGAGGCCAAGGCGCCGTACTTCAGCCGGGACCCCGCCCGGCGCGTGAGGTACCAGAGCAACGTTGACCTGTTCACTTCGCCGGCGGCCTGCTGGCGCGACACCCTCTTCATGGAACTTGCGCCGGAGCCGCCGCAGCCCGAGGAGATCCCGGCGGCGTGCAGGTTCGTCGCGCCGGAGTACGCGGGGCTGGTGCAGCGGCGTCTGGGCCGCACGCTGCTGGAGCTGTTCTCGGAGGCGCTGGGCCTGCGGCGCGGGTACCTGGAGGAGGAGCAGGGGTGCCTGGAGGGGGTGAGCGTCGCTGGCCACTATTACCCGGCGTGCCCGGAGCCGCACCTCACGCTGGGCGCCACCAGCCACTCCGACTGCAACTTTTTCACCGTGCTCCTCCAGGACGCCGTCGGCGGCCTCCAGGTGCTCGTCGAGGAAGACGACCACGAGCAAAGCCAGGCGTGGGCGGACGTGCCGGCCGTGGCGGGGGCGCTGGTGGTGAACGTGGGCGACTTCCTGCAGCTCATGTCCAACGACAGGTTCAGGAGCGTGGAGCACCGCGTGGTGGCCAACACCGTGGGGCCCCGGGTCTCGGTGGCGTGCTTCTTCCGGACGCACCGCGCGGCCTCGTCGGCGAGGGTGCTGGAGCCGATCGTCACCGGCGGCGGCGGCGCGCGTTACCGAAGCACGACGATGGAGGAGCTGGTCCGGGAGCACTACAGGGTCAAGGGCCTCGACGGCATTTCTCCACTCGACCACTTCAGGCTCTGAATCTCACTAAAAATGTATCTCTGGTTCTCTACTCGATCGCAACACATTGCAATTAGCCGTCAGCTTTCACACAAGTTTACTCTGCTCTGCTCTGCACCGTCCCTCTGTCCCCCCTACCGACTGAATATTGAATCCTAGTTTCTGGGTAGGTTTGACATTTTTGCAAATAGTTGAACTTACACAATATTCCCAGTCTCCCAAGCTGTCACTATCAAGGATTTGGTTACCAGTCAAAATACCGCGTTTACCGGCCGGTAACCGGATTTCTCGGTCACCCTCGGTAAATGTGTTTACTGGGGAAAAAATCCCGGACCATTTGAATTTGGACCAAATTCTTTCTCCAAAATCATTTTTTGAATTCTTTTTGATGTTTTAGGTTCGGATTTCAAAATTTGGTTGGGAATCTCGGCCGGTAACCAACCGGTATTTTCCCCGTAACCACAGTTACCGGAAATCCCGGCCCCCTCCGAGATTTTTTTGGTACCGGTATCCAAAACCTTGGTCACTATTACCCAAAACTCAAGTCTTGTGAGATTCTCCAATCCTAGGCGAAATTCTGGTTACGACAAGTTGAGTGCTTCAAAAGCAAGACGAAATTAAGCACTGAGATAGGAGTTTAACTTAATCAGCCTCATTTCCCAATGATCGATCACCCCCGCATTGTTTTGGTTGTGGTCGACGCTTCCTGGCAGCGAGGCAGACTGTGTTCTGTGTTCCTTCCTACGAAGATCAGTCAGTCGGAAAGAGAAGAGGAAAGGTAAGAAGAACTCACTGAGAACAATGCATGCATGTGACAGAGTATGTAGATACTGAGTCTGAACACTGGACAGCTCGAGGAAGTCTCAGATCAGAAGCATCCCCAATTAGAGTTTAAATGTCCAAACGGCGATCCATCACTTTCTTTGTCGCTACTCACACTGCCTTTTCCTGGCACTTCAATCCTTTCGGCAAAAGTTGAGCAGTCTGCAGGTCTGCATTAGCTGTCTGATGATCAACCACACGTGTTAATTACATATTGAGAGAGATTCATGTTCATCAGTTGAGGCCTTGAGGGGACCTTATTATTGAATAGCATCGCAAAGTGACCATGTGTGGCAAAGCGAATCAGTTGATCAAAGTGCACTTTCAAAAGTCCATCGATATGCTGATCCATGATGAATCTTCCTGAGATCCACTGCCTGTCCTTGATGAGGTATCATCATCATACACTCATACTCATGTGCTTTGTATAGGATGTCCGACCTCGACCGGGTTCGTGTTTCCGGTCAAATTTTGGCTGAAATTTAACAAAAAATTGCATTCCACTGAAACCGCAACCTCGGTAAAATTTCAGCTAACAATTTATCTTTAACTTTTTTTCTGAAGTGAACAATCCACGAGTATGGCATATGCTCCATGCGTGCAATGCTTCTGTCTTTCATCTCCGAGGCCAAGAAAACAACGTGGGAACCAACCGAACGGCAGCAAGTAACAGATGATAAATAAGTAAATAACTGCCATTCAAATTCATGAATTCTTAGAAAAGCCTGGGAAACCATCCAAAGTATGTCCTATTTTTGGTTTTCTCACTGTCCCTGTCTCATTGATGTCCATCCAATATTCCCTACTCCTCTGTCCTACAAATAGCCCCTTTCTCCTCGGCAATATTAACCTCCACCATTCTTCCCCACATTCGCTGCCGAGGCACCAAAGCACCTGTCGGTGCCTGCGGCGATCGACAACCGGAGCAATCAATAACAAACAATGGGTGCCTGTGCCAGCCGTCCAAGGGGTTTCCCTGAAGGGGAGAAACCAGTGGATGCTGACACAATGGTGGCGCCAAGGGTCGCTGCACCCGTTGAACCTGATGCTCCGGTTGTCGAGGACAAGCACGCGATCATCGAAGCACCATTGGTCGACCTCTCGACACCTAGAGCCGGGGATGCTTGCAAGGTGAGTGAAGAGCTTGCCCCTGGGATCAGCGAGCTGCTGCTACCAATGGTCGAGGAGGCCGACAAGGATACCGAGGTCGTTGTTGTCGAGGAGATGATTGTGGCTGCAGACAAGCAGAACTAACTTCCAGCTAGCTTTGCTTTGAGGCACAGACTAACATTTTTTCTTACATTTCTTGCAATGTATATTCATGTATTAATATATGGAAATGGGTGGATGGACAAAATACAGCTGACCTAGCTTTGTGATCCATATTGCATCGGTAACTTCATGTTACAATTTTCAGAACAAACACAATTTGCCAGTAAGATCTGAATCTAAACAATCCCCAGAATGTTAGATACATCTAATGGAGATGATGAACAGGTTGAGATGCAGAAATTAACTTCATTGCATAATTAATCTACACCATTAATAGGTGAGCATGATACTCATGCTACAGTTAATTACACGTAAACAGAACAAACGAAAAAAATCACAAGACAACAGGAATGAACAACATAGCAAGCAACCCAAAGAAGTAACACCACAACAGAAAGTAAACCTGGAGCCTAGGTCTCCTTCTGCTTCGCTTCAGGGATGGCCTTCCTGAACCAGGGTATCAAAACAGAGGTCCTCCTCTGGTACAGCTTGTAGGCCTCTGCTCGGTGCTCCTGCTTCAGCATGCGGCACTCCACGAGCACAGTGACATAGGCGAGAACCATGCTGTTGACAAGTGCCCCAATAAACATCCAATTTTGCCCCAGGTTCCAGGCGAATAGGTACAGACCCCACCACCAGAGCTGTTCGCCGAAGTAGTTAGGGTGGCGCGAATACCCCCACAGGCCATCTTCGAGGGTAGGGACAGTCGGTTCGCCCAGCTGCTTCAGTTTTTCATTGCTGGTCACGAACTCGTGCAGCTGGGTGTCAGCAAAGTAGGCGATCACGACTCCGGCAATGCAGGCGATTGTGGCCACGAAGTCCCAGATTCCCAATGGTTGGTCACTGGAATGAACGGCGTACATCGGCAGGCATATGCCAATCAGAAATATCTGCATCCAACAAATATGCCATCTGTGTAAATCAGGAATATCATATACAATACAAATCATGAATTTCACCAAACAATCTCAGAACAAGCCTTCTTCATTGGCTCAGATGCCTGAATTACCTGCTGGGAGACGTAGACGGCGAAGAAGGACATCCACCACCAGGTCTTGCCGTACTGCCCCCGCAAATCGGAGAACCTCCAGTCCTCCTTCTTCCCCCACACCCACTCTTCCCTCCTGAAGTAGTTGTGCGTCAGTCTGGCGCTCCAGACCCAAGTCAACGCCACCACCACCGCCGATCTCACCGCGTTCGCCACGGCGGCCGGATGGGCACGGAAATAGTGCAGCAGCATCACCGGGATGACGGTCCAGTACAGGTCAATGAGCTGCAAGCGACACAAGAACGAGACTAGCATTTCGTCAAACACAGTCCGGGCAAGAACCCCGCAGGACCAATCATTGGAGGGGGTAAGCAAGTGGTGAGATGGGATCGCTTACCCAGTTGTTGTTGAGGAGGAGGCCGACGAGCCAGAAGAGGACGTCGACGTTGACGAGGAAGAGGATGTTGGCGAGGAGGAGCGGGTGCGCGGCGCACCACGAGGACACCGGGTTGGGGCCGCTGCCGCTGTGGTCGTCGTCTTGGGGGCGGACGAAGGTGAGGTAGAAGAGGATGGACGGGAGCGGGACGAGGAAGGCGATGACCATGTTCTTCAGGTTTCCGCCGCCACCATCGCTGCCGGTGCCCATGGTGAACGGCTGGTCGCGCTGCGAGTGTCTCGGTGGCGGGCGGTGTCTTTTGTGTGCGTGTTCGAAGTGTGTCTGCGATGTGTGTGGTTTGCCATGGACGCCGTTTTTATAGCGTTGGATTCAATCAAGCTTCGAATTTTTAATTCCTCTTCTTTTGCAAGATAAAATTTGAGTGACGAAGAAGCATTTGTTTAGCTTCGGATCATTCTCTATCATGAACGGCTCGGAGTTTCATTTCTGAGAGGATAGGTGGTCGGGTAATGCCACTCTCCGAGACCAACATCCAACCTTGTACCATATAGTTCGTAACACACGATCGCCCATGTGTTGGTCTCAACCTCAGCTAATATCATGTTCATGTGGGATTTGGTTAGGCCTCATCTTGTGGCATGGAGTGCTAAAAGGGTAGTTGACCATGGTCCCACTGTTATAAGAACGAATTTCGATATAATTTACAAGACAATGGTAAAATATATGTGCTTTTCATGCAGTAAACACACATCAACAATGTTTTTTGGTTTCTATAGACAGTATACCGATGCATAAGCCTAGACTTACCCCCATTTGCAAACAAAAAAAAATAACTTTAGTGAAGTAAGATGGATCGATGAACCAAAACTATATCGCAAGAACGGGGAATTATAAGGAGTAATGAGGAGTTCCGCCTCTGTTCTCCTTCTTTTTATTTTTCCAGAAGAGATTTCTACAACCTTTTGCTCTTGAATTTGGTGTTCTTAAAACCATAAATCGAGCTCATTTCATGTTTAGGGGTCTTCGGTATTCGGATAATTTCATCAAGATGTTTATTGCGTATTTTTAGGGAAAAAGAGGCTAGTGGACTACATTGACAGGGCAAATCAGACTATATTTTGCTCCTTCTTTCTGGACCGGAAAAAAGAAATCGAACGGCCGCTGGTACAAGATAACCAAAGCCAGGCACAGGTGCCGCCGTGATGATTAAGGTAGCTTAATTATGCAGCGTGGGTTTAGCCACCATTGGTTACTCAGGACCACACTGACAGGCTCATCGCTGCAGGTGTACGTATCTTCAGTTCTTCACTGTATATATGTTGATGAACATCAGTGCGCAACCACGCTACGCTCTGGCACGCCGCTCGCGGTCCCGGGATTGTTAGCATCAGATCGAGATACATAAGTTTACTTTGCATTTTCTTTGTTTACTTTTACAAGATCAGCAAACTTACAATAATGCATGCTGCATGCTGCACGCACGAAGCTTAGTGTAGAGTGGAGTGGATGAAAGAAATCATGCAAGGTGGCGCGCATTTGCAGGTGTGAAAGGCTTTCAGGTTGATCCATCATCGATTTCTCTCTTGTGGTGCAATGATCAGGGTGGACGAGGAACCTATGAGCAGACGATGATTGCTCTCGACGGCGCCTGGGATCTCAGCGGTCTAATTGATATGTCATCAACATGTTGGATATCGCTTTTTTCTGCTTTACTATTTTTATAGTGCATGCTGTCATTTGTTTTTGGCATAAATTATGGAGGTTGAGGGATGCATGAGCTAATTAAAGGTGCAATCCATCGACGCTGGCCAACACAATTATACCAAGCGGGGCAGGCTTCATTCTGATCGATATTTTCTTTTGAGTAAATGGCACCGGGGGGTCACACAACTCGTCCGCTATGTGCACTTAATTCACACAACTGGAGAACGTGATTTTTTGGTCACACAACTGGACTTTTGGTGCACGCAGGTCACAAACCCCACATGTCAGTCCGTTTTCCGTTGCAAGAGGGCTGACGTGGACACCTCCATAGGAGTAGAGGATGTTTTTTCAAGTAACACCTCCATAGGATAGAGGGTTCCTACATTTCCATATAGAAGAAAAGAATTGTCCGATTTATTAGAGATAATGGGCGAAAACCAAATATAAAGAGCATGAAGCCTCCACCGATCGTCCAAACGGACGAACTAAAGACGAACAAACTTCTGAATGTTTAGCACACATTTAGGTTAAAAAAAATCCAAGCTCAGTTTAAAGTTATCTAACTTTAGATGGAAGCTCTAATGTATAGTTGAAACCTCTGGATGTTTTAGTTGAAAAGATTGATCATCTAACAGCTCTGAATGTTTAGGTACATGCCATTCAGTTCATGTTTGTCAGTTCTATCATTTGGCTCAACGTTGAGGTGAGCGTGCTAGACAGAAAAGTTGAAGGCAAGGTTAAAAAAATAAAGAAAAGGAATAAAGACTTGGGGTCCTTTGGTTCAGATGGTTCATGCCCAGTACGAAACTCGATTAATCCTTCTAACCTTGGAGACAAAACCATCCATAAACGACCATCCCGGTTGTTGACGCATCCTCAACTATTGGTTTGGCTCATTTTGCACCCACAACAATTTTTTGTCTAGACTCACTTAAACCTCTCAATTAACTATCATCCCTGAAGTATTTTGTCCCATGTCAGTGATGCTAAATTCGCTTTAGAAATTTTCATGAATCTTGAAATAAATCATGTGCATTACTTAGATTGTGGTGTAAAATTTGTCAATGTGAAATTTTGTTAAACAATATGACCAATTAAAACATCGGTGCAAGAGTAAAATATTGGGTTTAGTTATTTTTACACAGATGCGTAGTAGATAGCCATAACTCGTAACCAAAATTTACATGTGGATACTTTCATTCCATAGCTTACGTTTATGATTGTTCTCTAATTTTCTAGGCATGATTCTATCCTTTCAGAAACAGGCCACGGGGTTAAAGTGCACAAAGGTTGAGTACGAGTGCGGAGAAAATAGTGAGCCTGAAACACATTGCCTTCCAACACACTGAGAATCCAAGTGTGGAGCAGGAAGCAAACTTACATAACATACAAATATGTTTGTAGCACACAACATTAGGCCATATATAATACAGTATATAAACGAAATTAAACCATAAACATGCGTATATGCATGATCAAACGCTTACAATTTAATTAACTACTCCAAACGACGACAGAGTAGCGACCGATATCGACCAAATAGACTACAAGCAGGACGTACGTGCACACGAGCTCGTGTAACTCTCGACCATCCATCGATTCATCGTCGTATCACTTCACATGGCCACTTCCTCCCCGTCCTCGAAGATCTCGCAGTCGCGGATGTGGTCGACGTGCTCGACGATGACGACGTGCACGCCGGGGTCCCTGACGGCGCAGCTGCCGGCCACGAGCACCGAGTTGTTCACCGCCTGGTAGTTGCTGTTGGTGTAGGTGCTCACCTGCACCTCCTCGTCCCCCTCCTCGCCATCGCCCTCCTCCTGGCCGCCAGACTCAACCACGACGAGGTCCTCCGCGTCGGCAGCCTCCATCGCCGCGCCGTTGTTCTCCCCGGCCAGCGTGATGATGGTGGTCTTTCCGTTGTCGGCTTCTTCGCCGCCGGCGCCGGAGAGGGCGGTGGCGAGGTGGTCGTTGAGGTTGGTGACGGCCGCGTCCACCTCGGAGGCTCCATTGTTGTTGAAAGCCATGGGGACGGTGGAGCAAGGCTAGCTTAGGTGATTGAGCTCGGTGGAAGGGAGGAGTAATGGAGTAGCTGGCAATGGCGATGGATGGAAGTAACACGTCCGCGTTGGCCGTATATATAGCAGAGAGATGTCGCCATGGATGGAAGATGCGCGCGCGGGCAGCTTGCGTGCGTGAGGAGAGGAAGAATGGCGTGGAATTGGGTTTGACATGGGTGGCAAGTGATTCGAGGCTTGAGGATGCGGGCAAAGGATCGATCGGTTGAGTTCAGATGGACGATTCGACATGTCACTGGTAGAGTGGTGACTTTGTCTGAGAGCAAAGGATTTTTCTGTACTTCTGTGTGCTCCTTTAACCGTCCTGGTTGGGCTTCAGTTGAGCCAGCGTACAGTGGGTCCGGTCTGTCAGATGACTCGCAAAAAAAAAAACTGAATTTGAGTATGAAAAAATTCAAATATTTTTCTGTTGGATACAATAAGCGTGGTTTCTATGTATATCTGCAAATTTTCGATGCATTAAAATTCGTATTTCCGTTGGACTCATTTTAGTCCCAATACTCAGAATTTGCTAATTTTTTTCCTTAAAGTGGTTGTAGACTGTAGTGACTCACTTCAGTACAAATCCCGCTGAACCAAAATTTTGCCAACGTGGTACTCTTGGCTTGTGGGCGGGCAATATTTTGCTATGAGATTACCTGATTTCTCTCAATCTCGATTAATCAACATATTTATGATGCTATCCTTCGATCGCGTGACCATGGTCGATTTCCAACAAGGAAAACGACAAGAGAAGGGAGGTCTACAAAACCGGGTGTGGACGACGGATAGGCTTGAGCGAAGGGGGTGGCAAAATTGTGGGCAATGCAAGCTTTGCAACCATGCACAAGAAACGGCGGCACACGACACACCTCTTTTTTAAGTGTCGGTTTACCAAGAGAATTTGGTCCTCTTTAAGGGATTGGCTTGGACTTCATGATCTTGATCCATCGACGTGGGATACTCTACAAAGTGTGAAGGAATGGTGGACTAACGTCATCCACAAAACGGGAGCTAACCGGAAGGCTCTTGTTTCGCTTGCCATGCTTGTCTCGTGGGAAATTTGGTTGGAGAGGAATGCCTGGGTTTTTCAAAACAAGGCGATCACGGCTCCTATGCGCTTCTCCAAAAGATAAAAAACGAGGTGGTTTTGTGGTCTACCGCCGGTGCCAAAGCGTTGTGTAATGTAAAATGCCGCGAGAGTAGGCTTTATTTATTGCCTTCGCCCCTCTTGCGGGCAAGGCTTGTATTACTCTAAAAACTCTTCTTCCTTAATAAATGATAATGGCAAATCTTTTGCCTAGTTTCTAAAAAAAGAGGAGAAGGGAGGGAGGCCATCGCAGCTATCTCTGGCCAAACTGCAGCGGGGGGGGGGGGGGGGGGGGGGGGGGGCTCCAGCAGCCGACCTCTCAAATCATGGCCTTCGTGGGTCCACCGCCGCCCGGACCATCCCCTCTAACCAACTCCGGCGCTGCACCGCCCCACAGCTAAGCCTCGGAGCTGCACCTTTTCTGTTTGTCCCAGCAACGTCACAGCCTCACAGGCAAGTGCTCGAACTAATGCGTTTCACATAGTTAAATCATCTCATAATTGTGTCAAAGAGAAAGCGAGCTAGAGGTGGTGTGGAGGCGATTACAGGGGTCACCCTGTGGGTACTTATCTATTAGGGTGAGGGTTTGGTAAAAACAACCAAAATGAAGTAAGGCGACGCATAAGATATGTATCTTACGTGACAATAAACAGCCATAATGTAAATTACTTCATTCCGAATGTTATTAACAGCAGAGAGCACAGGATGCCTGACTTACTATGTACACAAGACTTACTATGTACACAAGGACACATGATACTGAATCTGTCATAAATCACCTAACATGCAAAAAAAACTCAAATGAGATTCTACATCTAGGCCATTTCAGGAACATTCAGAAAGTACATAAACAGCAAACTACAAATGGCTATGAGCCTGAGATTATCCCTGTTGAACGGCTGCTGGCTGTATGTCCATGTTCAAACTACAACAAAGGAAGCTGTATCTTCATCCGTTATGACTCTTTAATTTCAAAGATCAAACATTTCTGGTACCATTCTGCAACCAAGAATTCCAACTCATTTTGAAACTGGAAGAAAGCTAAAGACAAAGTCGATTCATTTTCGTATCAGAGGGAGGATGATCAGATTCAGTTCAGAATTTGGGCCATCATGTTGGCCAATCAAACCAATAGGGAAATTAATCTCATACATCATCTCATCTCCATCCTTCAACTTGACAACAAGTCTAGTGAATAAACAAAATTACACTACCAAGAACAAAGCTAATGAAGTAATGACAAAAAAAAGGCAAGAAAAAACATGTTTTCTGTGGAAAAAAATATAGCAAGAACACTAAGAGAATATTAGCAAGGATGCATCAGATCTCCAAGGTGAAAAGAGTCTGACATCACAGGGAAGCCTCAGACGCAAATTACCCATAAACTTGTGTCTCCTCATCTGCATCATCAATGCTGCTACTGTGAGAAACAGCAGCAAGAACGAGAAAGAACTATAAATTTCAAAAGAACTCTGACATATAATTTTATAACAGGAAAATACTAAATACAAAATTGTTTATTTTTCATATGAAACAAGGGAGGATGATCAGATTCGGTTCAGAATCTAGGCCGTCATGTTGGCCAATCAAACCAATAGGGAAATTAATCACATACATCATCTCATCACAGAGGACTCAGACCCAACTTACCCATAAAACTTGTGTCTCCTCATCTGAGTCATCACTGCTGCTACTCTGAGAAACAACAGCAAGAACTAGGAAGAACTATAAATCTCAAAAGTAACTACAAACAGAAGAAAAAGACAGACGGCAAAAACTCATAGATTTTATCATCAAACGAGGATAATCAGATTCGGTTCAGTATTTGGGCCATCATATCGGCCAATCAAACCAATAGGGAAATTAATCTCATTCATCATCTCATCTCTCACCCGTTAAACACAAAACAAAAGATTTTTGAAGGAATGTGCTAAGAACGCAAAAGACATCATCTAGGTGGATGCATCAGATCTCCAAGGTGAAAAAGAGTGTGACATCATTGAAATGCCTCAGACGCAAATTACCCATAAACTCATGTCTCCTCATCTGCATCACTGAGACCACTTTCAACAAGTTACAGAATAAAGACTACAAGATAAATCTGCAGGTTTCCCAAAACAAACACAGAATAAAACTCGATAGGGGGATCAGATAGAGCTAATACATGATTCATTGGACATCATACCATCCATCAATAAAATCATTTCTATCCTCTTTCCAGCCAAACAAATTATACAAAGATAAAGAAAGCATGAACACATAGAGAATATTATCAAGGATGCATCAGATCTCCAAGGTGAAAAGAGTGTGACATCACAGAGACGCCTCAGACGCAAATTACCCATAAACTTGTGTCTCCTCATCTGCATCAACAATGCTCCTCACAAAAAGAGCAAAAAGAACGAGGAAAAATGGAGAATAGGAAAGACAGGCCAGAGGAAGCAAAAATAGACCGGGTTTTATTGTGGAAATGAGAGCATGATCAGATTCGGTTCAGTATTTAGGCCATCATAACGACCAATCAAACCAATAGGGAAAATAATCTCATTCATCATCTCATCTCTCGTCCATTAAACCAATTAAACCAACAAAAGAATTTTAACAAGGGAAAGTACTAAGAACGCAAAACGGATTATCTAGGTTATGCATCAGATCTCCAAGGTGAATAAGAGTGTGACATCACAGTAATGTCTCAGACGCAAATTACCCATAAACTCGTGTCTCCTCATCTGCATCAATGATGGCCCTTTTGTCTAAGAAACAAGCCATCAAATTCAAGAAGCCAACAAGATAAACTAGCATGTTTTGCCTAGAAATTTCAGAACAAAACTCATAATGGGATATGATCAGATAGAGCTAATACATGATTCAGTGGACATCATAGCGTCCATCAATAAAATCAGTTCATCCTCATTTCTCCCAAACGTATAGAGAACAGAGAAGAAAAGAGAAAGCAAGAGCACAAAGGAAAAGAACATTATAAACGATGCATCAGATCTCCAAGGTGAAAAAGAGTGTGACATGACATCACCGAAATTACTCAGACGCAAATTATCCAGAAACTTGTATCTCCTCATCTGCAGCATCATAGCTTGTTAATTGTGTGTGGTGTGAGGAAATGATCGTCCTAATCCAGTACATAATATAACGTGTATCATCTAGAGAACAGTAAATGGAAGCTATATGCCTATATCAACATAATCTATATAGTACTAGCTTAGGACACCAACTAGTATCAGACCTTAGAAGCATGTGATTTATTTGAGATACTAAGAAAATACAAGTACCTTACTGAGTCCACCAACAAAAAAACAGAACAGAGTGCAAACAACTGTGGCATTACTACAATGTTAGGTAAACGATACTATCAATCAAATCGTGGTAAATATACATAAACATTATATCATTATGACATGTATATCATCAGCTACTGAACGACGGTGAAGCTAATCAGTATAGCATTTACTCGTACACGGCGCAATGAGGTATGCCGGCAATAAATCTGATGAAAACGAAAGCATAGCTCAATCCTGACTTATAATTGCAATCTAAAGACCGTGTGCTGGTTCTTCCACTACTATATGTAACATAGGCGCATGTCAAGGCAGGTTGTTTGCTTACACTCGGGAGTTCATGAGGGCACGCACAACTTCGAACAATTGGGCGGAAGGGCTCTTCGCCGCCTGAGAGCACGAATGACTCACGGAGGTGGGCGGCGGTGGAGGAGGCCTGGCATAGAGTGGTGCGCCGTGGAGTTGGGTTGCGGCGTAGACGGTGGAAAAGCCGTCATGGCTCAGGCGAGGGTTGGCGGCGGCGTCTGCTCGGTATGTCTGCGAGGTGGAGGAGTCAGCCGTGAGTTGTTGCGCTAGGGTTTGGACTATATAGAGACATAGACCAGGTTAAGGGTTTTGCCGGGTGTGGGCTTTGGTGAGATTCGGCATGGGATTGTTCGGTGGCCTTTTGGCCCAAATCTTCTGAAGGATGGTTACAAAATTAAGTTTTGTCACTTTTTTTTTCTGAGAACAAGCCTTGGCACTTAAAAGTTAACAAATGTTTTTTTTAAGCATACACTTAGACAAAATGATTGTATCTTACAGGGCCGATACCCATATTACAACTCCAAATATGGTTATCCAAAGAGGGATTTATACTTGATAACAATATTTAAAATGCACGAGCTAAAGACGTCAATTGCTAGCCCTGACATCAAACCTCCCGCGCTCCACCCTGTCCTCTCTCATCCTCTTGTAACTTCCTGGTCCATGATCGCCGCCCTCTCCTCCACTACCCCCCGGTCGGCCTTCTGCGACCTCCTCGGTACATGCAGGGCGCACTCTCCTCCTTTACAACCCTTCTGGCCTCCCGCGACTTCCATAGTCAAGGGGCGACATCCTCTCCTCCGCCGCGAGCCCGCTATCGCCTCCTGTTGCCTTGCAATTGTGGCTACAATTTTGGCAATGGGGAGCAATTTTGGCAATGGGGAGCTTGTCACCATCATAGCTTCGGTGTTGTTGTCCCGCTGCTATCTTAGAGGGCCAATGTCACAAGGACGGTAGACATCGTGACGAGTGTGGTGGCCTATCCGACCTTAGCGACCTTACCGGCGACAGCGGGGACAAGCGGAACCAGCCGCACCGTCCCCTGGTCGACCCCCGCCGCCCTCCTTCGTCGTTCAATTCCGAGCTCCCCACGTGTCGTTGTCTCGTGTGAGCAAGAAGAGGACTATCGTGACTAGTCAACCCCATATGTGTGATGCACACATAATCTGGGTATCCAGTCTGGGTTATGTTGCAAGCAGAAATTTTATTACCTAAACCTTCTCTCTCTTCTAGTCCACCCATATTGGGTTTGGGTACCTAAAATATAGGGTTTTTTCGAAAATGGGAACATGCTCCCAACCTTTGAATTAAAACTATGCACACAACCACATATTAACGCAGAATTCTCTCATTGATGTTCTGAGGTTGAAGTGTCATGTATTGACCCCACTAGCGAGGAAGCCATGAGCTCTCACGGCCCTCTGTTCCTTGCCCTTTAGAGGTTCAGGGATGTATGTTGTATCCCTCATGCAGCATGAAAAACGACAGAACTGACTCTGTGACGAAACTTAACATAAAATGGACATATCTCAAAAATAAATATCAAATCTAACCCAATTTGGTAGCGCCTGTCCGGAGAGCGCTACCCTCCACATGTTTACGCCATGGACTGGGGCGCTATGCCCCCTGTCAATGTGGCAACGCCGGGCCGACTACAAAGAAGCGCCGTCGCGAAACCCTAAGTCAAAGAGGGTAGTGCCCTGGCCCTGAGCGTTATGATGGTAATACATCTACTGCTGATTCTGGTAGCTGCAGCCGAGCTCAAGCCGAAACAAACCAACCTTAGAGTTTCAGTGATATATTGTTGTATCCCTCCTGCCGCCAATCTTCATGCACCCAATTCAGCGGAGAAAACGACAGTAAGAAGTGACAGGGAAAACATGAATAGATGCTTGTAATGGCATATTTGAAGGAGAGTTTGACAGGAGATTCCGGCATATCATATCTTGTGCAATGCTAAAAAGTCCTGCATACTCCAGAAAGTAGGAAAATGACATGCAGAATGATAGCACCCAAATTTGGTTACACATTTGTTTTGATATCATACGTTTCCAGTGAAAATAAGCAGCAAAAAAATGTGAAAGATATGCTAATAAGCAAAACATTTTACTTACTAACTTCACTCCCAACTGGAATTTACATGCTTGTTCCAAAACGAGAGCAGAGAGCGCAGCGAGATGCTGCATGCAGAAATGCCTTTGGCATACTTTGTACACACACATGAATTCTACTGAATCTGCCATACAGATCCTCACATGTGCAAAAAACCTCAAAACAAGATTTTGCATCCTGGCCATAAAAACTTCCCCGACCTCTTGGCTACTATTATACAGTAAGATTTTCCAAACTCTCAAGTAACTACAAGCAGTGCATAAGCTTCAAACTACAAACGGTTTATGCTCGAGGGACGCGGGATTCTCAACGTCACGCCGGCATTACGCTGTCCCTGTTCGGCGGCTGATGACTGGTCTGAAGGCTGACTAGATGCCTGAGCTTGCTGCTGGTTCTGCGCCACCGTGGCCTGCGGGTACGGCGCGGTTGAGCCGGAGAGATCGTCCTCCACCTAGTATCTCGATGATGATGGAGTTGCCGATCATTCCCACGCCGAAACCAGCAAAGGTGGCTAGGATGATGGATATCACAGCTTGCAAATGGAGCTGCACGCAACAGTTTCCAAACATCAGTATTTGCACAGCGAATTGCTTATAACCACGGGTTGAATGGTGGATGTTAGATAAGTATGCTCTGCGCTTACATATCTGTAGAACAGATGAGTGAATAACACAACGAAGAGGAACTGGATCGCCGCATAGATCCAGACGTACTTTCTTGCAACTGCACGAGTCGCAGGACGCAAGTCAAGTTACTATCCATCACACCAAGAACTTATTTAGTTGTCATGCCGTGTGCTAATGTTTAAGATGTCATACCCATGCTGCTTGTTGTCAATGATGAGAATAGGCCTAGGATACACGAGAAGGGCAGTGATATCGCCAGGGCAGCAAAACCATTATGCCCAACCTATCAGACACCCAAAACAAACTTATGATCAACATATCAATCCAGTGTATGGAATCTGTAAGAAGAAATCAGCAAGGAGAGAGATAGTTACCAGTAACTGCTCCAAGAAGCAGAAGTAGGCAAGAATGCTTATGATCACAAGGATTGGTGTTCCATGCCACAGTCTGAGCTAACAAGATGACAAAAAAATCACACGTCAGGTTCCATTAATCTACGACTGGCAGGTAGGATTAGTATACTATTAGCACAATCATTCTAATTCTAGAAGAAATGTATCGTGATCTGTCACGACAATGCATCAGATTGGTCTTCTCAAAGTGGGCAGTGAAGCTATCCATATAATATTACCATGTCCCTCTCCAACGGTGGCACAGGTGTTATGTATATCTGACTCCATACGAGGAAGAGGAACACAAACGTTTCAAGTAACACACCAGACATTGTTTCTTTTGGATAATTTAACTTGCCTGTACTGAGCGTGTCGTGATCCGGCCGCGCCACCGTTGCCGCCACGGCTCGCCTCGGCGCGCACGCTCTGAACACGTAGAAGGGTGACCGGGAGGTTCTGGACCTCCACCTTGCACACCTCGCAGGTCCTGGTGCCCTTGATGCGAACCACTTGAGGGCACAGTCCTTGTGTGCCAGAGCAAGCTCGCCCTTGCAGGCGCACTCCAGCTTCATGGTGCCACTCCCTTCGGACAGCTCGACCATGCAGATCCGGCACACCGCCTCCTCCTCCGCGATGTCCTCTCCGTCGTCCTCCTCTCCAGCCCCTACATGAAGCAGCTAGATAGTAGTATCAGAATTCAGTAATGTATCAGGAACTCTGTATCTGTATGGTTGACACAGTAACATCAGAATTCAGACTGAAGCTGTAAGAGAGAAATGTTGGACAGTAAAATCCACCCACCTGGTTCGTTTGGTTCTATGTCCGGACGGCATTGCTCGCCGGCGGCGGGGTCTCGCGGCGTGGAAGGGACGACACGGTACACGCCGCCGAGCGAGTTCATCCTCTTGATGCTTTTGGACGGGTTGAACTTCTTCATGTTCATGGGGAGGGACCGCGATCGGTGCATGCCCGCTTTATCCTGCCACCAAAATGGAACATAAAAACGGTGAGCAACAGAGATAATTTCAGCTCATTTTTGTATAAATTACAAGTGAAAATCAAATCTAAAACTCTTACAGCGGCAGGTTCACTGGGAGGCTTATCGACGCCGTGCAGCGAGAGGAAATTCGGCCCGGAGACACTGCCGTCGTCGTCGTTCACCGGGAGCGACGACGTCCTGGCGATCCTGGCGCCGAAGAGCCTGGAAAGGAGGCCTCGTACCCTCTAACGGACGACTTGAAGCTCCCTCCCCCCGGCAGGAGGCTCCTGACCGTGTGCCGCAGCATGAACGACGGCGTGCGCTGCGGCGGCGGCGGCTTCGCGGGAGCATCGCCGCCGCAGTTTCTGCTGGAACAAGAACCGGGCGTTGCTGCTGGCGTGCTGTCTGCTACTGCTGCTGTCGGCGTGAGGGGGTGATGCCTGGCCGTGGTGGTCTCTGTTGGGATGTCGATCGAGAGGTGTGGCCGCTTCGGCTGCGGCTGAGTATCCGCAGGTGCAGGGCCTCTCCCTGCATTGGATTTGCTCCAGCGTAGTGGTAGTACTGCTACTGCTGCTACTCTCCTACAAATCAAAGAGCAAGAACGAGATGCAGAGAGAAAGGCTTCAGTTGACAGAGCAACGGCTGTGATTCTGTAATTCAAAAGAACTGAATTGAAAATCGGCACGCAGCGACAAGATAATATTTGAGCACGCGGCCGTGCCATGCCCTGCGCTACTGAGTAAATTAAATAACCACGTGCTCTTGCTCTGGACTCCGCTCACTGAACCCCGGCCTCCGACAGCGGGAAACCACGCGGCGGAGGTAGAGACAGTACGAGAGGAACTCGGCAGGGAGGAAAAGATTGGTTACGATTCTATAATTGACAGCAACTCACCTGCTCCCTTCGCGGAGAATCCATGCGGCGTGCAGGCAGTTCTTGGGCCGGATCCGTGAGGTGAGTGAGTTGCGCACGAACAGACTCCTGCGGCTCTTGCTTTTCTTGGCAGGATGGAAAATGGGAGGCGTCCGTAGTGGAAGTACCAGGGAGGGAGGCAGAGGAGGCGATTCTGTTGGCGGTAGTGGGCGATGATTAGATGTGACCGGAGCGGGGGCCATAAATAGAGGGGAGGGGAGGCGAGGGCAGGGGAGGTGGGTGCGGTTGCGGTAGCGGCGGGTGGAAGAAGACGGAAGCCAGACCAGAGGCGCGATAGGCAGAGGAAAAAAGTACTAATGCTCGTTTTCGCATCCAAGTGACTGACTGCTCCGTACAGTATCTGGGACACAGTCATCATAGTTCACACACGCACGAATCTCCAGGCTTCTCGATGACTAGGAGTAGGACAGGACTGTAGGAGTACTTTCTTTCTCCCTAACCTGTGGATTTTGTGAGGTCAGCTAGAGAGGGAAAAGGGCTTCCAGAGGTAGGGATTGCAATGGGTACCCGTTACTCTTTTACCTTGCGGGTAAAAACCATATTAGGGTAAGGATATGAGATAAAATATTATCCATGGGTACGTAAATATGAAAATATCATACCCATCGGGTAGAAAGGGTACGGGTATGGGATCATATAACCCATACCCATGTACCCATGTACCCATATAATATTTGACAAGTGAGTCTGAACTTCCACACATGGATACATGAGTAAGATATATGCAAGAGGCTACGATCATAATTCACAGATAAGTTATGTTGTGTGACATATATAGGGAGGGATTGCTCGCTACACCCTCCATGGACACCCCGATTACTGACTCACTATACCGACAAATTAGTTATCCCTAATATTATATCTAATCTATATGATTCACGTGACCACGACTCAGATTCCCGATAGAGCAAAACTACGAATAGATCTCTTTCGTATGAGTTATGTGTTGTTTTTATGACTATTCTCTGATCAATTTGACGTGTTTCAAACGTGGGTATTTTTACCCGCGGGAAACCATTTACCCTGCCGGGTGACGGGTATGGAAAAAATTGTACCCATTGACATATATGGGTAAGGTCGGGGTCGAAGGGTAAGAGTATGTGATGGCTCCACCCTTATCCATACCCTGCGGGTGCCATCCCTACCAGAAGCACACAAACTCCGCCAAAACCGGCTCTTTCAACGAGGACAAGAGCTGAAGAATTTATGTACAACAAAAACAGTAGATATCATTTAATAGCTATCATTTTGAGCTGACATCATGTAATTCATTTATGATTTCACACCCATCTTGTTTGGCTGCACATGGAATTGGACATGTCATTTCATTTGAAATTACAGCAAATGGCTATTGTGTGTTATGTCAATTCCTATCGAGAACACTGTCATTTCATTTTCCAAACGAAATGAAATGATGGGTGACAAACGAGATCTTAATATTACTGTGGGTACAAGAACTTGTCGCGTCGGAGATAAGAGCTTCGGCCGTAAGAGGTATAAATTTTGCAAATGCAGGTCAACATGTTGCAGATTGATTTTGGTCCAAATACGCAACGGAGCCGGCACATGTGATGACATGCTCTCTCCCACCCCACCCACCCACCCACCCACCACCGCACACACACTTTTTTTTTTGCAAATTTTCCTGAGGTCGATTGAATTTACTGAAAAGAATATCGGTTTGGTTACAAGGAAAATGAAGATCGATTCCCCAACCAAATCCCCCCCCCCCCCCCCCCCCCCCCCACCCCATTCTCCAATACCCAACCCTAGTTATGTGGGTGGACTATTTGATATGTTGCGAAGACGATTCAATGTGGTAGAAGGTCAACAAGTACACAAAGCGAGTGGTGACGGTGGATACCTGGTTGATCAAGTGCTCGTCTTGGGAACAAGTTTTGGGTAGTCGGGCGGTAAATCTGGTTACCGCCCGATAAACGGATTTCCTGAGCACCTTCGGTAAGCAGGCATCCAACCAAAAAATCTCGATCTTTTTGAGTTTTTTAAATTTAAACTCGTATACAAAAAATAAATATCTCATGTCTCTTATCTGACAACGTGATGTCATACGCCATAGTGGTAGCACCAACACGCTCTCTGGAGTTCACTAGTTCGAGTCCTTTGCCTGCTACTCCCTCCGTTTTTTAATATAAGATGTTTTAGCAATTATCCACATTCATATGTGTACAAATGTACGTAGACATGTTTAATGTGTAGATTCACTCACTTTAATGTGCATGTAAACAATATGTACAACACCTAAAACATCTTATACTGAGAAACGGAGGGAGTATCTGCCACCAGCGCGTCGTAGATCGGTTACCCGCGATATGAGATCGATTGCAATCATATGGTCGTACAGGAAGGCTAGATTGAGGAAGATGGCGCAAACTGCTCAGGCTAGAGAAAAAAAGATCATAAGATGCCGCGTCGTCGGACGGCTTTCTCCGGCGGCGACGAGGTGGAATAGGCGGTGGTTTTGAGACTTTTTTGCAGCGGTGGCTAGGACCTCCGGAGTCGCCCTAGATGGCGACCCGGGAGGCAGTGATGGATGGATGGATTTTCCTTCGGTTGTTCGATATTTGCACACTGAAATGAGGAAGAGATTAGCATCCTGATAACGACAACACAGGCTTGGGTTAGAGGGTTACTCTGTCATGTCATGTACTGATATATCTATACTACTATTAAAAGAGCAAACATGTTCGGGATACATTAAATTTGTGCCGTCCAATAACCGATCGACGATCCAGATCGCTCCAATGTTTGACAACTCGAACACACCTTTTCGTTTTCGTGGTAATTACAAAGATTGCCATCGTGAAAAGAAAGAAACGGTTCGTGGCCAGGTCTACGTGTAAACGTTGATCGCTGGATGCAGACCTTCCTACGTCGCCGGTCGCCCCCGATTCATCGCTGGGGAGTGGGCAGGACCGGGCGCGAGGTAGGCCGGCGTGGAGACGAGGTGGACGCCGTCCTCCGCCCACGATCCCCATCACTACGCCCGTAAGTCGCGACCTCCAGGATGTTGTCGATTGCCACGGGGTGCATAGTCTGCGGCACCGAGTAGCCGAGCGAGCGGCGTGTCACTGCGTGCGGCCACACGAGGAAGCACTACAGCGGCCAGCCAATCGTGCCCAGGAAGCTGATGCACCTCTGCTGCTCTTGCAGCGGGCTTCGTTTTAGATTTGTCCTTGCTACGTTTCAGACACATGAGAATTAAGAAGGTCAACAGAATTTGAGCGGTGGACCTGGTGACACAAAAGCTGCATGGTGCTGCTCTCGCTGGCTGAGGCTAGGATATTAACAGTGATTTTCTGCACGATGGTCTGATACTTTTGAATACCATGGTAGAAATTTCAATAATAAACAACTCAAACCTCTACCAAATATTATGAATCATTCTCATTTACACATGAATGTTATGAACACAAAAATATATGTTTTTCTCAATAATGTACAAAATAGTAGTAGGAAAAGTTGACAACCAACCCTTCTAGATGAAACATTGTGCAAAAAATTGATTTTTCTTTTGGCTTAAGAATTTTATTTGTACTTCAATATTTATTAAAATCAGACTAATTTTTGGGTATGTATTAGTCGACACGTGCTTGTACGTTCAATATTTCCTACTTGTAAATTGCTCCCTTTGAATTTCAAAACGTGCGTTGCACGTACATGACACAGAACAAAAAGTGGATACTATTACTTTGAGCGTAGCTTGGAAGGTTGAATTGTAATATTCTGCAACTGAAAATATTCTATTTATTCTTTTTACAATTTTACATATATTGAGGGTCGTGCGTTGCACGTGCACGTTCACTAGTAACAACATAAAGATGAGAACGCGTTTTGTATTTCTGCAGAATCAACAACTTGTGACTTCTGTTCAAAAGAGAACCGCAGAAAATACGAATCTGTTCGACAGAGATATGCACGAACCAACCATGATTTGAGGCCATGCTGGCCACTATTTACGACGCGGGAACCTGAGTGCAAGTGGTGTGAGATTATGACGTCCATGATATAGGGGAGTATCCGTTGCATGCTTCCTACGGCCAATCAAACTTGCAGCTTGCACGACAAGTAATATTAATCGACGAATCAGTGCGCCGAGTTTAGTTAACCTTTATGCAGCGGCGGAGCTTGCAGAAAAAAAAACTGGACGGATCAATAGGCCGAATAAAAGTAAAATGGACAGTTAATGGGTTGAATGTTAAATGTGTGTACGTAGAAAAATCTCTTGGGTAATTCGCAAAAAGAAAAAAAAAATCTCTTGGGTTGGAGGGCACAACCTGATTTGCCCCCAACTAAGCTCTGTCCCTACTGAGAACTTGCATGTGACAACATGGTTAGGAGGGTGGTTGTAACCCCAGCCCACCAGAGTTTAAACCCCAGGTTTGACATTGATGTTTCTCATTTAGGCAGAATATTCTTCAGTGGGAGGCGACGTTTCCGTCGACAGCGAGGCGCCATGGGTGATTTCGTCAATCTCAAGACTCGACCCGCCGGTTCAGTATTTCGGAGGTGCTCATAGGGGTAGGGGTGCGTGTGTGCGTTCATAGGGGTGAGTTTGTACGCGCGTATGTGAGCGTCTGCGTTTGTACTGTGTTTCGCAAAAAAAAAAGCTCTGTCCCTACCTAACTTATTATTGAATTGATTAGTTGCAAACTCAATCAAAAGTACGAATTAATGGAGATACGAGGAAAAAATAATAAGGTTAATTCGTCATTTCTCCACCAGACTCTGAAAATATAAAGATTCTCGTAGGAGTGGTGTGCTTGGATCCACAATTTTTTTCACTCTGGGTAGCGTGGTCACTAAAATCAATGATGTCATCAGCCAATATTTCCAAATAAAAAGCGATCGCCTATCCTATTTAATATAGTGACGGATATGTTAGCATAATTGAGAGAGCCAAAGAAGACAACCAAATTGAAGGGGTTGTCCCACACCTTATGGATGGTGGACTTTCTATCCTCCAATACGCGGACGATACAATTCTCTTTACGGAACACGACCTCGATAAAGCTACAAATCTGAAATTAATTTTATCAGCGTTCGAGTAGTTATTAGGGTTCAAGATCAATTTTATAAAGTAAATTGTTTTGCTTCGGCGAGGCACGGGACGCGGCTGCTCAGTATGCTGAATTATTCGGATATGAGCAGAGTCAATTTCCTATTAGGTATTTGGGTATACCAATACATTATAGGAGATTGACAAAAGAGGGATGGAAACTTGTCAAGGAGTGTATACCAGCAAGTCTTAGTAGTTGGAAAGAAAAATTACTATCCCTAGGTGGGAGAATGGTTCTCATAAATTCAGTTCTAAGCAATATTGTATTGAATATGATATCATTCTTCCAGCTACCCAAAGGGTCTTACAAATATTGGATTTTTTTTATCAAGATTCTTTTGGCAAGAGGATAGTGAGGAAAAGAAATATCGACTGACTAAATGAGATGTTGGTTGCCCTCCGAAAGATTAGTGAGGGCTGCGTATTCAGAACCTACGGTTTAAAAATACATCCCTCCTCGAGAAGTGGCTTTTAAGCTACTTACAGCTTATGATGTTTGGCAAACACTATTTAAAAGAAAATACACCAGTACAACTGATTTATATCAAGTTTATTGGCAAACTGGTGATTCTCACTTTTGGGCTTGACTAATGGCGATGAAGAAATACTTCTTCCATTTAGGCTCATTTAAAATTAAAGATGGATCGGAGATTGGATTCTGGGAGGACAAATATTCAGTGGATACCACTCTCCGAGAACAATATTCAGCTCTATATAAAATTGTCCATCAGAAAAGCGATACCATAGCTACAGTTATGTAGTCCTCGTCCCCGAATGTCATGTTTAGGAGAGATTTAGTTGGACCCACACTCACGTCATGGAATGCCCTACTAGGGTGGCTAGTTTTGATCCGGTTGTCGCAAAGGTCCGATGAATTTAGTTGGAAGCTACATGGGGATGTAAAGTTCTCAGCATACTAATTGTATAGGGGGCTAGTCCATTCCGATGTGTCGGTTGCTGATAGTAGGAAAATCTAGAAGATGAGAATACCACTAAAACTTAAAATATTTGTTTGGTATATTCGTATATAGGTGTTATTTTAACATTGTTAACTCAATTGGCATGGAAGTACAAAGTGTGTTTCCTGTCTACATGATGTGACGATCAAATACTTATTATTCTAGCGCAGGTTTGCCTGTTCTATATGATCGACCATCCAAATAGCTTCTAACATGTATTCACCAAGATCCGCTGCAGATATTTTTGGCAATTAGTTACACCAAGTTTAGAACTATTATTAGGTTGTGACCGCTAGCCGTAATATGGTCGCTATGGCTTTATAGAAATGACAACGTTTTTAATAATATTTTTCTCTCATACAAGGTAATCCACCGATGCACAAGTTCACTCCGTTCGTGATCCATATTAAAACGTGTGGAGGTGTCTGCACGACTGAAATAAACGGACGAGGAGTATTTTTATCCGACATGGATGGTCGTGTGATTTTCGAATTGATCCACCAACAACATAGACGGTTTAACTTTCTCTTTTTTCGGGGACATTGTGCTATCTTAATTATGCAGAGATCGGGTATAATGTTTATAATACTATTAAGTTATAAAATGCCTGTTATCCAAACCGATGGAGAGAGGCCTGCTATATATTCCAACATTACTAACCATACAACAATCATCATCACTTTCGTACAACCGTTAGGTCGATAAAGTCGACATACATAATAAGGTATGATACATCTACTAAGAGGCTTAATTACAGTTTGCGAAGAAATGTTGTTTTCGTTTTCCTAAAGTGGATATGGATGAACAAGTGAGAGGACCGGTGTGCACTCAAAAGGCCACTCAAGCTACGTGGCAGCACCCATGTGATTACTCTGATTTTTCTACTAAAAGAGAACAAAAAGCAATCCATCAGATAATGCGCCAAACTTTGTTTAGCAATTTGTGAAGATCCAAAGCGAAAGCAGGATTTGCAAGTAGAGTTTTAATATACAGCGTTGGTTGGTTGCTCGTTTTCACCAGAGATCTCGGCGTATGTCAAGGGGACAGGTGTCCAGCTCGGCTGCCACATGTGCTGAGTAATCTGGCTTGCTCTTTCTGACGTGTGCGTACGGATAATAAAGTCAAAGCGAGGTTGACGAAACGACGACATATATGGCTACGAGAGGCTGGGAGATCATTTCCATTTGTGGCCAACGGAGACCACACACTGGGAGAGGCTGATCTCCACAGATTAGACGGACGGCTGCAACGATTGGTGCAGGATTTCGTAATTTTAAAAAAAAAATGACGTTTCTCTCCACCACACGATTCACATCCGTAGGTCTAATGGATCAGAAAAAGGGTATTCTGGTCACTGCCTAGACTTTGGTTTGACATCATCAACCTGCTCCAGTCAGAACCGAAATGAACCAGCTGAAATCAGCTGTCCGTTTCTGATTCATTCCAGAGTTGTTAGCATAAAACCGCGACTTTGAAGGTGAAATTCCGGAAAACCGCGACAATGGCGTGGGATCACAAAAAACCGCAACTTTGGTGGTAATCCGTCGCAATTTCCAAACTTTTTTCCCTAAACGTGAATTGACACCGAATCTGACATGTGGGACCCACCTAACAGCTAACGTGGCGTGGAGGGCCCAACTTGTTAGGACCAATTTGCATATTTTCACTGGGTCCCACTTGTCAGCCCCATAGGAGGCAATTAAAAAAAGAAAAATGTCTAAAAAAAGAAAAATGAGCTCCCGCATCTCCGGCCGCCGATGGAGCCGTGGTGCTGGGCTGGCCGCCGCCTTCCCGCTCGCGTGCCGGCTGCCGGCCGCCGCCCTCCGCTCCACATCGGCGACGCTGTCCACATCCCGTCCTGCCGGCTCCCGCTCCTGCTCGCGCACCGCAGAGCGGCGGCGCGCATCTGGTCGCCGTGCGAGGCCGCCGAGCGCGTCGCGCTCGCCGCACCCCGGGCTGAGATGTCCCTCGAACTGGAGAAGGCCGAACGCCAGTGAGCGTCACGCCGAACGCCGAGCCCCACGGTGGCCGGCATGGAGAAGACCATGAGCAGATTGCGGGACGGAGCGGCGGCGCCCATCGGACGCGGCGGCGCAGCAAGCATAGCTCCAGCTCGCGTCCTCGCGTCCGTCCCGCAACGAGGTCAAGGGCGGCCGCCGCGCGAGCAGGAGGGGGAGGCCGGCGCGCGAGCGGGAGGGCGGCGCCGGCGCGTGCGTTGGAGCGGCGGCCGGCCGCCGGCGCGGGAGGGGGCACCGTCGCGTTCACCCTGTCCGTGGACGTGGAGCAGGCCGGCAAGGTGACGCTCGAGAGGTGCCGGGAAGCGCGGCTCCGGGGCGGCGGCCTGCTCCGCGCGACCCGCTGCAGGCGCCGTCACCGGCGACCGGTGCCTCGTCGTCAACGTCTCCGGATGTGGCAGCGTCGCGGTGACTCACGCCGTCGTCAAGATGCTGGAGGAAAAGCACCACGACGCCTGCCTCCGCCTCATCGGCGAGCTCCCCGCCGTCGTGCTCTCCGTCGACCTCGCTCTGTGCGAGGGAGAGGAAGTTTTTTTTTTCTTTTTTAGACACTTTTGCAAATTGGTCCTCACAATTCGAGTTTTCCATGCCACGTCAGCTTTAGGTGGGACCCACACGTCAGATTCGGTGTCAATTCACGTTTAGGGAAAAAAGTTTGGAAATTGCGACGGATTACCACCAAAGTTGCGGTTTTCTGTGATTCCACGCCATTGTCGCAGTTTTCCGGAATTTCACCTTCAAAGTCGCGGTTTTATGCTAACAACTCTTCATTCCATTGAATGAATACCCCTTTCAACTCTGAATGCAATTTTAGATTTCGATGACCAAGAAAACAGTGGCAGCATTTCCGTGAAAAAGTACCCTGAAGTATGTTCTGAACAATCCGTTTTTTTTTTACGAACTAGGGCGGGAGTTCTCGCATTGCATTATAGAAGAAGAGAATTGATTCAGTTAATTAGAAAAACCGGACCCAAAAACCATACAAAACCCGCACACTCTAACTCATGGAACATCGTCTGTGCCAGAAACAAGAGAATCTAGACCCAAGCTAACAGGCCACACCTCATAGCCCACTACAAGAACCTCTCCAAACACACACGACCTCTCTCCACTAGAAATGCACCGATGTGCACCCTCCACACAGAAGAGGTCAAGCATTGACCACAACTAAGGCTCGAACAGCCCCCATCACCTGCGGTGTGTGCCGCTTCTTGTACATCTGCAAGAAAAATTGCATCTTCTCATTTATGACCTCCTCGATGGCTTTCCCTTTGCTCTTGAGCTTTGGGATCTCCCCAAAAGCCTCTGCCCGCCTAAACTCGACGCGCTTGGCTGCTGGAATATCACAATCTTTGTTCTTCTTGTCTAGCCGGATGCTTCGTCGCTCGGCCAAAGAGGGAGCATCCTCTCGAAACCTGCTTGTCCTTGGGCATGTCGACAATCTCTCGGCAGAGCTCCACCATCGAAAATGGCAAGATCTTCTCATGTGGCTCAATAGCCTCAAACTGGGTCATCGCCTTCGTGGTCTTCTCCTCCGGGCTATGGGCATCAGTACCCCTCAGCTCCTCCAATGCCAAAGGCACATCAATCTCCACTCCAAGATCCTGCACCGAGGCCACCGGGGAAGCATGTTCCGAAGCAACCATAAGCGTGGAGGTGGAATTCAGGGCAAGCGTCGAGTTTGTCACACCCCTAGGGGAGTAGGAACCAAATAGCTCGAGACCACCATCCACGCACCCAGCATTGACACCATCAAGCGGAGATGGCCCTGGAGTCATCTGCACCACAGTCGGCGACAAGGAAAGCCTCGAGAGAGCAGCCTCAGCCCGCTTCAGCAAGCTTCCAACACGCTCCATCAATCCCTGCACAGATTTCTCCATCTTGAGCTGAGCCGCGACCAACTCCTCAAGCTTAGAGGCGACCAAGCATTGCAGCTCTGCCCGCAACAGCGTCGCCTGCTCCTGCTCAGCCCGCAACAACACCGCCTGTTCCTCGAGGCGTTGCAGCACGTCGGACGGAGCTGCCGGGCTAGCAGGCGCAGGGCAGTCCTCCCCGAAGGTGGACAGCGTCGCCTCCGGTGGAACCCTTGTACCGGCAGACTCGGAGCTGGCCGTCGGCTGCGCAGTGACTGTGGGGCTCCAATCCTCGTGCGAGGCAGGCAACTTGGCAGCAACAACAACCCAAGAACGGTCCAAGGGACGACTCAGACCAGCTGCCGGCGCCCCGGGGCCGACGGGAGCATGGCCGGCTTGCTGGTTCCATACAGTAAAACGAAAATAGTGGGCTACCATCTACGCACCCACATCTAACTGTTGGATCATCCTATAGAGGTTTTTCCACCATGGATTGATTTTAACACCGTTAATGCATGTGGCCGGTGCTTCTTTCCGGCCGGCGGGAACCGTGTCGCCGGCCCGATCATGGTGCTCACGCTAATGGGGCCTGCACGACGGAATAGCCGCAACAGCTCACGAATCGGTACCGCGTGGAAAAAGAAATGAGGCTTTGTTCTTCGATAAGGACCGCACAGACCGACCCCCTTTTGTTCTTCTTTCGAGGCGAACAACACAAGTTAAGAGACGGTAGCAACATCACACTACAATATGAACCACGTAGCAAAATCGAACGACCCCAGGTGCGCGGGTAGCTACCACCTGGGTAAAAAGTCCACGTTGTACAGTAAAAATCATGTTCATTGTATGTACTTGGAATGGTCGTTTTTACTGAAGTTACATACTTTTGTATTTAATTTCAAATTATATAAGCACATACCTGCATACATTCTCTCCACGCATGATTTATGTGTTTTTTAATGATCAGGGATACATGTTGAAGATTTTATCAATATCTAAAATGTCGTAAATCTACGTACAAAGGGGAGTGGCACTTTGCTGGCACATTGTGCTATGATTGGATGGACATTCAATTCAAGTCCACACAAGTAAAAGGTCAAGGGCGACTTGCCATAAATCACGGCATTATTGAACCCGCAGCCAACACCGGAGATGTGTTTGCACGTGCTGTCTGTTTGGTTTCGCTCATAATCATAGTCAGTGGCTGCTACTAGTTGTACAAAATTTAAATTTATGTACGAACAGACTTTCACGGAATAGGCTTTCGCCCCGCTATATAATATAGCAACTAACCGATACAACGACAAGACCACTGCTGGGGCAAACAACACACTCATGCCCAAAAGAAACAAAAAAAAAAACAAAGAAGAGAAAACAAAGCCGACATCGATGGTTCGACAAAAAAGAGATGACTCGCAGTCGCTGCGCCCTCCGAAGAGTATCCACCACGCTCCCAGCCTTCCGAAGCGTCTCGTACCAAACAGTACCTCCAAGAAGGGAGCGACGACGAGGACGCTACTGCCTGGACAGTTCCAAAGTTTTCCCCCGGTACTAAAGGGTGGGAAAGAGGTATCCCGATGCCCTTCAGGAAGGAAGGCAACACCCGCAAGCGTCACCGTGCCAGTGTCTAAACGACAAGGATTTCTCCCGACCTCCAAACCACATCGCAGACGCTGCAGCTAGCTCCACCAATCTTGCCACCCACCAGCACACGCCACCACGACCTTGTAGTCATCACCGTCGTCTCACCACGACCAATGTCGCGAGGTCAGAAAACCGAGTAGAAGGATCCCAGCGAGGGACGGCGGCACATTGGCACGCGGGAGGGAACTGCCGCCACCGCCGGCAGGCAGTAGCCGACCGGATGCAGCAGCAGGGCAAACCCGGCCCTCACTGGCCCAACCGAGCCCTCGTAAAGCCCCGCCGCCGCACTGCAGCAAGGGTGCCGCCGACGCCGCCATTCTCAACAGGTTCCTACTCCTCCATCAACCGGGAGTGCCGCCACCACGCCTGGGCGGCCCATCCAAGCCCAAATGGGCCCGCCTGGGCCCAGATCTGAGCCCGGAAGGACGCTGCCGGCCGCACGCAGGCTACCACGGCTCCCCGCCGCCAAACGGCCGCACCACCGCCACGAAGGTCATCCGGAGCTCGCCGGACCGAAGCAGGACGAAGGACACCGCCGCCATGCAGGGGAGCCCCGCCTCCACCTACCACGGCACGGGGAAGGATGCACCGCCGCCGCCGCCAGCGGCGCCCGGGCCGCGCCCGGCGCCCCGTGCCGGTGGTAGCGACGAGGAAGATTGAGGAGAAGGGGCCCGAGTAGAACGGCGCGGTGCGGCGCGCGCCGTCGCCATGGGGGGCGGCGGACGCACGCGACGGGGGAGAGGAGAGGGAGGGGCCGGACGCGGTGCCGGCGGAAACCCTAGCTAGTCGCTCGGGGAGAGAGGAGGACCTCACGAACAGACTTCCTCTCAGGGTCAAGGCTAGCCTGCACTTAAATGTTGATCCATGAGCACATGCATATTTCAAACTCGCCACACCTCCACGAATTTTTTTTTTTTTTGACGTTTTCACCGGGGGGGACAAAGCCCCACCTGATACCTCCACGATTTGCCCCTCAGTTTTACCAATCCTAAGTTGTTTGAATTTTTGTAAATCTCGGTCAACTAAACAGTGCAATTTTGCAAAACATAACTCAATTTTTGTAAATCTCGGTCAACTAAACAGTGCCTTTTGGCATCGATAAAAGACATGTGTTCCTCTCAGCTCCGGACGATATGATGCCGGACCTACCGCACCTCCGCTTTAATGTCTATCATCTTGGGATGATTGAGATGGTTACTGGCACTGCGAGCCGTTGCTTTCCTGTGGGCGCCAGAAAACGAAATCCACTCCATGGATCCCCATTCCATCAGATACTTTTGTATCTAACGTAGGAGGCCATGTGTGTTTTGCCAATCACCAGGAACTCGAACTTTTCTCAGGACAATATTCCAATCAGGACTTGAAGCCTATCCAGCACAGTTCCTGCCAACACCAGGACCAGTGCCTTACAACGGGTTTTCCCTGACCAGAACGCCACTGGACCATTAGGTTTTCAATTCAGATGCCATGTCTTCTGGGTCAAGTACATTTGATACAACAAAGATAACCGAATATGACTCGGTATATGATCCTCAACAGAGATCAAAACCTCAAGGGTAAGAAATACAGTGGAACCACGGCTGCTTCGTTCAGCTCTCGAAAAGCATGACCATCTCGCAGTGCGAGGTGTGGGGGGACAGATGGACAGCCATGACTCTCTTGGGGACAAAGGGCTCGAGCTGGGCATCGACTTTGTGCACTATATCGCCAGGCCTGCGCTGCTCATGTTTCACCATCCACGGTGGCCCTTGTTCCTCTCCTTGTTCTCTGATGTCGGGGTGCAGAGCTCGATTGCATTGGCGACCAGAGTGTCCGGGTTGCAGGAAATGTACCTGCTTAAACGGAATCAGGGAGAAACTGTCAGAGCAGTAGCAACAAAAAGGTGCATGAGAATATCTGCTCAAGTTCCTGAAAACTAATCCACTGTTCCCTCTATAGAAGGATCAGTTGATTATAGTACTGGTTAACTGCTTCTGAACTAATATGGTGCTAGCTATTATCATGGAAATCTACTTACAGTAGGGTGAAGCCCGGGCACGTGGAGGGTCTACAATAGCAACAAAGTTCTTGAACTGACATGCAGCAGCAGCAAGTTTGTCATTGCTAGAAATCGAAGAACCATTTCCATGCGTTTTAGTGTGCTCCAAAAAGCCAGCTGATTTTGCGGCAATGGACCCCTCACTGATCAATGATGATATTTCCTCACTGTTTTGATTACCAACAGGCCTGGCGCAGTGGTGAAGTACTCCCCACTTGTGCCAAGAGGTCCTGGGTTCGACGCAGCCTCTCTGCATTGCATTGTGCAGGGGTAAGGCTTGCCTCGTATAATCCTTCCCCAGACCCCACCTGGTGTGGGAGCTTCTAGCACTGGGTCTGTCCTTTTTGATTACCAACAGCCACATTGCAGTGATCATGTCCATCTTCCAACTTTTTGCTAACCATATCCCCCAAGTCCCCATTCATCTCATCACTAGAACAAGTGGGATGATCAGCCAATTTGTCTCCCAGCTGCTCAGCTTTCACAATTGTCGTTTTTCTCAATTGAGCTGTCCATAGTTTCACCTTTATTCTCTGTACCATCAACTGTATCTTCATCTTTTTTCCTGTAGCATAACTTCTGAATTACTTTCAGAAACAACAATGTCCTGCTCTGGTGAACCAAGATACTCTGTGAGAAGAGACACCATCACATCTTCGGCCTATTTATCCGCAGGATGGAGATTCAGATGAGAATATGGTGAGTACAAAGAATTGGAAGTCAAAGGTACAAGATAGCATCATGATCAGTATACCAGAGTAACAGAATTCATCTTAAGGGTAAATAAGTCTCACCTTCCCGCAGATAAAACGGCAATTTTTTTTACCATTGATAAGAGCATTCCAATGAGCATCCAAAACTGATGATTCATTCATTTCAATTCCAACAACCTAGCATATGTAGCAATGTAACATTGAGTACTATTCCAAAGCAATGACCGAGCCATCTAACATGAAACAAATTCACAACTGCATTCTATATTATACTGGAAATAAGAACAATTATTCACAATAAGATAAAGTGTACACAGGAAATCACCATTTCAACAGACTGTGCCAATGTCAGGTCAAATGTTCCAGTCCCAGAACATACGTCAAAAAGTAATGTGTCTGAATTGAGATTGGCCCAGTCACCAGCAAGACTGTACAGTCTTTGTGCAGCAAGAGTATTAACCTGTGTAATTGTGACTTTGTGAGTCAATACTAAATTTAACCACAAAGCTCAACTGGCAAAGTAGCTTGCATTTCAGCCAGACCTGAAAAATGCTGTTCGTGATAATGAAAAACGGAGATTGCTGATGTGATTGTGGATTCTTGTTTGATCCACTGCTCCCTATTCTGATTGGCCTACTTTTGCCACCAATAGTGGGATCAGTGGACAGTCAGCTGCTGGTACATTTGATATTCCTGTGTGGTCCTGCATGAGTAGTCAAGGATTTTATTACCTGCAAACAATTTTAAGAATAACAAAGAAGCCTACTTTTCGAAATAAACAACATTTGACATGTCTAACTCGAATGAAGAATACAGCCACCATAAAAATCATTCACTACGTTCCCAAAATGATGACGATGTGGAAATCAACACGGCAACAGATTTGACAACAACTTTTGCTACGTCAATAACAAAAGATATTACATAAAATAAAATTGTATGCTTTCGATGACAAATATAGTAATATCATCTCCATGTTTTTCTAAGTATGATGTATCAACTCCATGTGAGAATTACATATATTTTTGTGTATATCCATTGGCAAAGTTTTAAGAGTTTGATTGCATGCGTTTTAAAATAACATCTGTTTGGAAATGGAAAAAATAATGTTTAAAGTTCAGTTCAAACAGTAAAATCGTCAATAATTGCTCGAAGTACACCAAGTCACCTAAGTGGTGACTGCTATAACTGCTGGTTCTACTGCGGAAGAATATGGAGTCAGAAGTTATAACACATGTTAAGTTAAGAGACTACGACAGTGTGATAGTTACAATAACTTAATGGACATAGGCATTAAGGAATTCCTGAATGGAAACATGTACAGAATCATAGTTCTGAAGCAGCTGTTCGAACTTACTTTGACTACTATAGTTGTTGAAGGCAATGGAGGTAAGCATGGTGCGGCCCCTTGTACCAACGTCATGGACAACTTGGCACACCCATCTTTAATCAGTACCACATCAACACCTGTGGAGCACACATGAAAGTATAGAAAGTATAGCATGTCAGTGGCACTGCAAACAGGAAATTAGTACTGCATTAAACTGACGAGCACATCTCAAGTTCAGTCCAAACTACGTGGACAATAATCATGACTTCTGATATTTGTGTTTCTGCATCTTGCGGAACAACAGCTTGAGCTGGACTTCTTCCCTCTCGAACCTAATATGGCAATCATACTGTAAAATGTTATCACCACTCAGATGGATAAAACAGAGAAATTCAGTTTGTAGAATTTCAATAAATAATAGAAATAGAAGCATCCGATAAAGACTTAAATGCTTATTTACAAGTTTGACAACTGCAGAAAATCTTGGAACATAAAAGCATATTTGCAGGAGATTTCTGAATCATTTGGGCAGTCCACAGGTTCCTACAGCAGTCACACCTTCCCTGAGATTTTGTGGTATCATTAACGCTGGAAGAACAGTAAATGAGAAAGCAAGAATGAGGAATCAACAAAGTGAACTCAGTGGTTGCAGTCATTATTATACCAGATGTTCTTCCATTGATTTACAAGTTTGTGTTAAGGTATTTCAAAAACAATTCAGAGAACTCAGAAGAGGTTACTGGCCCAAAAACAAATACAAAGTGAACTCAGTGGTTGCAGTTATTATTATACCAGATGTTCTTCCATTGATTTACAAGTTTTGTTAAGGTATTTCAAATACAATTAAGACAACTCAGAAGAGGTTACTGGCCCGAAAACAAATTTTCGAAGGATACAATGTGCAAAGACCAGCATCATCTGTTAGCAGCATAACCTCTTAAGAATAAAAATAGAAAACATAATCTTAATGGACCTCCTGATTACACATTTGTTATGCAATTCAGCAGCACAAGATTTTGGTTACAGGACACTTACTGTGTTTTGCTTACCGAACATACAGCAGATAAAAAGCCATATTTTTCTATGAACTATATGGCAAAACATGACAAGATGAGCAACATGTCACCCTGTCCTACCTAATCTATACAATATACGCAACCAAATCTAGCCTCATCTATCTGAAAACACCACATGATAGTCTACAGATCATGCTAGGCGGTGAATCATGTAAGCTGGAATTCTGCCAACAGATTACAGGGATTAATTACATACTAGCTCACGTTTGGAGATATCCATGATATGCTAACAAAGATATCTAAACACGCCAAAAAAATTCCTCATCCTTGAGCCATTTTGTTTTACAGCAGTAAAGTCTGGTCAGTGAATTGTCCTGGATTGTCACAGCTAAAACAAACCTTTAGATGCTTCTTCTAGGACATCAAACTTAGATTCTTATTTCTGAGTTCTTACAAAATATAGGATGCTTCAACTAGTTATGGAGCAATTCTAACTCAAATGCTACTGTCAGATAAGAACTAGGAGGTTGTGTCAGAATTCAGATACGAAATGCTTGCCTGCTCCTCGAGGAAGGACTTGAGCCTATCGGTAACCCAGTGACTGGAGAGCCCGACCAGGCACCTGTCCAGCGGCTTCTCGTCGAAGGTCACCTCCTTCTCGGAGACCTTGCGGAGCTTCTTGGCGCGGTCGGAGGTGGGGTCCCAGGTGGCCAGATTCCGTCGGGCCGGGGCCAGAGCTCCTCCTCCGTGTGCGCGTACCGGCACGCCTCGCCGTGGCTGCACCCGTCGGGGCCGGTGCCCCGGCGGCGGAAGTAAGAGCAGAGGCTCGTATTCGACATCGGGTGCAGCGGCCTACCGCCGCTGGCCGCGGCATCCTCAACAGTGGAGGCAGTGGCGCAGTGCCGGCGGCATTCTCGACAGTGGAGGCCGCGGGGGAGGCTGCTTCTTCATCCCTGGTAGGTTTCTTCGGTGACTCCTCTCTCTTGCGCTTATCCCCGGCGAGTTCAGTCTCCTGCTCCTGCTGTTTGCGGCGGCGGCTGTGGCTGCCCTCCATGACTGTTTTGATGGATGCGGCTTTGGGATGGATGCACCCGTTATTTAAAATATTATTTAGAATTTCTGGACACGGCGTTTCGGATGGATGCACCCGTTATTTAAAAAATATTTTAAAACATTTTAAAATATCCAGAAATTCTAAATAATATTTTGGATATATATCATGACATTTATGTTGATATAAAAGGTTTTGTGAAGAAAAGACTTTTCACATACAAAGTTATTTAAAAAACTCGGATTTGTCTTTTTTTACACAACTCACAAAAAATGTATTTTCTTCGCGAAAATGTTTTCTAACATAAAATTTCATCTAGTATATCCCAAAATTTTATTTGGATTTTTTGACATTTTGAAAAATGTTTTTTTAATAGTGAGTGCATCTTAACCTATGAACGGATATGAATTTGCGGAACTCCTGGACTAATCTTTATTTTCAGCTTTTCCCACGCGAATAACCTCCCTCTGATCCATATTAATTGTCGACGTATCGGATATCATGGGCTTAGAGTGTGAGGCTGATTTTTATGGGCTTTTATTTTGAAAGTTTGAAGAAAAATTGATTTTTTTTAATTGGACAACAATCCTGAACGTAGACAATGTTATGTTCTACCAACATGCATAATCTTAATTATAATAATCCATTTTCTGGGCTACACAAAAAATAACAAAATCTAACCGATTTGAAAGAGTTGAAATTTTGCACCGTTCAGTTCTTTCTTATGTCAAATTTTGCACCGTTCAGTAATTTTGCAGCCACAAATATAAGATATAAGATATTTCTAGTTGGTTTTTTTTTTCACTTTCGTAGAATACAACATTATCTACTTCCGGTTTTTTCAAGAATTATTTTAAACTTTAAATATGATTTTTGATTTTTTTTAATAAATGGCTCCATCGAGTTCGGGCATCTAAATCACTCAACGCTTATCATCGGAGGTTCACACACACAAAATATCTGAATTTTAGGCACGTCGACTTGTGTGCCATCCCATTCTCAGAAAATGTCCTCGCTGCTTCGTCGTCGCCCGTGCCCACGCTTCTCGCACCCACCCTTGCGCACGCAACGCGCGGACACCGCCCCATCAGCCAAAGTTCATCCAGAAATAACTCAATTTTATCAGCCACCTTATTTAAAAGGCACTAATCAGGGGATTGTCATATATAAGTGGGTCCAGGCCATAATCCTGTGATTTATGGTTACACTACTTGCAGCCCACAACGTTCAAGAACTATCACGATTAGGCGACCCTCATCCAAAAGCTCAGCCGATCTGACATGACATGTTACAAGATGACTCTCTGGAGATTTTTTAAACCAGACATATATTGAAGAAAAATTACAAGATCAACCTAACTTGCAAGACATCATCGAGCCCTAACATACAAGATGAAAACTCCTGCCAAAACATGTAAGTGCTTGAAGACAACGCCCAAGTCGGAACCCGGATGATAATAGGGTGATACAAAGGAAGCAATTAAATTACACCTAATTACTTGTCCTATGGGCTAGTAGCATTGGAGCAGATCCACCGTTGATTGCAGGGTTATTATGGGCCACTAGCATTAATTGGGGCTTTCCTATTTCTTGTACTATTATCGATAGGGCAATTTAGTTCAGGATTAGAGGTAACTGAATAATGCTGCGCCACTGGGTTAGAGGTAAACTGAAACAACACCGCCATAGAGAGGAAACTGTTACGCACCCTCTGCCGGCTGGCCGGTCCCGAGGCTGCGTAGCGTAGAGGAAGTAGTCGAAAGACGCAAGGTATGGCACAAGTAGTCTTTATTATCAATTGTGTGTCTCTCTCCATACAATACATGGGGTATATATAAGAGGGAGAGGGGCTAGGGTTGAGTACCAATCTAGGGGAAAACCCCCCACCCAAGAAAGGGTGGGCCCGTACGAGTCACGTACGGGTCGGTTTTCCAACACTCCCCCTTGGTGAAAGGACAATGATGTCGCCTAGAGGGGGGGGGGGTGAATAGGCGATTAAAACTTTTCCGGTTAAAGGCTTGCTAATTGCGGAATAAAACTATGTGTTTAAATTAACAAGCCAACAACCTAAATATACTAGGCTCACCTATGTGCACCAACAACTTATGCTAAGCAAGACAAGCAACAAGGTGATAGCAATATAGAATACTTCAAGCACGAAGGCTATCACAATGTAAAGTGCATAAGTAAAAAGCTCGGGTATAGAAATAACCGAAGCACGCGGAGACGATGATGTATTCCCGAGTTCCTCCTTGAAAGGGAGTACGTCTCGTTGGAGAGGTGTGAACCGACACAACGGTTCAACAACCACAAAGGTTTCACCCTCTTCTCCGATGAACCGCACCACAAAGGTTTGGTTCACCTTCCACTATCGGTATTCCTTCGAGGCGGAATCCGGAGCCTTTCAACAACAATCCGGGGCACAACCCACAATAGGTTGGGGGCTCCCGAACGGCTCTCAACAACAATTCGAGGCACAACCCACAATGGGATTGGGGGCTCCCGAACGGCTTCAAGTGACCACACAAGGGTCCAACCACCACAAAGGCGTCTAGGGCCCGAAGACCCAAGAGTAACAAGTTCACAAGATTTCAACTTCCACGAATCCTCGTGGAGAGCACACCGATGCACCAAATGCAAAAGGCAAGAGCACAAGTGCTCAAATCCTTCACTCTCAAATCCCACCACAAGCAACTAATGCTTATGGGGGGAGAAGAGAGGAAGAACAAAGGAAGAACACCAAATCCCTCCAAAATCTAGATCCAAAGGCTTCCCCTCACTTAGAGGAGAGATTGATTGGTGGAAGGGTGGATCTAGATCTCCTCTCTCTTTCCCTCTAATTTGAGGCAAGAATCATGGAGGAATAGAGAGAAATCCAAGCTCAAGAAGGTCAACAATGGGGGGCTTTTTCGTGCTCAAGAGCTTAGGGAACCGTTGGGGAAGAAACCCCTTAAATAGGTCCCCTCAAAAAACTGACCGTTGGAGAAAACTGTGAGGCCGGCCTGGGAGCCGGCCTGGCCGGGCTGGGGGCCGGGCTGGGGGCCGGCCTGGAGGCCGGGCAGCCACCCGAGGCAGCCGGCCTGGGAGCCGGCCTGGCCGGCCTGTGGGCCGGGCAGCCACCCGAGGCAGCCGGCCTGGGAGCCGGCCTGGCCGGCCTGTGGGCCGGCCTAGCAGAACCCGAAAAAGAACACCCATAACTTTTTCATACGAACTCCGATTTCGATGATCTTGGGCTCGTTAGAATCGCAACGAAGAGCACTTCAAGATTATGCAGAGAAACATCATAGTCCATCATGTGAGGAGAAGACCAAATGTAGGAAGGTAAAACCTCTCTAAAGAAGATGAACCGGCAAAACCTCAAAACCGAAAACGCAACAAGTTTTCAATACGAAATTCGTTTTCGGTGAACTAGAGCTTGGTATGGAGATGAACACAAGCTCTAAATTCTCACATGGATAAAAGCCAAATAAGAACCAAGAAAGATGATATGCCAAGTATGCAAAGGTTTGAGCTCTCCACAAAGATGCGATCAAGTTACTCACTTGAGAGCCCCTCTTGATAGTACGCCGTCTATCCTATAACCCGGTCTCCCACTAACACCATGAGACCGGTAAAATAGAAACCCTATCAAGATCATACCTTTGCCTTGCGCATTCCACTTGAGCTAGATGAAGACGATCTTGACTCCCTCAAGTTGGAACACCTTTCTTGATTGTGTGCTTGCTAGCACATGCTTGATGAAGACTTCTCCAAATGCTCCCCCATACACCATTATGGGAGAGCCTTGCTAAGCTCCGTCTTCATGAATCCACTTGCACTTTATCTTCTTCTCTTGATATAGGTGATGGCTTGGAGATAAACATAAATGTTCACTCAATCTTCTTTTCCAAGCCATGCTTGCAATAAGCTCAACTCTCGATGACCATTCTTCATATAAACCCTTGAATAGAGCATTGATCATCATGTAATCTTCTAGAGTCCAACACATGAACTCCAATCTTTTTCATGGACAAGATCTATAAAGATATCTCAATGCAACCATTAGTCCATAAGGATTGTCATTAATTACCAAAACCACGCATGGGGCAACACATGCACTTTCAATCTCCCCCATTTTGGTAATTGATGACAATCCCTTTTACGAGGGTTTATATAATGAATTAAGCAACCATGCAACACAAAGAGCAAGAATGCAAGAGCATGAAAGGCAAATGCTTAAGAACGAAACTAAAGCATAACACCAAATTCCCTTAAACCCTCTAAACTTCTCCCCCATTGGCATCGATTGCCGAAATGGGAAGAAAAATTTAGAAGGCCAATATAGTAAGAGCTCCCCCATAATGTGTGCATTTCTCATAATATGAGTGAAATCAAATGCACATATCCAATGACGAATAGTTGGGAAGGAGATCAAACTATATTGAGGATCCAAAGATTGCAAAAGAAAATCAAATTGAAAGATACTTCGACAAAAGAAGTAACCAATCAAAGGACCCGAAAAAGTGTTCTCAAAATCAAGAGGGAACTCCCCAAGGTACGTGCACAATGTATGATTTGCATTTTAATATTTTGTGCACAACATGGAATCCTCACTCCCTCTTAGATCATTTTGAACACAAACACAAGAGAAGCAAATAGGTCCACAAGCTTATTAAGATGCAAAAATATACCAAATGACAAATGAAGCTTGTGCCTTTTAGAAACCACCAAAGAAACAAAAGTAATGAAAGTGGTTACTAAAGAATTGGAATACCAATTAAAGATGTAACTATTGTCATGTGTATAAGTTTCTAAGTAGACACCAATCACGAAGATATAAGTCCACAAATAAACATGCACACACAAAATAGATACACGGTGAAGAACATGATATCCAAGGGAAGTCATATATATACCAATAAGATCATTGCTTAAAAGCATAGCACAAAGCTCAATTTTATCTTAAAGGATATAGATGAACTTCCAACACACACTCATCATAGCATCAAAAATATCCACAAGGGATAAAGTGATAAAAGGGATGCTCCGAGTAGATAACAAGTATCACAAAAGGCAAATGATTTTGAAAACCATCAATATTGCAATGTGAGACATAGAGAAGAAAGTGCTAGATTAACATATATGGGATTGATGAATCATGAAAATGATTATATATATTCCCCTTGATATGTAATCATCCCGGCTTGCCCACATTTGCAACAAAGTTGTTTTGCAAGAACCAAATGAATTGCAACAAAAGAGATTCATGCCAAGAAACAACCTACACAAGGTTGGAAGCTAGAAAAGTATGCATGAGGTAGATACTTGTTACCGAGATAGCATTGGTGATGTAGAAGATAAGAGTTCACGATCATCCGAGCTTGGCTCTAATAAGCACATGGTGATAACACCTTCCTTGTAAATGAGACAAGCTTCCAATGCATCTCAAGAGTACCTAAAACAAATTCAAGTACAAAATGGTACCCAAACTCATTGGGTCCAAAGTAGTTAGAGCAACTACAATACATAGGACAAACTCCACATAAATATGTGCATATTGATATGAAATTGAATTTCATGCACATCTTAGCCATTTAGGATTTGATGGAGTTTATCCTATATATTGGATCAACGAAAGTAAGCATGCCATAAGATATACATTTAGTAAATATGCATGCACAAGACTTTCAAGAACCAAACGAGATACAATTTGGACAAAACACCAAGTAAACCAACAAAGCACACACAAGTGTGACAAGAAAACAATTGCCCAAATTATATCAAAGACCCAAATCAACACATGATTGAAGATACCACTTTGAAAAGATACCAAATGAAAATAAGATACCAATTGATGAAAATATCATCAAGGAATAACCAAACCCTCTACACTTTTCATGATGGCACAAGTACCAAGACGAAAAATGTTTGTCTTCCAAAGAGACACGTCATCGGGATCAAATACCAAATGAAGACAACTAATGTTCAAAAAGCTATAGGATTGCTCCCCCAAGATGTGTGCATTATTTATGATCTTGCATTTGAATACAAAATGCACACAAATGGATCATCACTCTCCATACATATTATTCAAACACTAGTCATGTTCAAGAAAGCAATAAAACAATACCAATTTAAAGAATGTGTTCTACTCAATGTAGGATAGCTTCCCAAGAATAGTGCATTATCAAGAAGTATGACTTTTGAATGTAATGCACAAGAATTGGATCATTGCTTTTCCCAACACAAGAAAGCACAAAAAAATTTCAAGTAGAGCAACAAAGGATCCAAAAGATACAAGGAAGACAAATGAGAGTTAGATCAAAACAAATCCTTGGCAATAAAATAAGGCAATTCAAAGCAAGAGCCAAAGTGAATATGATCAATATATTTACCACAAATATGATTATCACTTGTCAAGACAAGTAATGTATGGAGATATTTCTCGGTGGTGGATTGCAAAGATATATTCAAGATCATATTCACAAAACATAAGCATATGGCAAAGGATAGGAATTAAAAGCCATGCTTAGATAGATAGATATTCTTGATAGCTTCAAATATTCACGCGATCATGCAAAGCAACTCCAAGAGTAGCTTGAAGCAATTGGTTTCCCAAAAGATATATGAGAACATATTTAGGGAAAGCCATATCAAGAATTCCATCACAAACAAGATCCAACGAGCGAGAGACAAAAATTTAAGCAAATATGGAACTTGTTTGAGCAACATGCCACATAGGAAAAGATAATACAATATCAATTCTAGGTGGCAATACCTCACATGTTCACATTTTCTAGGTTTGTAATATGCACAAGCTTATTACTCCCCCATAATGTGATAATCCATTTTTTAAAACAAGAGGCAAACAAAACCAACTCGAGAAATTAATGGACATTATAGAATTTGAATTTCTCATGAGCATGACATACCACATAGAGAATAGATAATATTAATATCAACACTAAGTGGTATTCCTCATGTACACACATTTTAGGATTGTGAAGTGCACGAAGCATATCACTCCCCAAAATGGATAGTCCATTAATCTCTCAAAAGAGAGCCAACAAGATAAATATCAAATAAAAGCAATAAGGCTCAACACAAGTAAATGGTGTGCAAACCAACATACACATACTTGATTACTCAAGATAAGTAAGTAGAGAGCACAACACATACAACACTAGCAAGGTACAAAACCTAACACATGCAAGGGTGCAAGCAACTTTCAATGTATATATGATTTAAATAAAAGTTACCGCAAGGAGGAACATTGGATATGAGATAGAACAATATAATCCAAATGACTTGACTTGAGAGAATATAATTGATGAAGATCCCTTAATTCTTCATAATGTAGCCAAGTCTCCAATGCCTCCAACAACACCTATTGATCAAGTTTTAGCTTGTTGGTCCCCAACCAAGTTGGGTCCTAAGAGGTTAGTCACAATAGGTTTGGCAACCCAAATGGTTCTTTTCTTGACACCACTTTGAGTACCAACATATTTGGCAAACACATTGCCAACCTTATCCTTCCGAAGAGAATAATCATCATCATAATAATGGGGTTGGATAAGGTACCATTTGTGCATGAAGAAGCAAGTGACCCTTCTCACGGCATAGGTAGCAACATCTACTTCCTCCTCTCTTCTTAGTTGGAATCTTGACTTGAGGAGGGTAGCTTGATTCTTCTTGGGAAGAGGCCGTTCTTCAACTTGAGAACTTGAGTTTGAACTTGAGGCTTCTTCCCTTGTTGCTTCTCACTAAGAGCCTTCTTCTTCAAAGGGCAAGATCTAACATGGTGCCCTTCAACTTTGCACTTGAAGCAAACAATCTTGGCCGAATCTTTAACTTGTTCTTGGCCCTTTTCTTCTTGTTAGACTTGGACTTGTTCTTGTTATTGGAGTTGAATCCAAGTCCACTCTTGTCATTGGGGCGTCTTTGAACACTCAACATATTGTCAAGTGTAGAATCCCAACATGACGCTTTTCCAAGTCTTTCTTCAAAGAAGTGACTTGGGCCTTGAGCTCATTTAATTCCTCTACATGGTTAGTATCAACAAAAACACTAGAGGAAGTAGAAGCTTCATTGTTAGAGCAACAAGGCAATGAAAGTAATTCATCACAAGATTAGCAATGTGAGAGGATGAATCACTAGGACTAGCACATGGCAATAAAGCATTTTAGTAGAAGTTGTGCCATTGTCCACATGAGGCTCACAAGATGTTACCTTTATAGAATAGCCTCATGAGCTAACTTTAGCCTAGCATGGGATGCTAGAAGATCATCATTAGAGCTAGAAAGCTTTTCATGACTTTCTTCCAATTTCCCATACTTGCTAGTAGCAACTCAAGTTGAGCCCTTAGCTCAACATTCTCCTTCAAAATAGATGCTTCACAAGAAGTGGAGTTAGTAGCACAAGCATCATTAACATTAGAAATGGAAGAAGACAACTTGGCAAGCTCATCATTCTTAGATAGTTGAGTTTGGAGTTGATCATGAGACTTGATAAGGAGAGAGTGTTCACTTTCTAAAGCCTTGTGAGCTTTGTCAAGTCTCTCTATGTCCTCACTTAGTCTAGCATTGCCAACACCAAATTCAACTTTTTCCTTTTTAAGCACTTTATATTTAGCAAGGGCATGATCTCTTTCCTTAATGATTTTAGCAATAATAAGATCATTAGACTCATCAAGAGATTCAAGTCTCTCTTCAAGAGAAGACCTAAGTTCTTCTTCTTCTTCAAGAGAAGCTTTCAAGGAAGCTATAGTAATAGAGTCATCCCTCTCAATTTGACATTTCTCATCAAATTGACTTTCCAAATCCTCAATAAATTCCCTACTCTTAGTAACATAATCAATGATTTCACATAGAGGAGGGATAGCTTTACTACCTTTGGGGAGAGCACCAAGTACCATCTCACCCATCTTGGTTAAGGATTCAAAATCAAAACCTTCTTCATGAGAATCCTCATCCTCATCATCACAATTTGGATTTGAGGTGGGAGACACCTCGGAATCCTTAGCCATAAGGCAAACATGATTAAATGAAGATGATGAAGAATTACTTGAAGCACCATTTAGGTCCATGTCTTGTTCCAACAAATGTTGGGATTCCTCTACATTGTTAGTCATGCAAGTACTAGAGGATATGGAAGCATTGTTTTCATGGCAACAAGACATATGAAGCATATCATCATGAGATTTAGTTAAACAACTATTACATGATATGCAAGGACTATCAACTCTAGCATGTATGACATTTGGAGTGCTAGAAGAGTTTAAGTCCAAAGATAGAACATTGCAATGAGATAGAGAAGAAGTATAATCAATAGTAAGTTCACCATCACCAATGCAATTTCTATCACCACTCACCATATCATTACCTTGTGACAAATCACATGTTGGTGAAGTGGAAGTTGTGAACTCATCACGGCCGGAGTGGAAGGAGAACAATCATCCTCAATAATTTTGGACACTTCATATATATCTTGAAGCTTGGTCCAAAGCTCATGAGCGTTCCGAAAAGGCATGATTGACGCAAGAACTACATCGCTCAAAACACATATAAGACCATTAGAAACTAGAGTCTCGAGATGAGAGTTTTCCTCATCCTCTAAAGATAATTCTTGAGAATCCTTTGGAGGAGAAAAACCCACATCCACAATCCTCTTAATATAATTTGGACCCATGGCCCTAAAAAGATTAAGCATGCGAATTTTCCAAACATCATAATTTGTGCCATCGAATATGAAAGTGGGATCGTGCACTAATTCCCTAAACGACATCTTTTACTCTCTAGGCGGTAAAGCCCAAAAAGAGAGCCCAGGCTCTGATACCAATTGAAAGGACAATGATGTCGCCTAGAGGGGGGGGGTGAATAGGCGATTAAAACTTTTCCGGTTTAGGCTTGCTAATTGCGGAATAAAACTAGGTGTTTAAATTAACAAGCCAACAACCTAAATAAACTAGGCTCACCTATGTGCACCAACAACTTATGCTAAGCAAGACAAGCAACAAGGTGATAGCAATATAGAATACTTCAAGCACGAAGGCTATCACAATGTAAAGTGCATAAGTAAAAAGCTCGGGTATAGAAATAACCGAAGCACGCGGAGACGAGGATGTATTCCCGAGTTCCTCCTTGAAAGGGAGTACGTCTCGTTGGAGAGGTGTGAACCGACACAACGGTTCAACAACCACAAAGGTTTCACCCTCTTCTCCGATGAACCGCACCACAAAGGTTTGGTTCACCTTCCACTATCGGTATTCCTTCGAGGCGGAATCCGGAGCCTTTCAACAACAATCCGGGGCACAACCCACAATGGGTTGGGGGCTCCCGAACGGCTCTCAACAACAATCGAGGCACAACCCACAATGGGATTGGGGGCTCCCGAACGGCTTCAAGTGACCACACAAGGGTCCAACCACCACAAAGGCGTCTAGGGCCCGAAGACCCAAGAGTAACAAGTTCACAAGCTTTCAACTTCCACGAATCCTCGTGGAGAGCACACCGATGCACCAAATGCAAAAGGCAAGAGCACAAGTGCTCAAATCCTTCACTCTCAAATCCCACCACAAGCAACTAATGCTTATGGGGGGAGAAGAGAGGAAGAACAAAGGAAGAACACCAAATCCCTCCAAAATCTAGATCCAAAGGCTTCCCCTCACTTAGAGGAGAGATTGATTGGTGGAAGGGTGGATCTAGATCTCCTCTCTCTTTCCCTCTAATTTGAGGCAAGAATCATGGAGGAATAGAGAGAAATCCAAGCTCAAGAAGGTCAACAATGGGGGGCTTTTTCGTGCTCAAGAGCTTAGGGAACCGTTGGGGAAGAAACCCCTTAAATAGGTCCCCTCAAAAAACTGACCGTTGGAGAAAACTGTGAGGCCGGCCTGGGAGCCGGCCTGGCCGGGCTGGGGGCCGGGCTGGGGGCCGGCCTGGAGGCCGGGCAGCCACCCGAGGCAGCCGGCCTGGGAGCCGGCCTGGCCGGCCTGTGGGCCGGGCAGCCACCCGAGGCAGCCGGCCTGGGAGCCGGCCTGGCCGGCCTGTGGGCCGGGCAGCCACCCGAGGCAGCCGGCCTGGGAGCCGGCCTGGCCGGCCTGTGGGCCGGCCTAGCAGAACCCGAAAAAGAACACCCATAACTTTTTCATACGAACTCCGATTTCGATGATCTTGGGCTCGTTAGAATCGCAACGAAGAGCACTTCAAGATTATGCAGAGAAACATCATAGTCCATCATGTGAGGAGAAGACCAAATGTAGGAAGGTAAAACCTCTCTAAAGAAGATGAACCGGCAAAACCTCAAAACCGAAAACGCAACAAGTTTTCAATACGAAATTCGTTTTCGGTGAACTAGAGCTTGGTATGGAGATGAACACAAGCTCTAAATTCTCACATGGATAAAAGCCAAATAAGAACCAAGAAAGATGATATGCCAAGTATGCAAAGGTTTGAGCTCTCCACAAAGATGCGATCAAGTTACTCACTTGAGAGCCCCTCTTGATAGTACGCCGTCTATCCTATAACCCGGTCTCCCACTAACACCATGAGACCGGTAAAATAGAAACCCTATCAAGATCATACCTTTGCCTTGCGCATTCCACTTGAGCTAGATGAAGACGATCTTGACTCCCTCAAGTTGGAACACCTTTCTTGATTGTGTGCTTGCTAGCACATGCTTGATGAAGACTTCTCCAAATGCTCCCCCATACACCATTATGGGAGAGCCTTGCTAAGCTCCGTCTTCATGAATCCACTTGCACTTTATCTTCTTCTCTTGATATAGGTGATGGCTTGGAGATAAACATAAATGTTCACTCAATCTTCTTTTCCAAGCCATGCTTGCAATAAGCTCAACTCTCGATGACCATTCTTCATATAAACCCTTGAATAGAGCATTGATCATCATGTAATCTTCTAGAGTCCAACACATGAACTCCAATCTTTTTCATGGACAAGATCTATAAAGATATCTCAATGCAACCATTAGTCCATAAGGATTGTCATTAATTACCAAAACCACGCATGGGGCAACACATGCACTTTCACTTGGTCCGACAACTCGTATTATCTATGTCTCAAAAACTCCGAAAACCCAACGGGAAAAATATGGAGAAAGAGTGCATAGTATATGTCTCCTCATGTTGCACGAATTGCCTCATTAAAAACCTTATGTGAGAAACTTCATAAAACTCACTAAAGGGAAAAAGAGTACAACTCACTTAACTTTCAAGTCAAGTACTCAATCATCGGGATCGAGATTTCAGCGATGAGTTTGTGAAGATTCTCCCCCTGAACCTTGCATCTCCCTAAGTCTCATCATACCCATTTCACGAACACATCTCTCAAAGGAAGATGCTGGTAATGATTTAGTGAACAAATCAGCAAGATTTTCACACGACTTAGTATGCAAGATTCTCACTTCGTTCGACTTTTGCAATTCATGTGCATAGAAGAATTTGGGGTCGATATGTTTTGTGAGATTGCTCTTCACATAACCCGTCTGGACTTGTGCAACACAAGCGGCATTATCCTCATAGATAATAGTTGGGGTTTGGATGGTGTTCAGCCCACATGTCAGCTGGATGTGGCCGATCATCCGTCGAAGCCATACACACTCTCGTGATGCTTCATACAGTGCTATGATTTCCGAGTGGTTCGTCGAAGTTGTTACCAAAGTTTGCTTAGACGATTTCCAGGAAACTGCGGTTCCACCACAAAGGAAAACATATCCAGTCTGAGACTTGCCAGTGTGCGGGTCTGACAAGTACCCAGCATCAGCATATCCAACAAGTGAAAGGTCTTGATTCCTCCGGTAAAACAAGCCAAGATCTTTGGTCCCTTGGAGGTATCGGAAGACGTCCTTGATGCCTTTCCAATGCCTATTGGTAGGCTCAGAGCTGTACCTAGCAAGCAAATTGACGGCGAACGCGATGTCCGGCCGTGTACAATTCGCGAGGTACATGAGTGCGCCAATTGCACTTAGGTAGGGGAATTCTGGTCCCAGAACTTCTTCCCCCTCTTCCTTAGGCCTGAACGGGTCCTTGTCCCGCTGCAAAGATCTCCCAATCATGGGGGTCTTGGAAGGATATGCCTTATCAAATCCAAATCTTTCTAACACCTTCTGGGTGTAGGTAGACTGGTGCATTAAGATCCCAGCAGGGGAATGCTCAAGTTGCAGACCTAGACAGAACTTGGTTTTGCCTAAGTCCTTCATCTCGAATTCCGACATCAGGTAGGAACTCGCTTCCTCAATATCCTCAGGTGTACCGATTATGTTCAAATCATCCACATACACCGAGATAATACAGAAACCATCTTGTGATCTCCGTATAAAAACACATGGGCAAGCTTCATTGCTCGTGTAGCCCTTCTGATGAAGGAAATCGCTTAAACGATTATACCACATCCTACCCGACTGTTTGAGTCCATACAGTGACTTCTTAAGCTGAACACTGTATAAACTTCTATTTGCTCTACCTTGGTTCGGAACAGGTATACCTTCGGGTACCTTCATGTATATGTCTGAATCCAAGTTACCATAAAGGTAAGCGGTGACAACATCCATAAGTTTCATGTTCAAGTCCAAGTTTACTGCCATTGAGATCAAGTATCTAAAGGTAATTCCATCCATGACAGGTGAGTAAGTTTCCTCAAAATCGACACCTGGTCGCTGAGAGAAACCTTGAGCAACGAGCCTTGCTTTGTACCGTACTACCTCGTTATTTTCGTTTCTCTTTCGAACAAAAACCCACTTGTGGCCAACAGGGCGTATGTGGGAAGGAGTTAGACAAACAGGTCCGAACACCTCTCTTTTGTTAAGAGATACTAACTCGGCAGTTATCGCCTTCTGCCAATCTTTCCAATCCGACCTCTTCTTACAATCAGCAAGCGTGTTAGGCTCGGGGTCAGGATCTATGATTGAGGCAATTTTAATGGCAAAATATATGTCGACATTTGCCATGGCTCGATTAATTGACTCACCAGAATTAACATAGTTAATGGCCATTTCGTCATGGGGTGCATCAGGCACATTTCCTTCCTCCACCGGATTTCCCAATCCAGGAGCAAGGTCCTTTAGCTTTCCCGCTCCAATGTGTGCGCGCACATCTTCGCTGGGTATTTCCGATATAGGAAAATTCAAGTCCGGAATTTCGTGCACTGAAACTTCCGTGCTTGTGCCAGGTCTCGACTGGCTCCCCTCTTGAGGGGAAGGCTGTGATAAATCTCTCTTGTCCTTTTTCTTCGGGCGTCCCCGAGTACTTGGGATTTGAGAAACCGGATTCCGCGTCCTTTTAGGCCTAAGGGCGGGAGCGGGTATACCCTTATCTTTCTTTGGTATTTCAACCCTTTCCGGTGCATTGCGTGCAGGCACATGCGACTTTGTCACAGTCTTTAGATCACTGAAATGATCAGGCAGTTGATTCGCTAGGGAATGCAAATCTATTATCTTTTGGACTTCTCTATTTGACTCAGCAGTGCGCGGGTCATGAGCGTGGATCCCCGTGGCTTGCCACGTGATTTCTCGACTTTCATCATCAAGGGATTGATTATCTCCCCCTAAAGTCGGGAAAAGATCCTCGTCAAAAATGCAATCAGCGAAACGGGCCGTATGACAGTCACCTGTCGCGGGGTCCAGAAACCTGATTATGGACACAGTCTCATAACCAACGTATATCCCCGACTTACGGAGCGGTCCCATCGCTGATCGCTGAGGGGGTGGTATTGGTACATATACCTGGCAACCGAACCTACGAAGGTGGGAAATTTTCGGTGCCGACCCTTGCGCAAGCTGCATAGGAGAGTGGATGTTGTAGGCCGATGGTCGAAAGTTGATGAGGTTGGCCGCGTGTAACACTGCGTGACCCCAACATGTAGTTGGTAAGTTACAACCCTGAAGGAGCGGTCTGGCAATGAATTTAATTCTTTTAATCAATGCCTCCGCAAGTCCATTTTGTGTGTGGACGTGCGGTACAGAGTGCTCAAGTTTGATTCCCGTTGCCATGCAATAATCATCGAACGCCTTGGAAGTAAATTCACCGGCATTGTCCATTCGAATAGACTTGATACGATAATCAGGGAATTTATTCCTCATTTGTATGATCTGTGAGATCAACTTTGCAAAAGCATGGTTCCTCGTAGACAGCAGGCTAACATTGGACCATTTAGAGGAAGCATCGATGAGCACCATGAAGTACCTAAACGGCCCCGAGAGGGGCTGAATAGGACCGCATATGTCCCCTTGGATACGCTCCAAGAACGCGGGGATTTCATCCTTCACCTTTAGGGGGGATGGTCTAATGATTAATTTCCCCGTAGCGCATGCGGAGCACACGAAATCATCAGGATTCGGGAAATTTTTGACATTAACAGTATGACCATTCGAGTTGTTAATTATATTCCTCATCATTCTAAGACCGGGATGGCCTAACCGATCATGCCATAGGCTGAAAAGTTCGGAGCTTCTAAAAACAGTTTTAAGGGTAGTGTACACAGGCGGTGCTACAATCTTGGTGTAGTACAACCCTGTAGCGAATGAAGGAAGCCTTTCGACAACATGTTTACCATTTTCGTCGTGCTTTGTGATGAGTAGGTATTCCTTACCATTGACATCATCATGGGTCTCAATATGGAAACCGTTGACACGAATATCTTTGAAACTTAAGAGAGTACGAGTCGATTCTGGGTACAACAATGCGTCATTGATGACCAAAGTTGTTCCCATGGGGAGTACGATAGTTGCTCGTCCGGAGCCAACTACATGCGGACCGCATCCGGCGATCGTCGTAATATTCCCCTCAATTTTAGTAATGGACTCAAAGTACTTTGTTTCTCTCAAGATGGTATTAGTGGTGCCGCTATCGGCAAGGCACGTTTCCTCCATTCGGGCGCCACACGTGTTCTAAAATATAGCGTCTAATTAATAAAAATGAAGCGAGGAAGAAGCTACATTAACGCACAAATATTTCAGAACATAACACAATAATCTCTATTAAATGATGGAATAAATGATGAAAACAAATTCATCCAATCGCCGATGAACTAATAAATGTTGGTGAAACAAATATTATTTGCTCTCATAGAGCTTACAACCAAATTGAAATAAGTGTATCAAATTTATTGCCATAAGGGAATCATGAAATAAACGAGGGGAATTTAGGTGGACTCCGCAAAGTATCCATCCACCTCAGCCCTAATCTCGAGCTCACTCATCTTCTCTTCATTAGCGAGCATCGCCGCGGCAGAGTCGATGTCCAGCTGTGGCGGTGGAGGGGGCACGGTGTGCGCAACCTCCATGGACACGCTGGCGTTCGTGGGAACCGCCACATGTGCCTCCACAGGCGCCTCGCTCTGCGCCACCATGGGCGCGGCGGTGGGCGTGGGGATCATCATTGGCCCCGATGCGGGTGCCGGTGGTGCCTCCACCTGGACAAGGTGCGTCTCGCGCGCCTTCTTGGCCTTGTACGCGTCCACGACGTGCTTTGGGGCACGACACTGCCTTGAGAAATGGGTCTTGGAGCCGCAACGGAAGCAATCCTGGGGCCTTGCCTCCCCCTGACCCGCCTGATGTTGCTTGGCCGGGTGGGGAGGGTTAGGTCCCTTCTTGCCTTTCTTGCCACGCTTCTTGAACTTGGGCTGGCGCACCTTGTAGGCGCCGGCATAAACTTCCTGACGTGGACCCCCTCCGAGAGGCTGCGAGTTGAAGTTCTTTTTGAGAACCTCATCCTGCGCCTCAGCCACCTGGAGGGCGTCGATAAGCAGAGCATACTGCGTGAAGTTCTCCTGGCGGTAGTTCCGCGCACTCTGGAGAGCTGATGGATGGAAGGTGGAGAGAGTCTTCTCAATCTTCTGACTCTCCGTGGTTTTGGTGCCACAGAGATCAAGTTGAGTACATATCAGGTGTAAAGCTGAGTTGTATTCTCCCACCGTCTTGAAGTCCGCAAACCTCAGACGCATCCAATCCGCCTCCGCCCGCGGCTTAATGGTGTACTTCAGCCTAGCAAACCGTGCCTCGAGGGCGGTCCACAGGGCTGAAGCACTCCGTTCTGCCATGTACTCGTGTTTCAGCGTAGTACACATGTGATGGCGGAGGAAATGCAGTGCTTGGGCGTTTTCCGCCGGAGTGGTTTTGCTGGGGGCCGTCTGGGTCCCCGCATCCAATGCTCCCTTAAGCTTCCGGCCCTCAAGGACGAGTTCAACGTCCGAGGCCCACGTCAAGTAGTTCAGCCCGTTCTGAGCCAACTCCTCAAACTCCCGGTTCATGATTCCGGCCATCTGCGATTTATGCAAAAAGAGTATCAGATTACAGCAGGTAATCGATTGCATAAAGCGATGTTGATACAAAAATTCAATAAGACGGCGTTCCAAAATTTAAAAGGACATGCTTAAAATTGCTCTACTAAGTATTAAAAAAAATTAATTACTGTAGTAAAACATGATATAAAAGCATGTACATAGAGAAATTATGCTAAGCGTAATCATAACGTGAAAAATGGCTCTAAAAATGATTTTCCGTAATATACAAATTCAGCAAAAACAGACTATTCCAGGAATTTACAGATAATTTATTCAACAGGAATAAAAATATACAGAAAACTGGAAAAGTATACAGATGCTAAAAATGTAAATTTTCGCACAGACACGTATTCGGTCCGGCCCGTAACGGCAGCAGGCCGAAAACTGGGCCGAATAACCAGGCCAAAACCCACCGCTAGCCCAACCTGCCCGCTGTAAATTATTTTTCTGTTTTCAGGCTGCACATTAATGGGCCTAAAACAGCCCATCCGGTAGCGAGCTGGCCCAGCATGGCCGATCCTGGCCGATCGATCCGATCGATCGATCGTGCTAGCCATGCTAGCATGGCCGTTCGGCCGGCGGCGGCCGCCGCAGCTGGCGAGGCCGGCGATCGTGGCCAGCAGGGCCTCGCGCGTTTATGCGCGGCCGAGGCTGGTGAGCACGGGTCAGCGGGGCGGCGAGCACGGCAGCGGTCGGGGCGGCGGCCAGTAGGGCTCGCAGCGACCGACTTGCGACGAGCGCGTCGTAAGTGCGACGACGGCGCCACGTAGTGCGAGGCTCGGTGTGTTGCGTGGCGGCTTGCCGACCTATGAACACAACGAGCGGCTCTACATTGGGCAGCCGCCGGGTGGAAGTGCGACGACGGCGCCACGTAGTGCCAGGCTCGATGCGTTGCGTGGCGGCTTGCCGACCTATGCAACACACAACGAGCGGCTCTACATTGGGCAGCCGACGGCGTCCTTTACACTGGCGCATCTAATGTCAATTTTCTTCGTCGTGTTCATCCGGAACCGTGACGGCGCGTTGCACAGCTGGTGCGCCGCGGCGGTACCGTGATCATCCGGATCACGTCCGTACCGACTCCCTACAGTGCCGTCATCAAATCCCCCTTGAATCCGAGAGTATCGACATTGGTCGGCGACGTATTCGTCAGCTCGACTCTCGGGAGGGAAATCGACACCGTAGGTAACATCTAAAGATTACGAGAGACGAAAAAACGGAAAAGAAAAGGCGATGCGAATCCATTTTTGCGATCAGATTGTGGTTATACCTTCGCGATCGGTGCAGGGAGCCTGCTTGAGGAAGGCTCGACGACAGCTCGGCGGAGAGCTTCGTGCTGATAACGTGTTACGCACCCTCTGCCGGCTGGCCGGTCCCGAGGCTGCGTAGCGTAGAGGAAGTAGTCGAAAGACGCAAGGTATGGCACAAGTAGTCTTTATTATCAATTGTGTGTCTCTCTCCATACAATAAATGGGGTATATATAAGAGAGAGAGGGGGCTAGGGTTGAGGACCAATCTAGGGGAAAACCCCCCACCCAAGAAAGGGTAGGCCCGTACGAGTTACGTACGGGTCGGTTTCCCAACAGAAACAAATCGCTGCCGCTCTAGCAGTTCGTTTACCCACGTACTTTCGATCCATAATCTGAGCCCATGAGCAAGGAACGAACAATAGGCGGACGAGAAAAAGAGCACTGCTGACAATTATTAGCTTCCCAGCAACTGCATGTTTGCTCGTCAGCGTCTGGGTCGTGCGGTCTAGTTGCTCCTTACCGGTTGCGCCTGCCACCGGTTGCGCCTGCCACCGGAGCTCGTCGGGCATCCGTTATTGTGGGGCTGCACCCACGTCGGCGGTCTGAAACTCAGAGAACTTGCGCCGCGCCAGGACCAGGAAAGATGGCGACACTCCGCCTGTCATGTCCGCCGGCCACCGCTGCTGGACACTGGCCTGATTGCGACTAGGAGAGGAGCTAGTGGACGGCGGAGCGCCGGAGTCGTGAGACAAGTGAGCAGGAGCGCCGCCAGCTTTGACAAATTACGATCTTGCGAAATATCCTTCGACGTTTTACTTTCCTTTTTACTAATCCGGTACGGGATGTGTTCTTTGCGTTACCCATTTTGCCCTCCCAAGAAAAAATACTACTCCTTTTATCTATCTATCTATCTATACTATAATATTCCTAGATGCCGTGATGGTACGTTTCGATGGTACGTACGTCGCTCGCACGCGGTTCGTCGCTCCGCTGGCACGCGCTCCGTGCATATCCCCCGATCCGATATGGTTTCCAATCAACCAACAGTCCAACACGGCAACTCATGGAGCGGAGGAAAAGACCTCCCGGAAACGTTTTCTCTTCGTCTACCTTGCGCGATACCTGAAAAATTCGCAAGATCTGACCGGCTTCAGGGCTGGCGCGATGGACAGCAGGGGAGACGCGCCTAGAATCGTTAGAAATCGGGTGCGGTGGTTTGGAGTGAGCCAGCGTCGGCAGCACCGGGGGAGCCAGATCCGATGGAGCTCGGTGCCGCTTGCCTCTCTTCGATAGCCGGCCCCCTGCCCTCCTTCCCCAACCAGCAGCCTCAGTACGATGGTACTCGAGGATTCACGAGGTGCTACGGCCGGCATGTGCGAGCAAGATCAGGAGAAAAGGAAGCGGGTTGGGAGGTCGCATGATGTACAATCGGTCCGTATATTCCAGCAATAGTTTTGCCTGCAATGTTAAGATCTTCCTTTCTTAATCTACAAATCCTTTCCTCCGCACTGATGGACCTAGAGCGTCACTCCAGTTCGATGCCTTCAAACTGTTCAAGTTCGCTTGCAATGTCTAGATCTGACAAACAAGCTGGATCCACCTTCGTGGTGTATTACAATAATGATTTGCTTTTTTTTGGTAACACATTCTAACTACTGTATGCGTGTACAGGAAAATATTGGTACAGATCCAGTGAAGCCCTAATGCATTGTCGTCTGAATCTCACAAATTTATCTATTCGGCCACTATAATTGCATATTGACTGCTATATAAGAAAATGCAGCGGAAAAAAGCATATGAAAAGAAAAATTACATCTTGTAAAATGAGAAGCGAGAAAAATCACGAGGGGGGGATTGTTTCTGGGAAAATTAACCGATTTTGTATCTTGTTTTGTAAAATTCATCAGTAAGCACCGGAGAGTATAAAAAGTTAGTGCAAACCGAAGACGCAATCATTTAAAGAGCTCTCCACTGTTATATGGAGAGTCAATTTGATATTTCGATTGGACTTCCATTGGATAGGATTACGATGGTCGGACGACAAAACTTGGGCCGTGCCAGCATTTTTATCAAATAATTTTTTTCCCGTTGCAACGCACGGGCATGTTTCCTAGTATTCATCAATATGGACCATCAGATCTGATGGATAGACGGCCTGTATTATCTCGTCCGTACCGTAAAAAGCCCCCTCAGCCCTCAGAGAAGAAGGCATCCAGGCACTTCTGCACCGTGACGAACTTCATTTCTGGGTATAGCTCCGTTGCCTCTACCCCAACGGATGCGTCGAATTTGTCCATGAATGCCCCAGCGTGTACAAGCGTTGAATGGACCATCGCCAGCTGAAAGTTGAGCGGGAATGGAGCCTCTGCACCACGGATATAAAGGACTATCAATTCTTAAACATAATCTACGCCCGATTGCGTCCTATTTAGTATGTGGATTTGGAGGTTACAAAGTACAAACCCTGGATTTTCTTGGTGAGCTCCTTCTCTGAGACGTAGCTCCTCTCGAGGGGCCTACCGGTTTTCTTCTCGAGGAGATTGACGAGCTCGCCGAAGGAGCATGCGTTCGTGGGAGGGCGCACGTACAAGACCTTGTTGAGCGTCCGTGGGTCGTCGACCGCTCTTATAGCCAACATGCTCATATCCTTCTCGTCTATAAAGATCGCTGCAAAAGTAGTGCCAACATGATCATATCTTCACAATATAAATTATTGACTAAAATGTGAATCGACTTATTTTGGAGGGCAAGTAGTATATTTGGGAGGTAGCGTTTCGTCACCCCCACTAACAACAAATTATCTTTTCCCATGGTCCACAAAGAGTCAAATTAGACTGTCTTGTTTCCGTGAAAATTTACCTCGTGTGCACATGGATATGTACATGCGTTAATTGTTTTCAAAGAACTGAACATCTGAAATGCTTTTTTTACTGGGAGCATATGCTCCGGGGATCACAGATCAAATTTTGGTAGATTATTGCTTAGTAGATATATTAGGAATTGCAAGCAAGGTTCAAACTGGTGATTACCTCGCGCTTTTTCATCACCGAATATGTTCACGCCGGTAGACAGAGGGCCAATTTCCTTGGAGTTTCCGAGCCCGGATAACAACAAGCCTAAAGCCCAGTTGCTGCAGATGATAGTGTGTGGAATCCCAGCAGCTCTAAGGACTTGCCGAACACGAAGCTTGAAGTCCATCATGCTCTTCGCCGGTTCGAGAGTCTGTTCGGCGTGCTCCACGTCAGAACCGAATTCTGATGGCACAAAGCGCTGCAGTATTTTGTCAATTCACGGTGCTCATATCACGGTGCAGAAATAGATGACCGTATAGTGGGTGTAGCTGCACCTGGCTTCATTCACACATTTTCCATAAACGAATATTGAAGGCTTGAAAACAAAACTACTTTGCCTTTTAGATTTACTTACTATTAGATATTCACTATTATAACCTACAACTACAAGTAGCAGCGTGCAAACGGACAGAAAGTCGATATATATTACTAGAAGAGAATAAATCAGATGCTTGAAGGTTAGCTAAAGCGAAAAAATTACGTACTAAATGAATCTTTGTACACGCAAGTACCTTCACACATCCAGCCTCCTTTATCGCATCGACAATCTTAAGTTGGCCGTCCAGCTCTTTGGGTCTGCCGTGTCCAACCGCGGAGATCACCACCTCCCCATGTTGCTTCATCGCTGCCACCAAGCTTGCGTGGTCGTTCATGTCCCCCTGCAGGAAAGATCGAGCATATATTCAGAGTACAAATACATATTTGAGTAAAAGATTTTTTGATCTGATCAAGGTGGCTAGCGCTGTGATTATTTCCTGCAGGTAGTCCCTCTCCGCAAGGGTCACACGCATTTTAAGAAAAACTTTGAGAATAAATTTTGATCATCAATATGAGTAATACACCACAAAAGGTATATAAGTGGATTCATTTCTTAAAAATTTCTAGTGGTATAATTTTTGTGCCATACGTGGACATGTATTTTGTAGATCAGTTTGATGGTCAAACTTTTCCTTAAAATAAGTGTGAACCTTATAATAAACTCATAAGCAGGGAGTAGTACATAAGGTAACATACGTAGACAATGCTGGCTCCCCGAGCCTTAAGGGAATTCAAGAGCTTGGCTTTGCCGGCGTCGGAGGCGACGGTGGCCGGGCGGACTAGCACGGCTGTTGGGTGGCCGGCGTTAAGGCTGGCCTTCGCGAGGTGCTGCCCGATGTTCCCCGTTCCACCGATCAGTAGTATCTTGCTCATCGTCGGCAGCGAAAGAATAGGAGGATAGTAGTTGTGTATATGTTGATGAGGCTGAAGATGATGGCACTACGCGGTGCTATATATAGACACACACTAAGCTTAGTTCGGTCATAAACTCTCTTCTACACTAGATGCATGATTTTATATAGGGCCACTAGCCCACTACAAACGCAGCTGGTACATAAGTATACTCCAAATCAGTAAGGACAGATCAATAAGGGCATATATGCACGTCTTGGTCTGGTGCGCCGATTTATTCGCCTCGTGGCTATTACGGTTGGATCAAGCATTCCACCATCTCAATGTCTCTGACTGTAGCGGAGAGAAAGTTTCAGGAAAGATATTCAATCGGTGCACCAAGCCATAGCCATCATTTGCTACTTCGACTAGTGCAACCCCTCCTCACGCCTACACCTCCACGCATGCAGGTTATAATGCCATCTCCAGTTGGTATTAACCATCCCTAATTAATCTACTGCCTGAAGCTCATTGGGTGTTCTAATCATGCGATTACATCATGTTTGGTTGCTTTAAGATAGTTTATCACGTGCATCACGGGCCCACTTCGATTACACCATGTGTTAAGTAACCCCTAGGCAATGTTGAATTAAATCTAACAAAATTCAGCATGATTAGATGCCACAGGAAGACGGAGCAACATAATTACAATGATGGCTCTTTTACGGTAAATAATTGTGGACCATTCATTGGAGTCGATCTAATGGACAAGTCGTGTACCTTTTTAAGAAGATCGGAGCGGGAAAAACTGCCCGGCGCTGGCCCGAACACATGTTACGCAGAGAAAAGATTCTTGAGGAGTGGCAAAATTTCCATCCATTGTCTCTTTCCGAGCCTACAACCATTGCCGACACGCTCGAAGATTATGTTGTTCCATTCACCGGATAAGCAACACACTCTGCTCAAAGCAGATTGTTTCAACGGAGATCGCATGCTGCTTGGAACAAATAGTGCAAGATATCCATCAAGGCATCAATCAATCATCGATGCATGGGATAGTACATCACTAAGGTGCAGGCTGCGGTGAGCACTAACCCTGGAGATCGACAAGACCACAAGACACTGCTTCTGCCATGTGTTGTTGGACGACTGGGCGACTGGCTATATATAGAGCAGTCCTAGGAGCGAACTAGCCGGCACACCCATGGCGGTCTGGCATGATAATAACCAGACAACAGGCAGCGACACAAGACGACCATTAGATGTCGGGGGCGCAATGCACATCCTCTCAAGTATAGCGACGCGCGATGGCAGAGACTATTTGGATGACAACAATATTTTCAATTAAAAATATTTACATTAATGCTTCTTTGTTTTATGTTCATCACATTATTCAATATGCAAACATAATCACTGCATTTGGGTTTGTAAGTTATGGTCATAGGAATGTCTGAAGTAAAATTTGAAATCATAGGATATAAATATGTTTAAATAATTTACACTTTAGTTCTACTACACAGAGGGTTTCAATCAAAATTTTGCAAAAGGAATAAATTAAAAAGGATTTATGGATTTAAAGATATGCCGAAATTGCTCAAATAACTCATTTGAAATTTGAATAACTTAAACTATAAAAAATTGAAGAAAATGTGTTCCACATGTTTGAAGGATTCCAGGGATATCATACTTACTAAATTTGGACAAACAAAAATGAATTTATGATATTACCAAATGTCAGGGGCTTTCTGCAAATGTTACAAAGATACCTGGGGAAATATTTCGGTTAAAATAGGGGACATGTAGAATGTTTCTATTTGCTGGTACCGGTTTTTATGTATGGATGATGGGTGTCCATAGAAAGAGCGCCAGTTGTTCCATTAGACTTACATATGGGATGCTCCCGTTTGCGTGCATCCAAAATAAAATGAACCTGTGAATTTACCAATAATGAGTACGATGCTTTAATCACTCAATCATGGCTACTTAATCGGGATAATCATACATTGCAAACAACAAATTTTCATAAGAAATACATATCAGTTATGAGTGAAACAAATCAAACAATGCCAAGTAATTTGCCCGTGGCAAGATGGTTAGGAGGGTGGTTGTACCCCTAGCCCGCAAGAGTTCACTAGTAGAAAACTGCCCTTTGGTTCGGCCCCTTTAGTCCCGGCTGTGGCCCGGGCCGAGACTAAAGGTCCGGCCACGTCGCCCCGAAAACGTTGAAGGGTACGGCACCCTTTGGTCCCGGCTCGTTAGGGACCAATAGTCCCGGGTCGTAATGCGGACCGGGACTAAAAGGGTACTGGCAACTGTTCGCCTGGCGCGAGACCTTTTAGTCCCGGTCATAATACGGCCCGGGACAAAAAGTCCGAACCGTTTGCCCCCCGCGCGCTTTGGAAGTTGTTCTAATTGATCGGGAGTGGAAACAGAGAGACATTTGCTACAGTACGGACTCTCTTCCTCTTCCTCTCCTCTCTTCTTCCCCAATTCTCCACCATGAATCCAATTGGTATTCAGTTTACTGATGTGACAACACCATGCAAGACCCTTCTCGATGTCGCCTACACGAACGACTGCGCTAGGGTCCCGGGTCTTCTTGCCGATTTGAAGCGATGGCATGACGAGGATGAACACAAGTTCCTTGGCCTTGATCTCGAGTACACGGCCGATGGACGAGATGTTGCCGTCATCCAACTTGCTCACAAGAACCATGTCATGGTCTTCCAATGGTCAAGGTAACACGAACTTCTTGTAGGATAGGAAAATTGCATAGGATATATAGCAACGTGTGGCCATTTGAATCCTATTGGAAAGATAGCTTCTTTTGATTCATATAGGATAGCAAAATTGTATAGGATAGCAACGTACGTGTGGCCATTTGAATCCATTTTTTCATATAGGAGAGAGCTTCTTTTGATTCATATAGGATAGCAAAATGTTGCAGCGATGTTTAACATTTGTTCCATTTGTTCCATTTTTGTTGTTGCAGTAGTGTCAAGCACTGTCCAGAACTCATGGATTTCCTTGTCAACAGCGGCATACATTTTTGTAGCGTTGATATAACGAATGACAAGATCAAGATGATGAGAACCTGGGGTATTGAGATACCAGCTGACTGCCACATTGATCTCCAGGACTTGATCCAGTTTCGGTATCCCGAGAAGACTGGGATGGCTGATATGGCAACCGTCTTGATCGACCCGAAGTACGCTGGTATGAAGAAAGAATTCCCCAGTAAGCAGCACAAGTTGTGGGAGAAGAACCAACTTGACAGGATCAACCTTGATTATGCAGCAATAGATGCATACGTTTCATTCGAGTTGTACCGCAAGTATTCTTCGGAGGACGAGTAGATGGGTGTCTGTGTCTCTAGTAGTATGTGCATAAACATGTGAATTTTAATTTCTGCCGGAAATGAATTTGAATTTCCTTTTTATTCAACTTGGATGGAGCCAATTTGAATTTTCTTTTTATTCAACATTGCAAATGAAGTTACAATATCCATTCAAGCATTTTATTGAAAGAATTTGCCGGGAATGAATTTATGTGTTGCCATTCAAGCATTTTATTGAATTTGGAATTTATGAAGGGTGTGCCTCCTAAATATGGATGCTCATGATGCATGAATTTTAAGGATGAACCACTAGTTATGAATTAAGCAATAGTCCTATATATACATGATGGAAAATATGATATGACACCGAATTGAAATTGAAAATGAATTGAAACTGAATTAAATATGATACCGAATTGAAAATGAATTGAAATTGAAAATGAATTAATAATTATTATTACTTAATCGTAAATCTTACTTAATCCATATTAAATTGAAAATGAATTGAAAATGTGAATTAATATGATACCGAATTGAAAATGAATTAATATGACACCGAATTGAAATTGAAAATGAATTAATATGACACCAAATTGAAATTGAAAATGAATTAATAATTATTATTACTTAATCGTAAATCTTACTTAATCCATATTAAATTGAAAATGAATTGAAAATGTGAATTAATATGATACCGAATTGAAAATGAAATGAATTAATATGACACCATATTGAATTGAAAATGAATTAATATGAGACCGAATTGAAAAATGAATTGAAAAATGAATTGAAAGACCTTTAGTCCTGGCTTGAGATACAAACCGGGACTAAAGGTCTGCGGACACCTTTAGTCCCGGTTTGTATCTCAAGCCGGGACTAATGGTCTGGGCCTATATATATGGCAGCCCCTCTCCCCCCTCTCCTGTTTTTTTTCCTGGTGGAGGTGGAGTAGGTTGGTGCTAGTTTTTTTTTTCTTCATATGCACTAGAGGTGTTTGGTGAAATGTCTGTTAGAGCGATGCCACTTGAATTCACACAAGACAAACATGATATGAGGTGCCCAAGCCACACTTAAGCTTCCTCCTCTTTGTTTCCAAGTGTCCTAAAAGGTTAGCAACTATTTTCTCGTTTAGACCGCGCGGTAGTAATTTTAGCATCGTGATTGCGTTTGATATATAGTTCTATGATGCAGATGAGCCATCCATGGATGTACGGTGACCGACGCTCTGCTGCTTACAGAGATGGCGTGCGTTCTTTTCGCCTTGCGGCCGAGGCGAACAAGCATGGGGTTGGCTTTATGTTTTGTCCATGTGATGAATGTCGGAATGTGAAGGATCACACCAACTCAAGAGTCATTCAGAGCCACCTGCTTTGGTGCGGTTTCATGCCCGGCTATAATGTTTGGACCAAGCACGGAGAAAGAGGGGTTATGATGGAAGACGGCGATGAAGAAGAGAACGATGATGACAACTACCGATCTATGTTCCCTGAATACACTGATACCGAAATGGAAGGCAATGAAGAAGAAGAAGAGGGTGAAGAACGGGCACCAGATGAGCCCACTGATGATCTTGGTCGGGTCATTTCTGATGCAAGGCGAGGCTGCGACACAGAAAAGGAGAGGTTGCAGTTCGTGCAGATGTTACAGGACCACAACAAATTGTTGTGCCCAACTTGTGAAGATGGGCAGAAGAAGCTGGGTAGCACACTGGAATTGCTGAAGTGGAAGACAGAGACCGGTGTGACTGACTCGGCATTTGAAAAGTTGCTGGTACTAATGAAGAAGATGCTTCCAAGAAAGAACGAATTGCCCGCCAGCACGTACGAAGCAAAGAAGCTTGTCTGCCCTCTAGGATTAGACGTGCAGAAGATACATGCATGCCCTAATGACTGCATCCTCTACCGCGGTGAGAAGTACGAGAATATGGATAAATGCCCGGTATGCACTGCATCGTGGTATAAGATCAGAAAAGATGACCCTGGTGATGTTGAGGGCGAGCCACCCAGGAAGAAGGTTCCTGCCAAGGTGATGTGGTATCCTCCTATAATACCACGGTTGAAACGTTTGTTCAGAAACAAAGAGCATGCCAAGTTGTTGCGATGGCACATGGAAGACCGTAAGAAAGACGGGATGTTGAGGCACCCCGCTGATGGTCGGCAGTGGAGAAAAATCGAGAGAGAGTTCCCGGACTTTGCAGGTGATGCAAGGAACTTATGGTTTGGTCTAAGTACAGATGGCATGAATCCTTTTGGGGAGCAGAGCTGCAGTCACAGCACCTGGCCCGTGACTCTATGTATCTACAACCTTCCTCCTTGGTTGTGCATGAAGCGGAAGTTCATTATGATGCCAGTACTCATCCAAGGCCCGAAGCAACCCGGCAACGACATTGATGTGTACCTAAGGCCATTAGTTGATGAACTTTTGCAGTTGTGGGCCGAACCAGGTGTACGTGTTTGGGATGAGCACAAACAGGAGGAATTTGACCTACGAGCGTTGCTGTTCGTAACCATCAATGATTGGCCTGCTCTTAGTAACATTTCAGGACAGACGAACAAAGGATACAATGCATGCACGCACTGTTTAGATGAGACTGAAAGTATTTATCTGGATAAATGCAGGAAGAATGTGTACCCGTACAATCGTCGTTTTCTTCCGCACAGGCATAACTTAAGGAGAAAAGGCAAGCATTTCAATGGCACGGCAGAACCCCGGCCGAAGCCTGTCCCCCGTACTGGTGCTGATGTATTTGGTATGGTCAAGGATTTAAATGTAATCTTTGGAAAGGGTCCTGGCAGACAGCCTGTTCCGAATGACGCGGACGGACACGCACCCATGTGGAAGAAGAAATCTATATTTTGGGAGCTACCCTATTGGGAAGTCCATGAGGTCCGCTCTGCAATCGACGTGATGCACCTGACGAAAAATCTTTGCGTGAATATTCTAGGCTTCCTGGGCTTGTATGGGAAGTCAAAAGATACACCGGAAGCACGGGAGGACCAGCAACGTCATAAAGGACGAGACGGCATGCATCCAGGGCAGTTTCAAGGGCTTGCCAGCTACGCTCTTACCAAATAAGAGAAGGAAATCTTTTTTGAAGCCCTTTTCAGTATCAAGGTCCCGTCTGGCTTCTCGTCAAATATAAAGGGAATAGTAAATATGAAAGAGAAAAAATTCCAAAACCTAAATTTCATGACTGCCACGTGCTTATGACGCAATTGCTTCCGGTTGCATTGAGGGAATTCTACCGGAAAATGTTCGACTAGCCATTGTGAAGGTATGTGCATTCCTCAATGCAATTTCTCAGAAGGTAATCGATCCAGAAAGTCTATCAGGGTTACAGATTGATGTGGTGCAATGTCTGGTCAGCTTCGAGTTGTTGTTCCCGCCATCCTTCTTCAATATTATGACGCACCTCCTAGTTCACCTAGTCGAAGAGATTAGAATTCTCGGTCCTGTGTTTCTACACAATATGTTCCCCTTCGAGAGGTTCATGGGAGTCTTAAAGAAATATGTTCGTAACCGTGCTAGGACAGAAGGAAGCATCTCCAAGGGCTATGGAACAGAGGAGGTCATTGAGTTTTGTGTTGACTTTCTTCCTGACCTTAAGCCGATTGGTGTTCCTGAATCTCAGTATGAGGGGAGGCTGACTGGAAAGGCACACTAGGAAGGAAAGCAACGGTATGTACGGACAGGGATTCTTTCACTCAAGCACACTACACAGTTCTACACAATGCCACCGTGGTGGCTCCGTATATCGTGAAACACAAGAATATTCTACGCTCCGAAAACCCGGGGAAGGATGACTCCTGGATTCAAGGGAAACACGAGGCGACTTTCGGCAGTTGGTTGCAGACACATCTCATGAATAACACCACTGTTGGAGATCAGCTGTACTTGTTGGCCAGGTCACCATCTTCGACTATATGTACTTTCGAAGGGTACGAGATAAATGGGAATACATTTTACACGGAAACCCAAGATAAAAAGAGCACTAACCAAAACAGTGGTGTCCGATTTGATGCAACAAACGACAATGGGACAAAGGACACATATTATGGTTGCATACAGGAGATATGGGAACTTGACTATGGACCTTCTTTTAAGATCCCTTTGTTTCGGTGCAAATGGGTCAAGCTGACAGGAGGCGGGGTATGTGTAGACCAAAAGTACGGCATGACAACAGTGGATCTCAAGAATCTTGCGTACATGAACGAACCATTCGTCCTAGCCAACGATGTGGCTCAGGTTTTCTATGTGAAGGACATGTCTACCAAACCGAGAAAAAGAAATCAGCAAAAGAATATATCGTCCGATGAGCCAAAGCGCCACATAGTTCTTCCAGGGAAAAGAAACATCGTGGGAGTCGAGGACAAGACAGACATGTCAGAAGATTATAATAAGTTTCATGAAATTCTGCCCTTCACAGTGAAAACTGACCCATCCATCCTGTTAAATGATGAAGATTCTCCATGGCTACAGCACAGAAGAAAACCACAACACTAGATAGGGATGTTGGAGATGTGTTAAACGTAAAATGTAATGTATTAAACCTTTATGTGATGTGTAGTAATGTATTAAACCTTTATGTGGTGAAAACCATAGTACATATCTCGGTCCATTTTATTTAACCATATACATCACGAATAATGTCACTAACTTTTGCAGGGTCCTAAGCCATCTACTATTATAAACCGCTGGCGTATCCAACATAAACACATAGCGATTGACGTGTGGTGGCTCTAGGTCAATAGTGCCAGAAACAATGCTTGTACGTCACACGTCAGTTGGGAACCCCAAGAGGAAGGTATGATGAGTGCAGCAGTAAGTTTTCCCTCAGTATGAAACCAAGGTTTAATCGACCAGTAGGAAAACGAGGTTTGCTTCGAAGGTGTTGGTGAAGGAGTGTAGTGCGGCGCAACACCAGGGATTCCGGTGCCAACGTGGAACCTGCACAACACAATCAAATTACTTTGCCCCAACTTAACAGTGAGGTTGTCAATCTCACCGGCTTGCTGAAAACAAAGGGTTAAACGTATCGAATGGAAATGATGTTTGTTTGCATAAAACAGTAGAGAACAATGATTGCAGTAGATTGTATTTCAGATGTAAAAGAATGGACCGGGGTCCACAGTTCACTAGTGGTGTCTCTCCAATAAGATAACTAACATGCTGGGTAAACAAATTACAGCTGGGCAATTGACAATTGATAAGTGCATATAACATGCATGTGTGAGCTGTGGTGTCTACTATGAGATTCATTTGGGCATTACGACAAAGTACATAGACCGCTATCCAGCATGCATCTATGCCTAAATAGTCCACTTTCCGGTTAACATCCGTACCCCTTCCAGTATTAAGTTGCAAGCAACAGACAATTGCATTAAGTAATGTGCGTAATGTAAACAATACATTCATCCTTGAATAAAGCATTGCTGTTTTACCCCTAGTGGCAACAACACATCTACAACCTTAGAACTTGCTGTCACTATCCCAGGTTAAATAGAGGTTGAACCCAACTATCATGCATAAATACCCCCTCTTGGAGTTACAAGTATTCACGTGGCCAAGGCTTCAACAAGTAACGGAGAGCATGCAAGATCACAAATGACATAGACATGATAATATAATATTCAGCTCCACATAGGTATCAATATAAGTCAGATCCCAGCAAACACAACATGTAGCATTACAATAAGATGATCTTGATCATGATAGGCAGCTCACAAGATCTAAACATGATGGCACAAGTGGAGAAGACAACCATCTAGCTACTGCTATGGACCCATAGTCCAAGGATGAACTACTCACGCATCACTCCGGAGGCGGGCATGGCGATGTAGAGCCCTCCGGTGATGATTCCCCTCTCCGGCAGGGTGCCGGGAAGAGCTTCAGAACCCCCCGAGTTAGGGTTGACGACGGCGGCGGCAGCGAATATGTTCTGGATGAAAGGCTCGGTGTTTTAGGGTTTTCGCGTCTCGGGGAATAAATAGGCGAAGGGGCGATGTCGGCGGACCCCCGAGGGGCCCAAACCACCAGGCGCGGCTGGGCCCACCCGCGCCTGGTGGTTTGGCCACCTCGTGGCTCTCTTCGTCTCTCCTTCGGACTCCGTGTACGTGCTGGAAAAATAGGGACTGGCCTTTTGTTTCGTGCAATTCCGAGAATATTTCCAGAAGTAACTTTCTGAAACCAAAAACAGCAGAAAACAGGGAACTGGCACTGTGGCATCTTGTTAATAGGTTAGTCCCAGAAAATGCATAAAAGTGATACGAAGTGTATATAAAACATGTAGCAAATGGTATAATATAAGCATGGAACAGCAGAAATTATGGATACGTTGGAGACGTATCAAGCATCCCCAAGCTTAGTTCTACTCGTCCTCGAGTAGGTAAAACGATAACAACAAATAATTTCTGAGGAGACATGCTTTCACACAATCTTGATCAATATATTGCAAGGCTCATGTCATGAATGAAGTGACTCAAAGCAATGATCTATAGTTTGCTAACAAATAGATAAAGAGTAAACAATGAATCATATAAGCAAAAACTTTTCATGAATAGTACTTTCAAGACAAGCATCAAAAAGTTTTGCATAAGAGGTAACTCATAAAGCAATAGATTCAAAGTAAAAGGCATTGAAGCAACACAAAGGATGATTAAGTTTCAGCATTTGCTTTCAACTTGTAACATGTATATCTCATGGATAGTTGTCAACATAAAGCAATATAACAAGTGCAATAAGTAAATATGTAAGAATCAATGCACACAAAGTTGACACAAGTGTTTGCTTCTAAGATAGAAAGGAGTAGGTAAACTGACTCAACATAAAGTAAAAGATAGGCCCTTCGCAGAGGGAAGCAGGGATTAAATCATGTGCTAGAGCTTTTTAAGTTTTCGAAAGCATATAGAGAGCACAAAATAAGTATTTGAGAGGTGTTTGTTGTTGTCAACGAATGGTAGTGGGCACTCTAACCCCCTTGTCAACCAGACTTTCAAAGAGCGGCTCCCATGAAGGACGTTATCTCTACCAGCAAGGTAGATCATCCCTCTTCTCTTTTGTTTACACATGTATTTTAGTTTCTTTATAGATGACACTCCTCCCAACCTTTTGCTTACACAAGCCATGGCTAACCGAATCCTCGGGTGCCTTCCAACATTCACATACCATGGAGGAGTGTCTATTGCAAAATTAAGTTGCTTACTGATAAATCAGGGCAAAACATGTGAAGAGAATTATTAATGAAAGTTGTAATTAATTGGGGCTGGGCACCCCGTTGCCAGCTCTTTTTGCAAATTATTGGATAAGCGGATGTATATGCCACTAGTCCAGGTGAAAGTCTGTCAGAAGTAAATGACAAGATTGAAAGATAAAACACCACATACTTCCTCATGAGCTATAAAACATTGACACAAATAAGGAGTAATAAAGTTTTGAATAGTTTAAAGGTAGCACATGAAATATTTACTTGGAATGGCAGGAAATACCACATAGTAGGTAGGTATGGTGGACACAAATGGCATGGGTTTTGGCTCAAGTTTTGGATGCACGAGAAGCATTCCCTCTCAGTACAGAGTTTAGGCTAGCAAGGTTGTTTGAAGCAAACACAAGTATAAACCGGTACAGCAAGAATCACATAAAAACATATTGCAAGTATTATAAGACTCTACACTGTCTTCCTTGTTGCTCAAACATTTTACCAGAAAATATCTAGACCTTAGAGAGAACAAATATGCATCCCAAGTCTCAACAAGCTCTACGGTAGTTCTCCACTACTAGGCTTTAACTACATGATGCAAGAGCTTAAACATGATCTACTTGAGAGCTCAAAACAATTGCAAAGCATCAAATCAAAACAAGACAATGATCTACAAGAATGCATATGTCTTTTCCAATACCAACTACTACATGTAGCATTTTCTTTCTTCCAAACAAACACCAATAATTTATTAAACATAAACTCTCCAAATGATAATATAATGCAGCAAGAGAGTATTTATAAACAAGTGCTAACAGCTCGAAGAGATGCATGAAAAACAGGAGCTAAAAGCACTGCAGTAGCTAGTTAAGAATACTCAACAAATATAAGTGAAGAACATGAGTATTCACATGAAAAAGCGGAGCGTGTCTCTCTCCCACACAAGGATTGCTAGGATCCGAATTTATTCAAACAAAAACAAAAATAAAAACACACAGACGCTCCAAGTAAAGCGCATAAGATGTGAAAGAATTAAAATATAGTTTCACTAGAGATGACCTGATAAGTTTGTTGATGAAGAAGGGGATGCCTTGGGCATCCCCAAGCTTAGACGCTTGAGTCTCTCTGAATATGGTTGGGATGAACCACGGGGGCATCCCCAAGCTTAGGCTTTTCACTCTTCTTGATCACATAATATCACCCTTCTCGCTTGATCCTTGAAAACTTCCTTCACACCAAACTCAAGACAGTTCTCATTAGAGGGTTAGTGCATAATCAAAAATTCTCATATTCTGTAATGATACAATCAATCCCAAAGCTTCTGGACATTAGCTACAGCCACCAATGCTTTGTGGAGCAAAGAAATCCACACAAACACAGTAAAAGAGCGAATGCAAAACAAAAGGCAGAATCTGTCAAAAACAGAACAGTCTGGAATGACGAATTTTTTCGAGGCACTTAAGTTGCTCAGATGGATCTGGCCTAAAATAATGAAAGTTGCGTACATATCTCAGGAATATGCGTGATTTTTCTCAGAATTTTTTGAATTTTCTACAGGGAGATAAGCTCAAATCCGTGACAGCTAAAAATCTGTCACTGCGCAGAAATCCAAATCTTGCATCAACTTTCAATATAGAACTTTACTTGGCACAACATTGCGATAAAATAAAGATACAAAGGAGTTGCTACAGAAGTAACAAAACTCCTTGACACATGGGTTATCTCCCACAAGTGCTTTTCTTTAATGCCTTTCAGCTAGGCTTTAGGATTTTAATGATGCTCGCATAAGAATAAGAGTTGAAAAACAAAGAGAGCATCAAGAGGCAAATATCAAAATCATCTGAGTCTAACCCACTTCCTATGCAGAGGAATATTGTAGTAAAACAAATCATTGAAGCATAAAGCAGCTAGCATAGGAAGATGCAACAAATCCAACTTTAAAACTTCCAACACAAAGAGAGGTATTTTAGTGACATGAAAACTTTTAAAACCATCTTTCCCTCTCTCATAATAATTTTCAATAGCATCATAAACAAACTCAACAACATAACTATCACATAAAGCATGCTTTTTATGATCTACAAACACATAACTTTTATCAAGCAAGATAGTGGGATCAAAAATTTCAAACCCACTTTTAGACATATTGAAACAAGTTGATTGATCACTCTCAATAGTAGAATTAATAATATTATCAAGCAACATAGGACCATCATCTAGAGCTTTATCATAAACATTTTCTAAGCAAACACTCTCATTACCATGCATTTCGAAATTAGGAATAAAAAGTGGATTATCATAAGACTTATCAAAATAGCATGGATTTTCATAAACAACATTGGGGGAAATATTTGGTACTTCTGTTATTTTTGCTTTCTCTTGAGTCAAGGAGCTTGTTACTTCAAATTTATCAAAAGGAGATATTTCAATAGAATCATGACATTCAACAATATAGCATTTTTCCTCCTTAGGTAGGCATGGAGGGCAATTAAATAGTGTAAGAGTTGAAGAGTTACTGTCATTAGAAGGTAGATCCTCCTTTTGTTCTTCACTCTCCTCCTCTTTTTCATCCAATGAGATCACAGTTTCAGCAATTTCTCTTCCTCAGGTTCCTGCAAGGCACAAGTTTCATCTTTTTGAGGAAACATCCTCTCAAGATGTTCAGTAATGTAAGAATTATTATCCTTGTAGGTATCACAACAATATTTAAGTATGGCAATACATTCAGATTTATAAGGGGCATCAGTTTTATGTTCAAGATAAGAACTAATTTCAAGGGCACCCTTAAAAACAATAAACTCTTCAATTTGTTCAAGATTACCAAAATCATAGTTTCCTTTAGCATAGGCAGCCAAGGTTTCATTATCAGTATACTCACATTGGAAAGGGAGATGTTTGTGCCTTCTATAGCAAAGAGATTCATTAAAGCAGTAGGATTCATCATATGTAGAACACAAGTTCTTAGCAAAACCATTCAATCTTCTTATTTGTTCCCATAGATGTTTTCCTTTTGGAGAGAAACGGTAATTCTTATAACGAGTCCCAGTTTCATAGAGATAAGACATTGAAAACAACTAGTCATAATAGTAATTCGAAATAAAAAGAAGCGTGGGTGACTCGGAGGCCCCGGCTGACGATGCACGGCGAATGATAGAAGGCGGTCCTGGCTACCCTGTGGATGGAATCAAGGATTCAATATCTTGTGAGCTCCATCAGAAATTGAAGAACATATCCATGAAGGTGGCGGTCGGAATTGTTGTACCTTGTCCACCTGACGCACGCTGGGATGGCCGTGAGATTCCAGCTGGCTATGCTAAAGTCGGGGTGGATGAAGTACTACCGGACTTTATTGATATGTTGCTTGACATCCCTGGACCGCAAGATCAGAAGACACTCGGAGAAGTAGTGGGTGATGTCATTCTATGGGACAAGAACAGCATCAGGCTTCCAGGCTCGGCGCCAAGGACAACACCGCCTCCGAGTCGTCGCAGGTCACCTACACCTCCGCCTCGGAGAAGCAGCCCACCCCACGACTACGACCACCACAGCGCGAGTCCATCTCGATCTCCGCCGCCGGACTTGGGTCCGCCGTCTTCGCCGCCGCCTTTGCCCGCTAAGGACAATAAGCGGAGGCGTGATCCGTCGATGAGTACTAACCGACGCAGCAGCCCAAAACGACAACGGTCGCCCCTCCCAACAGTACCTCATAAGAATCTTCCTATCAGAACTTACGACCGTACCGACGAGGAAATCGCAGCGATTGCAAAGGCCGAAAAAGATGCGCATTTTGCAAAGAAGAAACCCAAGGCCGCCCCGGTATACACCGAGAAGCAAAAAGCGTATGCACGTGATTTTCTGAACACAGATCGCAATATGACTTGCACCATAAGCCAGATGACTATCTACGCACACTTCGGAGCGAAGGGCGGAAGGGCAAATCAGGTGATAGTGGAAGCGGGAGCAAATCAAGTAAAGGTGCAAGTGCGAAAAGAAGGGACGTTCCCCAGCTCGGAGAACAGGCCAAACAGTCAATCCCACCCCTCAAGGTGTTATCCACAGACGTTCCCCTGCAGGCGGGACAGCAGGATATGGAAGAAGCTGCGAAGTTGGCGGCCGCTATGGGTGTGACTGTTGTGGAATTGCTTGGTACCCAAGACAACAATATACCCAAGGCTCCTGTAGTCCCTCAATATGTCCCAAAGGCGGAATTGGTCAGCAGAGAGAAGTGGCAACAACTGCCAACACAAATGCGAAAATTGCATGACTGGTACATGAAAGAGGCACAGAAGGGCAGAATAATGATCACTGCGAAAGTCCCATATGAGTACTACTTCCGAGAAGAAGAGGTCCATGTTGACTTTTCAGAACTCTTCCAGTTATACAATTTCGACGCCCTCGACAAATGTCTCATGAGTTGCTACTGTCTGTAAGTTGTTGAATTCATTGTCTACTTATAAGTTGTTCAGTTTTTTAGTTGTTCAGTTCATTGCATTTTAATTATCCTCGTTATATCCTTTTGTACTCTATTATGCAGAATGAAGATCCGGGAATGTAAAAGAAAGGTCTATAGTGTTGGGTTCATTGACCCAGATAAAGTACATATAAATTCTTTAACGACGAAACCTGACGAGACGGAGGAAAACCTTCTAAGGTTTCTAACGGAGCAACATTTCTGTGACCACATACTGTTTCCTTACAACTTCGGGTGAGGGTCTTACTCTGTTGTGCACATTCACTTTTGCTTACTCGATATTAACTGTAATTGATGAGTTGCTGATGTATATATAAACGTGTGCAGGTTCCACTGGATTCTGCTAAACATTCGAGTTGATAAGGGAATAGTTGAAGTCATGGACCCATTAAAGAGACCCCTGGAAGAGTTCCGCAGCATGCAGGACATGCTCCAGAGGTAATTTTCGCGCTATATCGGTCTCTTTCGTTGATTTCATGAGATATCAGGTAATGAATAACTCATTAATTCATTTTCTTTGCCGGGCAGGGTTTGGAACCAGTTCAAGGCAGCGGTGGTGGGTTCCTGGAGTGAGAAGCTGACGTTTACTCCGATCTCGGTAAGTAGTACGAGATATGTCCACGCATCTCTTTACTTCTAGTTTCAATACAATTATGATGCTAGATTGTTATTTTGATTGAATTCTATTCTCGTAAAGTGCGCGAGGCAGCCACGGGGGACGAATCTATGTGGATACTACGTTTGCGAGTTCATTCGCACGTTTATCACTGAGCACAATGATTATAGAGTCGACGTAAGCAATACATTCACAACATTATTTTATTACCGTCACTTTTTGTTATCATGATTGATGTTCATATTTATCTCCTTTTCTTATATAGTTCGACGGAATGCGGGATCGACTCCTACCACAGCAACGCGTACTAGCAATTGCTGAGGAGCTGGCGGGATTTTTGTTGAGCGAGATGGTAGACGACGCCGGAGAATTTAGTGTGAATAGGTGCTTCTGATGATCCCCGGCCGTGTAATCGAATATACGGGCTCTAGTCCCGGTAATTGTGATCTCTATGTAACTATCAAAATTGTATATATTTGTATGCTCGATCGCAAGACAAGTTATCTTATATATGCACGAACGTGTACGGTATGTGATAGCATAGAAATATCGCTAAAAGAAAACAAGAAGAAAGAAAATAAAAGAAAACAAATAAACCCTAAACCCTAAACCCTAAAGAAATTAATAAAACAAAACAAAACTAATAGTCGCGGCCCGTTATACGAGCCGGGACTAAACGTGTTGCACCCAGCGCTCTCCGCAAGCGGCCACGTGGTGGGTCTTTGGTCCCGGTCCGTTATACGAGCCGGGACTAAAGGGTTCGCCCCCAGCTCGCTCCGCAGGCGGCCACGTGGTGGTCCTTTGGTCCCGGCTCGTAACGAGCCCGGGACTAAAGGTTTGCCCTTTAGTCCCGCCTGGCCTGTTCCGGTTCTCAACCCGGGACAGAAGCATAGTTTAAAAAACCGGACCGGTCATCGAACCGGTGAGGCTGTCGGTTCAGGTTTTTACCGGTCGGACCGCTGGTTCATCGGTTCACTGTCTGGTTTTTTAAGATATACAATATTATATTTTATTTATAAATGCAGCAATAAATAAAGAGTTATATGTGAAAAAACATTTCAAACTTGCAATTTTACATAATAATAACATAACAAGTAGTAAGGGATGATCATCAACTTGTCTTGCGAGCCATGTTCAAAGAAAAAAAGCCAACAATAGCCAATGAGCCAAATAAATAACACGCATGTACGTATTGCATGTTGCATGCTCAAAGCTGCAAAAGCCGTTAGCTATCCTGTAATTGACGTTCCAAAAAAAATCCTGTAATTGTAGTGAAGATTTTATGCTACCGTGTAGGTTCTGCTATTATACTATCGTGTCTCTGCTACCTACAAGAAGCATTAGATGGTCTATTGGTTAGTGGAGTAGCTCTGCACTGCTCGCCCGCACTTGAGGTGCAGGGTTCGATTCCTGCTTCCGGCAATTAAATTTTGCCAACGCGCAGGCTAGTGAACCGGTTGGACCGGAATGCCCGGTTTACTGCCAAAACCGGCGGTTTCGACCACGGTTCGCCCGGTTTATCCCGGTCCGCTGGCGAGGACGGTCCAGTGCGCCTAAAGAACCGGCAGGGTCTCTGGTTTCGGTTTTTCCGGTCGAACCGGCGGTCCGGTCCGGTTTTTAAAACTAGGGACAGAAGCCCCTCACGGCCCGGGACAGGAGGCCCTGTCTCCACTAGTGGTTCAAACCCCAGGTTTGATATTAGTGTTTCTCATTTAGCCAGAATATTTTTCAGTGGGAGGCGACGTTCCTGTCGACAGCGAGGTGCCTGTGGTGACTTCGTCAATCTCAAGACTCGACCCGCCGGCTCAGTATTTCGGAGGTGCTCAAAGGGGTAGGATGTGCGTGCGTGCGTTCATAGGTGTAAGTGTGTGCACGTGTTTGTGAGCGTCTGCGTTTATACTGTGTTTCGCAAAAAAAAATACCAAGGTTACTGGCTGAGTCAGCATGGAAAAGACAACGAACTCACAAATACATATAATATGTTCAAAACACTAAAGAGGAATATTAATGAAAGAATTTTTTTTTTCAAGAGCTTTGTGTGATGTGGGCTACACTGCTAGTAGGTTAAAAAATGTGGCTGTACCCTACCGATATGGTACAGTACCCGCACGCATGGATAAAATCGTCATGATTAACCATGAAACGAGGAAGTAGTTTGGCGAGAGAGACCCCCAACCTTTACATAAAGTAATGGTCAAAGCACATGTTAGACTGTATCGATAACCAAAGGTGTCGTAACATATCTATGAACTTTGGTGGCACATTGTTGTGCTGATTGGACATTCAGTTCAAGTCCATACATCGAAAAGGTCAAGGACGACTTGCTATAAATCCCGGCATTATTGCCCGGCAGCCAACAAGGGAGATGAGTTTGCAAGTGCTGACTGTTTTGTATCGCTCATGGTCAGTGGCTGCTAACACAATTACTGACTCCATTCGCTTTTAGTTTACATTCTACAAAAATCAAGATAAATTAGGCTGCATTTATGAGTACTACTTTTACACACTCCATCATGCATTATACTAAAACATGCCCAAGATTTAATTTAAACAGGGATCCAATACTTTATGATGCAAACAACGGAGATTTTTGATTCCAGGTTCCATCCACCCGACCTCTACGAATTTGAGGTTTTAAATGGACGTTTTCTTTCCATCCGAGCTATCCCCATTTCCATTACTCACATAACGGAAATACAGAGTTTTAGTTTCGATCCATTACACTAGAGTCTAAAAGAAGGAAACCAAAGCAAACTGCCTAATAAAGCGAAAGGGAAGGATAGCGAGCTGGGACAGCAACATGAAAACCACTGACAAAACTCGATCTCGAGTTAACCTGTGGGGCAAAAACCTGTTGCCATCTTATTACAACCAACCAAAACAGGTTCAACGAGTTAAAGAGATAACAGCAAAGGAAACACAACACAGTCTAACGACAACAAACTCCAGAACATCCACAACGACGTACCATCAGCCGTTGGTGATCATCAGGATGGTGGGATTGGGCCGAGCCATCTTCTGGTTCTTAGCAACCTCCATTGTACTTTTCGCCAGCTGCTCCGCGCCGGCCTTGATAGCTCCTTTATCCTCCTCTCCATATAGACCTGCCCAATGTTTCAACAAAGCACATACATTGAACACAATAGAAATAGGAGACGAAAGCCGAAACTTCTCAAAGGTAATCTTATTCCTCATCGACCAAATAGCCCAACAAACAGCAGAAAGAACTAAAGAGAAAAATTTCTCCCCCCCCCCCCCCCCCCCCCCGAGAGGCCAAAACCGATAAAACCAGGAAAAACACAGCCAAACCGATCGGGGATAAGACTTTGTCCCCAAAACTTTTCCAATACAACCCCACACAACTTTAGAGGGTTGCTAAGACGTTTTCTTTTACGGTACTCTTTGGCCAGCCACTCGGCCAGTGGTGTGTACTGTGTGGCGTGTTTGACTCATCGTCTCCCGGCGCAGGCGGACGGGCGCAAGGCCGGAAATGTCTTTGGTTTGACCTTCCGACGAGCAGTGTAGGGTGGACTACGCGGTACTATAAGGGTGTGTTCGGTTCTGGAATTCCAGGGAATGGAATGGAACGGTTCCGTTCCTCGGGACGATTCTTGTGTTCGGTTCCGGGATGGAACGGAACGCACTGGTTCCACTGGAGGGAATATTCCTCCAATATGCGGAACCGACCGGTCCGGCCGATTCGGCCGGACGGGGTGGAATTGCACAGTGCGTCTCTCTAATTAATCAAGTTTAGCACTAATTAATCAAGTTTAGCACTAATTAATCAAAGATTAGGAATAATTAATCAAGATTAAAAATAATTAATCATGATTAGGAATAATTAATCAAGTTTAGGAATAATTAATCGTGTTTAGGGATAATTAATCGAGTTTAGGAGTAATTTCATTCTCATCCCATTCCATTCCATTGTTCCCCGTTCCAAAACCGAACGCAGGGATGGAACGGTTCCGTGACATTTTTTTGCCCGAACCGAACGCAGGGATGGAACGGTTCCGTGACCGTGGAATGGAATGGTTCCATTCCATTCCCTGCCGTTCCAAAAACGAACACACCCTAAGAAGCCTGAGCCTGCGAATTAAGTATTTTGCTGCACGAAATTAATTGGAGATGCCAATGCGCTGCCGCACTGCATGGATACATGTCTAGGTCTAGGCCACCAAACCCGTTTCATTTCTCACGCAATGCAACCAAACCCGTTTCCGCTCATTCTTTACTGCCCGCTTTCCCAGTACCCACCATTTATTTCAACTCAACACTCCCGACGGAACAACTGGAGTATCTCCACTAGTACTGCTTCGAACTTTCCTTGTCCCGGCTGATTTGATCCACGGATAATTGTGGGGTTAAAAAAAACAGGGATGGCGACGCGGGATTGAACAGACGGTGAAGATAATGCTAGATATTATCTTCTATTTTCTGCGGGCGAAGGCTGGTATTATCGTCTATGATTCCCTCTGAATTTCACATCTCATGAGGCGCCACATAGACGTACTATGCCGGTCTATCCAGGAACCATGCAGAATGTGAGAATAGTATAAAAGAGTAGTGTTTAAAACCTCATATACGGTGAACATTTTTTTATTTTGTTACTCTAAATGGGGTAATAATAATTATATGCAAGACTTGTTTGACCCGAAAGCCACATCATTACTATGATTCAGTGAGAACTGACAAGAGCCTCTTAAATATCATATGAACTCTAGATTTTTCTGTATGGATGTACCTATTCACAAAGAACAAACCTTTCTCAAGATTTTATTTAGCATACAGTTTCAAGATCTCTACCAAGATAGATTACGATGTACAAAAGTTTATACACACACCATCCTTTTGCAAATGGCACAAATTAATGTGAGAATAAATCTGATCCATTTTGTATTTATTAACTAACATGTATTAGCATTTAGCTTAAATATCTAAGGTGCAATGTAAAAAAAATACATAATATAACTTTTACTAAATAATACAAAATCAACTTAGGAGAACATATTATCTATAACTCTAAATTGACAAACCAACGTTAAGATCCAAGCTTTTTGTAGTGCTAGCAAGAATGCAAGCGAATGAATCCAATCCCCTAAAGAGTTATAAACATGTAATGTTTTTAGTATAAATTATAATATTTATTTTGACTCGGCCCACCGGATCCTGTGTCCCGATCGCTGACTTTATCGACCGCCCCAACGCTACCACACATTTTGTCGTCCCTATAAGCCAATTCATTAGAACCGCCGCCTTCAACATCGCGTCCACTAATCTCATAACCAACATTACCACCCTCTACTGTTCGATATTTATGATCTACTCCCTCCGTTCCAAATTAAATGACTTTTATTTGTCCAAATATGGATGTATCTATACATGTAACATGTCTAGATACATCAACATGTGGACAAATGGAAGTCAATTAATTTGGAACGGAGGGAGTACAACTCAACCGTCGATAGTACGTCAATAAGTCAAACATTGTGGCTGCTACAGAAGGTCAGTTTTGCCCTGATCGGGGGTAGCCTTATCCTGCAAGGTATCAGTTCCCCTTGTGTGCAGTGCAACTATATAAAGGACATTTTATAGACAAAAGTGGTTGCTTCTCTTAGTTCTCTCTCTCTCTCACCATAAACTCAAACTAAACTTCTGATCACGCAACACACTGCAAGAACCAGGAAGGACCGTGACACAGCCTACAAAAGTTCTAGTAGAAGAAATGCTGATGGGAGGACTCAAGATCAAGATAATCTTGCTGATCCGTCTCTTGTGTGCCTAAAGTTTAAGCTAGATGTTTATGGACTATATTCAGACATTCCTATGAGCATAAAACTAAAATTACAACATAGTCCTCGAGCTTAGGGAAAAGGACCACGCCAAAGATTCTGAAAAGCGATTGTGTCCTTCTCCACCGTCGTCGACAGAAGGCCTCGAAGCCACGACCGCGAATCACTGCATCGGGGATGAACCACATGATGTCAGGACTGCGATGAACGCCCGGCTAAAACCGAAGATCCTCCCACCCGAAGGATGAAAATCCGTCGGAGCAGACGACTTTGAGGGGTGGAGTGCCCCCCCCCCCCCCTTGGACAAGGCTAATGACGGCGAACCTAGCTGCCGCTCGGGAACATCCAAAATCAAAGCTTGACAACACTCACCACAAAGCCGAAGACCTGGCCACCTCCCACCACCTGTTGCCACCTTCCACCCCCTATTGCCACCACAACGACGAGGTCGAAAGCAGCCGCCAAATCCCAAGCTCGACACCAGTAGCCTCCAGGGATGAGGGATCTTCGAACTTATTAAGAAAGCCAGCATACCACCTCCTCCACAAGTCAACCTCCGACCTCTCCAGAGTTGACAAGGAAGAAGAAGCTCACCTCTCTCAAATTGCTGCTCGGAAGCGCTGAAGAATGGCTAGAAGCATTGAATCCGTCGCCGTCAGTCGAAGCAAGCTTCAACTCCCGATTAGCTCCACGCCAACCAAGAAAAAGAAGGTGACCTCGTCGGCAGCCAAATCGAGTCCGACACCACGCGCACCAGATGTACATAGATAGGCATCAAAGCCCTCCCTCCCCTCGCCACTCAGGATGGGCTCTCCAGAGTAATTATGTTCTCAAACAAAGCACCCCATTGGTTAAACCAATCTTAATTAATGCAATCCTTGCATGGGAAAAGCAAACCGATGCATGCATGGTGTGTGACTCTCCTGTCTTAGTTACGAAGGTGGGACCCACTTAAGATGTAAACTAATTCGGAACAAATTTTTGAGTTAAAATGTAGATTAAATCCGAACGGAGGAAGTATGTAGGAACAGACCTCTTCGTAGGGTCAAGGTTAGCGTGTCCTTTAATGTTGATCCATGTGTTTAGAGAGATGTGGAAGTGAGCGACACAAGGGAGGACGCTCTTGGGAGAAACCGAGTTTTTTTTTTTGAAAAAAGGGAGAAACCGAGTTAATTATTTTTAACACCATGAAAACGTGCATGTTCCTACTAACTCACCACACCTCCAAGATTTGCCTCTCAACCGTGTTAACCCTAAGTTGCTCGAATTTCGCAAATCTCAGTCAACTAAAACGTGGAATTTCAGCAAAATGTAACTGCAGTTTACGCGTTGGTTTTCCTAGTTGCCATGCTTTTGCATCTCTGTCTGCCTTTGGCATGGATAAAAGGCACGTGTTCCTCTCAGCTCCTGATGATATGATGCCACAGCGAGCCATTGCTTTCCCGAAACTGCTTTGCGTTTATGCGTACGATTCACGTCCGACGCTGCAATCTATCGGTGGGCGTTGATGCATGTAATCAATCGGAGGAACGGCAGGCTATGTCGTACAAGCGTCGGACAACAAAACTACCTGTGGGTGCCAGAAAACGATCCCATCGCATTAGATACTTTTGTAGGCCATGTGTGTTTTTGCCTGGTCTGGCCAATCAGCACGAACTCCTACACCTTTTCTCAGCACAAGATTGCAATCAGGAATCGCTCAGTTCAGCACAGTTCTTGCAAACACTAGGACTAGTGCCCTGATAGGGGCTTTCTCTGACTAGAATGGCACTGGACCATTAGATCTTAGGCAGTAGCAGATCTAGGTTAGAGGTGAGTTACGGCATCCGTTTAGCAGCAAAAATAAATGTATGAGAATAGCCACATCTGGTAAACTGTCATGGCTTCTGGGTCAAGTTCATTTGGTACAACAAAATGACCGAAGCGATATCGGGTAGGATTCTCGACAGACATCAGAATCTCTAGAGTAAGAATACAATGAACAACAGCTGTATCGTTCACCTCTCGAAAAGCATGACCATCTCGCAGTGCGAGGTGTGGGGGAACAGGTCCACGGCCATGGCTCTCTTGGGGACAAAGGGCTCCGAGCTGGGCATCGACTTTGTGCGCTGCCTCGCGAGGCCTGCGCTGCTCATTCCCCGCCACCCACGGTGGCCCTTGTTCCTCTCCTTGTTCTCTGACGTGGGGGTGCAGAGCTCGATCGCGTTGGCGACCAGTGTTTCCGGGTTGCAGGAAATGTACCTGGTTAAATGGAAACAGAGAGTAAATGTCAGAGCAGTAACGAAAAAAGTGCATGAGAATGTTGTCTGATAAAATTTGTGTAAACTACTCCACTGGTCCTTTTATACAAAGAACACTTGATTACAGTAGTGGTTAATTGCATCCCAGTTGGGCAAGTACCATATAAGTGATCCGTGTATCTCTTTCTAATTTTAGAGATTGAGATTTGAATGATGCATGTTCGTTCCAGATGGCATGATGACTTGGTAATGGGAGACTTTATTCTTTGTTCACCACTATAACACAGAGCAGGTATCAAGACTACTTACACTAGACGACGAATGCGTGGATGAGTCCTCAACACCTTGAGCACCTATCAAATATTCAGAATGTGAGCTTGATCCTCCACAAAAAAGTTGGTTGTCCAATCACAAGCAGAATGGCATACATAACAAATAAACATTTTGCAGATATAAAAAATCAGCATGTGCTGCCTCAGTCAAGTAATACAGTGCTAGTTATAATCATGAACTAAAGATTGAAATTTACTTACAGTAGGGTGAAGCCCGGCACGTGGAGGGTCTACAATAGCAACAAAGTTCTTGAACTGACATGCAGTAGCAGCAAGTTCGTCATTGTTAGACATCGAAGAACCATTTCCATGTGTTTTGGTGTGCTCCAAGCAGTCAGCTGATGTTGCGGCAATGGACTCCTCACTGATCAATGATGATGTTTCTTCACTGTTTTGATTACGAACGGCCACATTGCATTGATCATGTCCATCTTCCAACTTTTTGCTAACCATATCCCCCAAGTCCCCATTCATCTCATCACTAGAACAAGTGGGATGATCGGCCGATTTGTCTCCCAGCTGCTGACTTTCACCATTGTTCTTTTTCTCAGTTGAACAAGTGCTGTCCATAGTTTCACCATTATTCTCTGTACCATCAACAATATCTTCATTTTTTCTTGTAGCACCAACTTCTGAATTACTTTCAGAAACAAACATGTCCTGCTGTGGTGAACCAAGATACTCCATAAGAAGAGACCCCATCACATCTTCGGCCTGTTTATACCCAGGATGGAGATCCAGATGAGAGTATTGTGGTGAGTACAAAGAATTGAAAATCAAAGGTACAAGATAGCATCATGATCAGTACACTAGAGTAACAGAATTCATCTTAAGGGTAAATAAGTCTCACCTTCCCGCAGACAAAACGGCAATTTTTTATACCATTGATAAGAGCATTTCTCTGAGCATCCAAAACTGCAGATTCATTCATTTCAATTCCAACAACCTAGCATAAGTAGCAATGTAACATTGTGAAATACTTTTCCAAAACAATGACTAAGCCATCTAGCATGAAACATATTAACAACTGCATTCTATATTCGCAATTAGATAAAGTGTACACAGGAAATCACCATTCCGACACGGTGTGCTAATGTCAGGCCAATTGTTCCAGTCCCACAACATACGTCAAAAAGTAATGTGTCTGAATTGAGATTGGCCCAGTCACCAGCAAGGCTGTACAGTCTTTCAGCGGCAAGAGTATTAACCTGTGTAATTGTGAGTCAATACCAAATTTAATCAGAAAGCTCAACTGGCAAAGTAGTTTGCATTTCAGCCAGACCTGAAAAAATGCTGTTGGTGATAATGAAAAACGGAGATTGCTGATGTGATCATGGATTCTTGTTTCATTCACTGCTCCCTCTTCTGATTGACCTACTTTTGGCGCCAATAGTGGGATCAGTGGACAGTCAGCTGCTGCTACATTTGATATTCCTGTGTGGTCCTGCATGAGTAGTGAAGGATTTCATTACCTGCAAACAATTTTAAGAATAACAAAGAAGACCACTTCTCGAAATAAGCAGCATGTGACATGTCTAAACTCGCATGAAGAATACAGTCATAGCCATAAACATCATTCACTACGTTCCCAAAATGATGGCGTTGTGGAAATTAGCATGGCAACAGATTTGACAACTAGATTTTTTTAATTCTACGTCAACTACGTCAATAACAAAAGACATTACATAAAAAGAATAGTATGCTTTTGATGACAGATATCCTAATATCATCTCCATGTTTTTCTAAGAATGGTGTATCAACTCCATGTGAGCATTATATATTTTTGTGTATATCCGTTGGCAAAGTTTTAAGAGTTTGATTGCATGCGTTTTAAAGTGGCATCTATTTGGAAATGGGAAAAACACTGTGTAAAGTTCAGTTTAAACAGTAAAATCTGCTATAATTGCTCAAAGTACACCAGTTCACCAGCTAAGTGGTGAGTGCTATTACTGCTGGTTCTATTTGGCAGTATATGGAGTTACAAGTTATAACAAACGTTAAGTTAACAGACTACGATAGTGTGATAGTTACAATAACTTAATGTGCATAGGCATTAAGGAATTCCTGAAGGGAAACATGCACAAAATCATAGTTCTGAAGCAGCTGTTCGAACTTACTTGGACTACTATAGTTGTTAGAGGCAATGGAGGCAAGCATGTTGCGGCGCCTTGTACCAACGTCATGGACAACTTGGCAAACTCATCTTTCATCAGTACCTCATCAACACCTGTGGAGCACACCTAAAAGTATAGCATGTCAGTCGTACTGCCAGCAGGAAATTTGCACTGCATTGAACTGACGAGCAAATCTCAAGTTCAGTCCAAACTACCTGGACAATAATCATGACTTCTGATATTTGTGTTTCTGCATCTTGTGCAACAACAGCTTGAGCTGGACTTCTTCCCTCTCGAACCTAATATGGGAATCAATATGTAAAATGTTATCCCCACTCAGATGGATAAAACAGAAAAATTCAGTTCTTAGAATCTCAATAGAGAATAGAAATAGAAGCATCCAACAAAGACTTAAATGCTTAGCGAGAACACACTGTGAATTGGCGCCAAAATCCAGAATTATCAACTCTGTTCCACACAGGTAAGTTTGACAACTGCAGAAAATCTTGGAACATAAACGCATATTTGCAGGAAATTTCTGAAACATTTGGGCAGTCCACAGGTTCCTCGACAGCAGTCACACCTTCCCTGAGATATTTTGTACCAATCATTAATGGTGGAAGAACGATGAACAAGAAAGAAAGAAAGCAATAATGAGGAATCAACAAACCAACCTGAAATTACCAAGCATAAACCCTACCGTCTTTTTTCCCTCCAAGGAATGTCCCACAGAGAACTCACACTTGTTACGATACCCATTAATCACTGGGGACTCCAGAATGCCTTCAAGCTTGCAAGAAAGACCACCTGGTTGAACAGACACTTAGCACAAGCTAAAGAGCAATGATGATATACTAAGAACAGAAGCATGAAAAGACAACATGCAGACTGCAGCAAGTGTATGATGCTTATACGTACAAAGAACTGCTATCATCCATATGTAAGTGTTAGAATACAGTAAGAAAACGACCTTTTGTAAGGCCTCTTTGTTAAGAACAGTGAAATAATGCCAAGTACCCAGGTTACTGGTCGAGACAGCAGGGAAAAGGTAACGAACTCACAAACTATAATGTTATATATATGTTCCAAACACTAAAGGCGAATACTAATGAAAGAAACTGTATTTTTTTCAAGAGCTTTGTGTGATGTGGGCTACACTGCTAACTGCCCTCAGTTTCATCGGGAGAAAGCCTGACACATCTTTTATACTCGAGCGAGACAATTTCTGTACTTTGGTCAAGAGATTTTAAATAGCAGTGAAATAGTACTGGGACGGAATCAGTATTGAGAAGTCAGAATAGCACATCAACAGTGAGATATACTAGCAGATGTTACCAATTTGCTTTGCTTCGGAAATCCATTCTGGAAGGGAAACATCAGCTGGGCAAGCTTTCTTAGCATTGCGAGTCTGTATTACAAGAGAACAAAAGAAGTGATTACAATTTTACCAAATATATGGTTGATGATAAATTTAAAATGGTTGATGGGCATGCAATCGATCTTACCAGTTTCTTAAGTAACACTGCAACTGATTTTTTTTTGTGTTCTAGCTGATCACTGTAAGTCATATGGGCAAGGGGGGTAACTGCATCACGCACGGTTCTTTTACTTGCTACTGGTGCTTCAGGACCAGATGTTCCATCAGCAGGAGCAGCAACACCACTGTTTTGTATTGCTGCTCCAGTTGCTGGTCCTTCTCCGTGTAACTTCTGATGAGACCTACGATTGGCATCTGATATCTTTATTTCCTTTCCACCAGATCGATTCTCCTTAAGGACCTACTCGAGTTGTAAGGAAAAATTCATTGTCACTTATATATATACCCAAAGAGGCTGCCAGCACGAATCAATGGACAATTACCTCCACAGCATTTTTCACTTGCTCAATACTTTCAAATGTCACAAAACCAACAGTCATTCCTCTCTTCTTCTTTGCTACTGCATATGAGATTCCCTGCACAACCATCATTGAAGGTATGGCATTAAGGCAGCATAAAAATAGACAAATTGAGTATAGTCCACAAGATACATATGATCTTCTAGCCTTTTTGAAACATTCAAGGCTTAAACCCAGAACATGAACATGTTGTTTTCATTTCCAGTTTTCAATTTTTATACGTAAACTGTTTATTTTTCACCAAACCAGATCCAAAATGAACTCAGTGGTTGCAATCATTATTATACCTGATGTTTTTCCAACGATTTAGAAGTTTCTGTCAAGGTATTTCAGAAACAATTAAGAGAACTTATAAGAGATTACTGGCCCAAAAACAAATTAGCTTGTCATGCGCAAACATCAGTATCATCTATCATGTGCTGCATAACCTCTTAAGAATTCAAAAAAACATAAACTCTTAATGGACGTCCTCATTAGACATTTAGACATTTGTTATGCAATTCAGCAGCACAAGCATTTTGTTACAGGACAACAACGGTGAATTTGCTTACCGAAAATACAGCAGATAAAAAGGCAGTTTTTTTCATGAATTAAATGGCAAGCATGTCAAGATGAGCAACATGTCACCATGTCCCTGGATAGTCTACTGGGCATGCTCGGTGGCGAATCATGTAAGTTGGCATTCTGCTGACAGCTTACAGCGATTAATCACCAACTAGCTACGTCCAGGGACATTGATGATATGCTAACAAACATAACAAAACCCGCTACAAAAAATAGTCATCCTTGAGCCACTTTGTCTTATAGCTATGAAGTCTGGTCAGTGAATTATCATGGATTGTCACAGCTACAAAAACAACCTCTAGTTGCTCTGTCTAACACATCAAATTTAGATTCTTGTCTCTGAGTTCTTACAAAACAACTAACGCTTCAACTAGTTATGGAGCATTCCAATCCAAATGCTATTAGTATCAGATATCTGTTCTAGTACTGACTTCACTGCAATTCAGTCATTCAAGCTAATTCAGTGACATGGCTGCTTCAGTAGACTAGATCATGATACAAACGAAGTACTAGGACGTAGTAGTATGAGATACTCAATGCTTGCCTGCTCCTCAAGGAAAGACTCGAGCCTATCGGTGACCCAGTGCCTGGAGAGTCCGACGAGGCACTTCTCCAGCGACCCCTCGTCGAAGGTCACCTCCTCTTCATAGGCCTCCTCCTCGGAGACCTTGCAGAGCTTCTTCGCGCGGTCGGAGGTGGGGTCCCAGGTGCCGTCGGGGCGGGGCCGGAGCTCCTCCTCCGTGTGCGCGTACCGGCACGCCTCCCCGTGGCTGCACCCGTCGGGGCCGCCGCCCCGGCGGCGGAAGTAGGAGCAGAGGCTCGTCTTCGACATCGGGTGCAGCGGCCTGCCGTCGCCGGCGGGGGCGGCGGCCTCCTCCTCGACAGTGGTGGCAGCTGCTGCTACTGATTCATCTATGGTAGGTTTCTCGGGTGAGTCCTCTCTCTTGCGCTTGTCACCGGCGAGTTCAGTCTCCTGCTGCTGCTGCTGCTGCGGCGGCGGCGGCGGCTGCGTGCTGTCCTCCATGGCTGAGGGTTGCGGAAAAGGTTTACGAAGAGAGCTCCTGCTGTTTTGATGAAGGCGCTTTCTTTTGGGCCCTTTTTTTTACTGAAAAACCTTTGGGCCACGTATTTCCAGTTTGGGCCTGTTTGCACGATTCATACATAAACAGATTAATGGACCAGATTTTCTATCTTGCCTCGAGCCCAGCTCGCTCTCTGTGTCATTTGCTTTTCAACTACTACCTCCGATCCGCAAAAAGTGTCGCAAGTTGTAGTGTCAAAATGTGGGTGGTAACCAGTCGTTCGACCCCCAAGCGTTTTCGCTGTCGAATTTCGGCGCTTTCGTCAGCGCTATCTAGGATCTGGGGGCAAAGTTTCGAGCCGCGCCCCAGGTTTCGGCCTCAAGCGCACCACAAACAGAACTAATTTGAAAGTTCATTTCCCGCTACAAAAAACAGCCATAGTTCGGTGATTAGAACCGGCACAGTTCATAACAAAAAAAGTCACAAGTTCGGCTATGAATCCAGCCACAAGTTCAATGATCGAATCAAAAGTATATGCGTGTTTGGCGAGGCATGAATGCGCAGATCAGACGATAGCCGGCGACTCCACAACATCATCATCCAATGTGATCGGCGATGCTGTGGTCGACGGAGTTGGGGCGGAGCTCGGAGTGGTTGTAGGCGCAGTGCTCAAAGGCGGGGTGGAGCTCGGCGGTGGTGTTTGCTCGGTCGTAGTGGTGGTAGAGCTCCCCTATGGTGCTGGGTTCGCCGTCGGCGCAATCTGGTCCATGATCGTGTGGCGCTCGTATCGCCTCCCATCAGAAATGCCAGGTCGGTGTTCCTCTTCCTGGCCGCGACGGTGGTCTTCAGCAGGTCGAGCTTGACGTCTTGCTTCGCCATCGTCGCCCTCCACCTCGCATTAGCTTCTCCTCCCTCATGACGGCGTGGTTCTCGGCATCTGCGAATGATGACTCCCAAGTGCAGGAGATCGTTGAAGTCTTCGCTGCGTAAGTATTAGTATCGATCCCACGAGGAGTAGAAGGTATAAGTATTTATCCTCTCAAATAAGAGTGTCACTTCTCTTATTATCTATGCACTAGACAAACTAAAATGATGCAAGTGTTTTTGGATTTTTTGGTGTAGAGAATGCAAAGCCGAAAATAAAATACGATGAGTGAAAGCTCTCAAAGAGAGAGAAAGCCCAATCCCCTATGCAGCAAGAGGACAAGCTTGAGTGGTGTTTCTTATGCGTGGAAAACGTTCCCAAGGGCTACATGGATTTCATGGCAAAGATATTTCTAGAACAACAAGGTAAACATTTTGTCAAGTTTCAATCTTCTTTGGACGGAGCCATAATTAGGTGTAGCTAAATAAATAAACTAAACCCTTTATGATGGATCATGTGGCCAAGTAAATGACTGCACAAGAGTTATTAAGACAAAAAGTCCCACCATAACATTACACTCTAAGGTCCCCGATATAAATCCCCTCCTAATGTAACTTCATGTATCGGTCTCAGGTTTACGTGTCCTCCCAAGTCTCTCTCAATTCATTACACTAGTGTGAAACACCTTCATGCATTACTCAATGTATGGTGCACTTCATACATTGTACATCAAGACAATCATAAAAGATAAAAACTTGACCAAATACTCAATACATGTTAAGTAGAAATCATTGTCAATCCATCCTATGCCCCCAGGAACATGAGAGAACTACTCACAACGCGAAGACATGGTATGATTCAATGGTATAAGTGATACAACACAATCTGAAAATATAATCTCCCCACTAAACAATGACAAGTAACAATTCACAAACATGTAGAATAGTACTTAGAGAATAGCTAGGGTTCGAACAATCTCAAACTATGAGGGGGATGAAGTGGTTCACAAAGATGGTGATGGAGATGGTGCTGGTCTTCACGGTGGTGATGATGGAGAAGTGATAACCCACAAGTATAGGGGATCGCGTGTAGCCTTTTCGATAAGTAAGAGTGTCGAACCCAACGAGGAGCTAAAGGTAGGATAAGTATTCTCTCAAGTTCTATCAACCACTGATACAACTCTACGCACACTAAACGTTTGCATTATCTAGAAAATAAAACTACGGTAGCAATACGGGTATGAGAGGTAGTTTTGCAAGATAATAAATACAAGAAAGTAAATGTTAGTGCTGCAGCAATAAAATACACTAAGTAACCATATACTAACAGTACCATGAGTGTGGAAAAGTGGTGGTAATTGTGGTGGCTTTGTCCAAGATTAATTAGTGAAGGTACTTGGTTCATTGTCTTCGATGCAGTTTTCTATGTGGGAGAGGCTAAATATACATGCACTCCACTACTTGGGATTACAAGTACTATATGATTGGATTGTTAGCAAGCATCCGCAAATACTAACAATGCATTAAGGTTTCCCCAACCATAGCCTTAAGTTCAAGGTCCTCTTACTCCCATACGTGCAACTAATCGGTTCGCGTTCTCAGGTTTCTGTCACTCCGGCAGAACTTCCCCGCTTCGTTACAAATACTACCAACCCTAGGGTGTTTGATCCATGCGCGCACAAGTATAATGGACACCAAAGGACAGCACCATATAGACATACAACTCTAATGAACCTCATGCATTCAATTAAGCAATCAAAAGACAAATAAACTACGGAAACATGATGTAAATCATAGGATAAATATTATAGCATCAAACACCATGTTTACATAGGACGGTACAGAGGTTTGTGGGAGGATGAACCACTGAATACAAGGAGGAGATGGTGATGGAGATGGCGGTGAAGACGGCGGAGAGGGGCAGCGCGGCGGCGGCGCCGGCGGTGCGGGGAACTCCTTTCCCCGCCGCCGGCAAGCTTGGGGAGCGCCGCCCCTTAGCCTCCCTCCTTCATGGCTTCTTGGGAGCCCTCCCCCATGGAGATGGGATCCATGGGGGAGGCAAAAACGTGGCTTTTGGTGGCTGAAATTCGTGGGTGGAGGAGTCCTCCACGAATTAGGTTTCCTCCCTTTATATATCTTCTCGGATTTCCGTCACCCCCTTTTAGGGTTCCACCAAAACGGGCCTACAGGCCGCGTCCGAACTCCGATTGGGCTGATCTCGGGCTTAAAATCTTCGTATGGAAAATTGTGACAACTTTCGTAACAGCCAGGTCTCCATATAACGTCATCTTCGAGGGTCAAACTGGCAATCTTCGTAAAAAGTTCTCAGACAGATTTCAGGAAAGTCCCAATTCGACTCCAACAAGGTTTCCTCTTGTATTCTTGATAATTTCTACACATCAAAGAGTAAAACAAGAACATTGTGCACTTTTGCAACTATTAGTAGGTTAGTCCAAATAAATAATAAACTTAATATAAAACAAGTGCTAAAAGCATAAAAATGGCATGAAACAATCAAAAATTATAGATACGTTTTGGACGTATCAACATCCCCAAGCTTAATTCCTGCTCGTCCTCGAGTAGGTAAATGATAACAAAATAATTTTTGATTGTAAATGCTATGATCAGGTCTTTAACAATTGCATGATGTATGGATAATAAAACTTAGCAATCATGTTTCCTAATGAAAAGTATCAACGAACTAAGAGCTTATAACATGAAATTTATAAACATCAACAAGATTGTAATGACCATAATAAAGCATGATAGAGTGGTATCTCGCTTGCCCTTAATTGTGGAGCAAAACATAAATGCCAAGGCACCTCTGAAGTTCAAGTGAAGACTAGATATAGAGATATCAAAGATAAAAGCATCATGGTTATACCTCAATTAATCGTATTCTGGGACAAGCACATTACACTAAGAACGACAGCTATGCTCTCGAAGAAGTGCTCAAAGAAAGGATGGTGACTCAACATAAAAATAAAAGATTGGCCCTTCGCAGAGGGAAGCAGGGATTAACACGTGCTAGAGCTTTTTGTTTTAAAAACAGAGGTAAAAATGTTTTGAGAGGTGTTTGTTAATTGTCAACGAATGGTAGCGGGTGAGAACAGTATTCTACCTGTCAAACGGACTTTTAAGAGCGGCTCCCATGAAGGACGTTATTTCTACCAGCAAGGCAGATCATCCCTCTTTCTCTTTGGTTTACACACATTCAGGTATTTCACTGTTTGTCATTGCTTACTGATGAATCAGGGCAAAAGTGTGAAGAGAATTAATTGGTTAAAGTTGTAATTAATTGGGACTGGGCACCCCGTTGCCAGCTCTTTTTGCAAGTTATTGGATAAGCGGATGTATATGCCACTAGTCCAGGTGTAAAAGTCCATTTGACAAATAGAATAACCACACTAATTCCTCATGAGCTAGTAAACATTGACACAAAAAGAGAAATATTTTGAAGGTTTTAAAGGTAGCACATGCAAATTTACTTGGAATGGCTTGAAATACCATGCATAGGAATTTTTTGGTGGACTCTTTGGGATAACTTGGTTTTAAGGATTTGGATGCACGAGCAGCATTCCCGCTCAGTACAAGTGAAGGCTAGCAATAGACTGGGAAGCGACAACCACGAGAGCGATAACGGTCATAATCATGCTTGCGACAAAATAAAATTAACGGAGGCATAAAAACGATACTAAAACTCTGAGGCAAAATAGATCATCAAGGCTTAATTGACTTTTATTTTTCAGTCATAACATGTGTGAGCATGTGCCAAGTCGATTCAAGTGAATTATTCAGAGGAGGATACCACAATACCATACCATCTTATGAACAGGACAATGCATGTTGATATCAAAATAACATAATATGCACTATTAGCTAGTTGAGACTAACCATAAGAAAACATAAACTACTAAACAGTATTATTCACACATCATTTTTAAGTTTCAACAAGTAATCCATTAACCAAGTAAACATTGAAAACAGAGGATAAATAAAATATGTGACGATCCACTTATTAATGTAACTGGTGTTTGATGCTAAGATAAATAGATAATAAAATACAGCCGCTTCAAGTTTAGTTAAGTTCCTATGTTGCTCAAAAAACAAAGTTTAAAGGTTTGCAAACCGTGGGGTTATTGATGAAGAGGGATGCGGGGACATCCCCAAGCTTATGACTTTGGTAATTCTTCAATATTCCATAGTTTGGTGTTCCTTCATTCTCTGTGAAAAAACTTCAACACAAAAACTTTCCCATTCTTTTCTGCGGTTAGACATTAGTACAATAGATAATATTTCCCAAGTGCTACTATTAAACCAAATAAAATTTTGTTTTTAAGTTACAGAAAGGTTGCTTAAATGGCCAACTTATAAATGAAAGGTAAGAACCATTAAAAATCAAATGAAAACGAAAAGAGGCCACTCTTGCAACAAAAGTCAGAATCTGTCCAGAAAAACAGCAGCTGGAAAACGCAATTTTTAGGTGCACTTAAACATGCCCGAAATTTTAGCCAATTTTTGTACATGCAGAGGATTAGGTGCTACAACATCAGTAATTTTTTCGTGATTTTTAGAGCTTCCAGTAAAATATGAAAAATCGCGCAATAAGCAGTAGATACCGAAAACAGAAAATCACTTTTTACATATGTATCAACTAAGCTAAATGGATAAAACTTGGTACTTTATTTTTGATAAACTAAGAAACCAGAGGCTAAGCAAGACCTAAACATGCTAGCTACAGCAAGGAAAACTCTAAATAAAAAAAAAAAAAAAAATAAAGAACCAAACAAAGAAGCAAAACAAAAGAAAATATTTTTGTTATTTTGAATTTATAAGTGAAAGTAAAGAAGCAATCGAAACCAAATAAGGAGCCTAATAAAACTAAAGAAGGTAAAACCAAGACATATAAAAGCAATTATAATACAAGTTAAGACAATACATATCATGTGGACGGGTAATATAGAGTATGAACGAGACAACCTCATGTTAGTTGATGAATAGGGGGATGACTCGGGCATCCCCAAGCTTAGATGATTGTATCTTCTTGAATATGTTCTTGGGATGCACCTACACATCCCCAAGCTTGAGCTCTTGCGTCTTCTTATTCATCTCATATCACCATATTGATTAGATCTTATAAGCTACATCCACATAAAACTTCACAAAACTCATTAGTAGGGTTAGTACTCATTAAATAAAATCCACTCATGTTCAAGCATTGACAAGTTTTATAATTTTTACTCAACATTAGCCACTGTATATACTAAGGTGTTCATGATTTCCGTTGTCCGTCGAAAAACTAATGAAACTAACAACACCAAGTACAATATTGAATAAACAAAGAAATCTGTCAAAACTGAACAGTCCGTAAAGATGGCATTCAACGAGATAGTTAAGTAGCTCAAATCGAAAAACTTTAGTCTAATGAAAGAAAGCTAATAAGCATCACTTTGCACTCAAGAAATTTCAGATCAAGATCACGTTCTGGTGATTTTAAACATTTAATACGGTGGAGCACAGAAAATCTGTTTCTGGACAGCAAAGTAAAACTATCAACTTTCAATTAACTAAAGACTGTAATTAGCATTTTATTTTTATGTACAGTGGTATATACACAATATTTACAATATTTACATGTTTTTAATGAAAAGCTTCCATGGAAAGATTTGTTTTGGTTTCATAGGCATGAACACAAGTGTTCAAGGTCGACCCCCATTTAACCATTACTCATCTTTCCAATCACTTTTCTTTTTGAAAACGTTTTTAGATAACAACTACACCTAATTTTTTTTGTAATTCGCATTCCCTATCCATAGTAAGATAAAGAACAACTTAATACTGAAAATAAAAACAACTTAGAGATAAAGCAAACAAGTGCACACAAGAATATTAACCTACGCTATGGCTCCCCGGCAACGGCGCCAGAAAAGGTCTTGATAACCCACAAGTATAGGGGATCGCGTGTAGCCTTTTCGATAAGTAAGAGTGTCGAACCCAACGAGGAGCTAAAGGTAGGATAAGTATTCTCTCAAGTTCTATCAACCACTGATACAACTCTACGCACACTAAACGTTTGCATTATCTAGAAAATAAAACTACGGTAGCAATACGGGTATGAGAGGTAGTTTTGCAAGATAATAAATACAAGAAAGTAAATGTTAGTGCTGCAGCAATAAAATACACTAAGTAACCATATACTAACAGTACCATGAGTGTGGAAAAGTGGTGATAATTGTGGTGGCTTTGTACAAGATTAATTAGTGAAGGTACTTGGTTCATTGTCTTCGATGCAGTTTTCTATGTGGGAGAGGCTAAATATACATGCACTCCACTACTTGGGATTACAAGTACTATATGATTGGATTGTTTAGCAAGCATCCACAAATACTAACAATGCATTAAGGTTTCCCCAACCATAGACTTAAGTTCAAGGTCCTCTTACTCCCATACGTGCAACTAATCGGTTCGCGTTCTCAGGTTTCTGTCACTCCGGCAGAACTTCCCCCGCTTCGTTACAAATACTACCAACCCTAGGGTGTTTGATCCATGCGCGCACAAGTATAATGGACACCAAAGGACAGCACCATATAGACATACAACTCTAATGAACCTCATGCATTCAATTAAGCAATCGAAAGACAAATAAACTACGGAAACATGATGTAAATCATAGGATAAATATTATAGCATCAAACACCATGTTTACATAGGACGGTACAGAGGTTTATGGGGGATGAACCACTGAATACAAGGAGGAGATGGTGATGGAGATGGCGGTGAAGACGGCGGAGAGGGGCAGCGCGGCGGCGCAGGGCGGCGGCGGCGCCGGCGGTGCGGGGAACTCCTTTCCCCGCCGCCGGCAAGCTTGGGGAGCGCCGCCCCTTAGCCTCCCTCCTTCATGGCTTCTTGGGAGCCCTCCCCCATGGAGATGGGATCCATGGGGGAGGCAAAAACGTGGCTTTTGGTGGCTGAAATTTGTGGGTGGAGGAATCCTCCACGAATTAGGTTTCCTCCCTTTATATATCTTCTCGGATTTCCGTCACCCCCTTTTAGGGTTCCACCAAAACGGGCTTACAGGCCGCGTCCGAACTCCGATTGGGCTGATTTCGGGATTAAAATCTTCGTATGGAAAATTGTGACAACTTTCGTAACAGCCATGTCTCCATATAACATCAGCTTCGAGGGTCAAACTGGTAATCTTCGTAAAAAGTTCTCAGACAGATTTCAGGAAAGTCCCAATTCGACTCCAACAAGGTTTCCTCTTGTATTCTTGATAATTTCTACACATCAAAGAGTAAAACAAGAACATTGTGCACTTTTGCAACTATTAATAGGTTAGTCCAAATAAATAATAAACTTAATATAAAACAAGTGCTAAAAGCATAAAAATGGCATGAAACAATCAAAAATTATAGATACGTTTTGGACGTATCAAGAAGTTCTTGCTGTAGATGTTGACAATGAACACGCCGGAGGGGGGGTGGAGCCCTCCGGAGGCGATTCCGGCGGCGTTTCCCCCCTCCGATCTTCTCCGGCGGCAGCCTTCTAACTCTCTGTTTCGTGGTTTTCTGTTTCTCCGCCGCCTCCTTTCGTGAAACGTCATGGAACCTTTTTTATAGGCGTTTTTAGGTCAAGACGAAGTCGGTGGACGAAAGATCGACGGCCACGGAGCTCCGAGGGGGAAACGAGCTGGGCCCACGCGGCCATGTACTTTAGGCCGCGTGGGACCCTCCCATTTCCAGCCTGTTGGGCTTCTGGTTTTCAATTTAAGCCCATTGCGTTCGTCTCGAAAATTCTGAACCGTGCTCTTTGGCCTTGCCCTTTTTGGAGTCCCGAAGCTCCCGGAAAGTCTGAAACACTAAAAAAGACGTTTTCTGGAAAAACAGGGTTAATTCCAAATAAATGGGAAAACTATGAAATATTCCCAAAATCATTATAAAACATTGATATAACCCTTATATGATGCAAATATGATTGGAATATAAGCAATTAAAGTGCAAAGTTCATGTATGCATTTTACATGCATCAGCGAAGCACTGCTCAATCGATGACTGTAGCCTTTCGGCGGACGGAGCCGAGTCCCTGGTAGCCTTGGCTTTCTTGTTCCTGATAGGCCCGCCTTCCGACGCTGCGGCGGCCGGTGCATCGGGGATGTACACGCCGTCCTTGCCCTTGGCGAGTGTCAGCCGGAGCTCCGTCCAGTTCTCGCATGACTCGATCCGGGTGAAGACGTGGAGGAACTTGAACTCGGCCTGCTCGTTGTCATTGCGGTATGCTTCGAACATCCGGACCATCTAAATGCAAGCAAATGTCCGCTAACAGGAAGGAATGCGGCCAAGGAAAGAACTAGGTGAAACGAAAGGAAAACGTAGGCGAACCTGTCGCTCGAGGTTGGTGCCGCTCTCCGAGCGAGCTTGGACCTCTTCTTGGATCCCATGCCACTTGTTGGATGCCGTCTGGATGTTCGCCCAATGGCTCGCCATGGCCTTCTCGCTGCGCTCCATGCGGATCATGGCGAAGTCCGTATCGACAAGCCGCGCTCATCATAGGAACTCTTCACCCTTTTCCAGTAGTTGTCCAAGTTTTGATTCGTACCAGTGATCGCGTCCATGCTCACGGTCTTACAGGCTTCGGCGAGGCACTTATCTTCTTTGGTGCTCCATTTGGTGCGGGGTCCGGCGAACTTCTTCGACGGCATGGGCACCAGATCTGGGTGGTGGAATGAGGGAAAATGGCGGGAGCTACGGGCGGGGAGTGGATATGTGGGGGAAAACGCTTTGTCTCGCAGACAGAGCTGGCCCACGTCGCCTTTTCACTTGCACGGCTCCCCCAAGCGCACCCCAACGCGCTGGGTTCGGCTTGGATCCGCCGGATGAAACTTTGGCCCAGACCGGCAGAAAACGAGCCTTGGGGGGACCGAGTGGGAGATTTTCATAGTGTCGGCGGAAAACAAAGGCGTCCTGGGGGGTGGGGTCGTTGGGGGGTTTGGGGCTGAGTGGAGTGGCTCTAAGTTTGTTCCCAGTGACAACTATATATTGGATAATCGAGTAGTAAGTTGCACGCCGGCAATGTCCGCTAATTCATGATAGTATAGTAGCATGTTAGATCATGAAATTCAAGACCCCAAATGTATCTTTGGCCGCAAAAATTTGTTTCAGGCGGTTGTTTCAGGCGGGCATGGCAATCGTCATTTATTGTGGTCGAACTTGCTGTCCAGTGGGATGTCTTTCCTATCCCACCAGACAATGATTTCTGATCGATGAGAGCCAAATCCAGTTGTTGGGATGCCATGGTCTACGGCTCTACAACCATGCATGTTTCGCCGTGCCAAGTGGTTTGTCACTCGCATCGACGATGTTACATCCGGCAGGATACTGTCAACGACCCACCTTCTACAGCGGTTTGATTCCAAAGGTGTATTTTCAACCGTACCCACGTACTTTCTGATGGCCCACATAACGTGCGTGAAAATACGGAGGGGCAATCGGGCTGGCTAGAAGCAGCGATTTACACGGCAACAGACCGTCGACATATATGCAGACAGACTCGTTCTTTTTTTCCTTCGTCATTCTTCCACGTCGTTAAAATTCCTATGTGGCACATGCTACAGATAGCTGATTAGGCATTGTTGTACATGCCCTTAGAAGTAATATTTGGTTTACTTTGGTTCTTATTGTAAACAGTACTTTGAATTTTATCAAACTAGTTGGCATGTACGTGCAACGCACGTCTTAATAATTAAAAGGTACAATTTACATATATGAATGCGGATTACTTCTTTTGGTGCAAATCAATAGCACCACGCATATAGCTGAACAATGTGGTACCATAAGTCATCATCTGCAAGAAACTTATGGCAACACCTATCGAGTGTGCATTAAGCTAATGTTTCACATCACAGTGGAACAAATTGCGCATGAGATGAATAGCAATTAAGATAAAATAAGCACTGTTATACAACACGAGCTAATGTTATTGTAGACAGAGAAACCAAAAAGAGCATCAAGGAATGACCAACGAACAAAGATCCCCAAACTAACATGCCAGTCCATTTCAACGGGGTGAAAAAAAAAACTTTTGGTAGAATAGGTCGGCACGAACGGTTTTGATCACCAGTATAACACTCTAACCCTAACGTAAGTTCGGGCTGTCGTCTTAATCATTAATTATTTTTAACAACACACGTGCTTTGCTATGGAGCAAACGCTAGTTTCCATGAACCAGGGTTGTACAGCTTCAATACAGTTGGATGAATTTTCCATCGTTCAGGTTGTCAAGATAATCATCATACTTTGTGCATCTTAAATTGCTAAAGGAACCCATTTTAGAAGTACCCTGAAATTATGCTATCGCTTCATGTCTGTTCATGTTCTTCTCACTGAAGTTTGACGTTGCCCGGAATATATCTGCGATGGTTAGGATGACACTTTCTTTAGGGCAACAGTTTCAGATTTAGGGTGAAAATCAAAGAAAAAAAATGTTTTGTCGTGAAGCCTACTGCCCCGGTTGCCTTTACTCTCTTGCACAGCAAATCAACACGGGTGCAGATTTGGCTGACGCACATCAAGCACGCACGTCACGCACGCATATCCGGCTGGTGGGAGCACAACACAGATGTCATGCACACGGCACACTGCTCAAAACAATCCCCAAATCCTTCGTCTGTGAATCTCACGAATCCAGCTCTAGTCCTGCGATCTGCCCTCGTGCCTCCCCATGCGACTAAGAGGATATGGCAAGTTGAATTGAACAAATCAGGGGCGGAGGCCGCAGGACAGCGGTGACCTGAGACACTGAGGATGAGATCATGAGATCTTCCGGCCATCGACGGGCATGCGCGCCGGCGCGCGTACTGCGGCAGGACGCCTGGTCAGCCTCAATGAACTCCCTCATGGAGTCTTCTTCTTCAATCTCCCGTGCTGATTTGGGGTCACCCATCGATTTGGATCGTCGTTTTTTGAAAGAAAGAGAGGGATTGCTGTAGTTGAGGAGGTCAGCTATGTGGTTTTGACTGGAGGTCGGCCATGGGGATTGCAGGTGAGGAGGTTGCCCATGGCGATTCTGCTAGAACGGGAAACAGTGGAGCCGAGCGAGCTCGCCGCCGGCAGCGTTCTCTTCGTCCTAGCCGGTGGACGCTTGATCGAGCCGAGCGAGCTCGCCGCCGGCAGCGTTCTCTTCGTCCTAGCCGGTGGGCGCTTGATTTGCGCGCGGCAGCGGCGTCGGGCCGACGCGGCCGGCGGCAGGCGGGGGTTTCTGGCAGCGCCGGTCGGGCAGGCGTCGCGCGCGGTCGTCGGGAACCGCCGGTCGGGCGCGTCGGGCGGGGATGGAGGGTGGCCGGCGGCGGGACTGTGCGTCGGGCTGGTCGTGCACGCACCGCATTGTTATGTTTTTTAATTTCTTTTAGCGGTGGCAAATCTCGTAATTATCACGAAACGAAATAAAACGAACCGGTACGATGGCATTAGCAGTATTATGTGATTTGGTGGGAGGGTAAAACGGGCAAAAGTGGATTTGTGTTGAGTTGTCAAACATTGGAGCGATCTGGACCGTTGGTCAAATATTGAAGGGCTCAGATTCAATGTATCAACACAAGTTTGCTCTTTTAATAGTAGTATAGATGGAAGTCAAGGTTCTTCAGGACATTTCTATTCTTCTATACTATTATTAAAAGAGCAAACATGACCGGATACACTGAATTTAATGCGTTCAATATGCTACCGACGGATCAGATTGTTCGGTCCGTGTTGAGCACCTCAACACGGACTGTCCGAAACGTTATTTTTGTTATAATTACACAGATTGCCACCGCTTTAAAAGTAAATCTTACAGCCGGCGCCGGCGAGAGTAGCAGCATGGCGAGGCAGGAGAAAGCTGGAGCGAGGGCGACGCGGATGTGGCCGGAAGAGGAGGAGAAGGGCGGCGCCGGTCTCCCTGGTCGTGGAGGTCGTCGAGGTCGGGGCCTGGCTCGTCGGTCGGCCCCGCGCACAAGACGTCGGGAGAGGAGGCACGTGACGGGGTGTCGGCGCGGTGGTTGGGGACGAGCAGAGAGAGGGGACGAGACGATGTGGCGACGTCGCTAGGATTTGGCGCCCCAGACCCTTCTGGTCGTCTTTACGTGCGAAGCAGAGGGCAGCCGCGCTGTCGACCTCGTGCGCCAGCGATGGGAACAGCACGCCGCCGCCCCTAGCCTGCACGAGTCCGCTACTTGAAGTCATATCTGTGTCGGCCGTCTCCGGCTCGCCGCCCTGGCTGCGCAGGCAGGAGCTGCCGGAGATGCGGCATGGAGGATTCACCCTGCCCGTGATACCATGCAGGTCGTCGTCCTGCATCAGCAGCAGCTTCCGCGCAACGGCGTCCGGAAGGTAAGGTGTCGAGGTAGTTCCGCAGGAGGACGTGGATCCTGACGACCGCACGGTTTGCCTGGTGTAGTATGCGGCCAGGGAGTGCTGTTGTAGCTAGCCTCGACTGCATGCCATGTGTTTGTGTTAATGCTTGCAAGTGAGCAATGTGAATTTTGCCCCAGCTTATGCTTGATTTATTGTTCATGCCATCTCAATTTTGATTGCTGGGTCACCCTACCCATGGTGGAGGACGAGCAAGGCATGGACGGCCGTGTGGGTGGACCGTGGTGCAGGCCAGAAATCTGAAGATCTGAGTAGCTGCCCTCACGACAACGGCAAGGTGTGCATCAATGCAATGGCGGTGCCGGTCAGTATGCATGCCTACCGATGTATCCATCTTCAACCTGCTACTACCGCCGCTTGTTATGTTGCTATAATGCTTCTTAGGCCTCTAGGTCTCCCTTGTGCAGCTGATTGCATCTAGGTTCAGCTCACGCATGCAGATGTTGGTATTCAGAAAACAAGAGAAATGAAGCAACGTGGTATTCACAAAATAAGAGATATCACAATGTCTCCCTCGGGGTCAAGGGGAACTTATGGGACCTTTATTTAGCAGTTTAATGTATGAGGAAGAGCAAGGAAATATTTAAGGAATTTTTTTTGACCTTTTATATTTAAGGAAAATTGACTTTAGGTTTGTACAAAGGGCGTGCCTAGGAGACAGTCGACTGAGACTTATTTAAGTGTCAGTCGCTGACGTCACCCCATGTCCCACCTAATCTACATTCAATTTCTTTTTGAGCTGTACGCACCGAACTAGCTCAAATGTTTCAGCCTGCATTTCTGTCTTTGTTTTTTTTAGTGGAGCCTGCGTTTCTGTCTTGTTACCTGAGCTAGTTTTATGGGCTTTGTATTTTTGGTTGTGTTGTTTTGCCTTGTTTGTGGGCCTCAAATTGTTCTGTTCTTGTTCGGGCATGAAGCAAAAGGAAAAGAGCTCATTGTGAAAAATAAAACAAGGTCGGTTGCGACTAGCATGCAACTGGTGAAAAATAAAAAACATAAGAAAATAATTTTGAAAAAGGTGAATGAAAAATGAACATTACAACTCCAAGTTGCGACTATGATGCAGCCGGGCACAGTAAAAAAAAACATTAGTTGCACCTAGCATGCAACTAGGTGAAAGAAAAACACTTTAAAAAATCTCAGTTGCGACTAGGATGCAACTGGGGCACACTAAGAAAAAAATATTAGTTGCAGCTAGCATGCAACTATGTGAAAAAACACTTAAAATACGCAGTTGCGACTAGGATGCAACTGATGAAAAATATAAAAACAAGAAAATAATTTTAAAAAAAGGCGAATGAAAAAATAAACATTATAAATAACAGTTGCGACTAGGATGCAACTAGGGCACACTAAGAAAAAAATATTAGTTGTAGCTGGCATGCAACTGTGTGAAAAAACACTTAAAATACCCAGTTGCGACTAGGACTAGGATGCAACTGATGAAAAATATAAAAACAATAAAATAATTTAAAAAAAGGCGAATGAAAAAATGAACATTATAAATCACAGTTGCGACTACGATGCAACTGGGGAACAGTAAAAAAATATTAGTTGCACCTAGCATGCAACTAGGTGAAAAAAACACTTAAAAATCCCAGTTGCGACTAGGATGCAACTAGGGCACACTAAGAAAAAATATATTAGTTACACCTAGCATGCAACTGGGTAAAAACACTTAAATACCCAGTTGCGACTAGCATGCAACTGGTCAAAAAAATCAAGAAAATAATTTTGAAAAAGGTGAATGAAAAATGAACATTATAAATCCCAGTCGCGACTACGATGCAATTGGGCACAGTAAAAAAATTAGATGCACCTAGCATGCAACTAGGTGAAAAAAACACTTAAAAAATCCCAGTTGCGACTAGGATGCAACTGGGCACTACTAAGAAAAAAATATTAGTTACACCTAGCATGCAACTGCGTGAAAAAAACACTTAAAATACCCAGTTACGACTAGGATGCAACTGGTGAAAAATAAAAATATTTTTTTTAAAAAAAAGGCGAATGAAAAAATGAACATTATAAATCCCAGTTGCGACTATGACACAACTGGGTCACAGTAAAAAACATTAGTTGCACAGAAATCAAATCTGAACAAATTTCAAAATTAGAACTTATTTCAAAATCTGAACAAAAATAAAAATTGAACAGAAATCAAATCCGAACAAATTTCAAAACCGAACAAAAATCAAAATCGAACAAAAAATTAAATCCGAACAAAAATCAAATCCGAACAAATTTCAAAGTTGAACAAAAAATCAAATCCGAACAAATTTCAAAACCGAACAAAAATTCAAAATCGAACGAAAAATTAAATCCGAACAAAAATTCAAAATCGAACAAAAACTCAAATCCGAACAAATTTCAAAATCAGAACATATTTCAAAATCTGAACAAAAATTCAAATTGAACAAAAATTCAAATAGGAGAAGCTGCCGTCCTATATCCCTCTACCGCCCAAAAAAAAAAGGACTGTTAACAAAAGCCCCCATAGCAAAACGGGCGACAGCCCACGACTGACTGAACACACCGAGCGCCACATAAAAAGAAACAAATGATTCCACTAAAAAAACAAACGACAGCCAACAAAGCAAACACGGGACAAAACACATCACAAGCCCACGCGCGCGACGGAAAAACTGGACAAACAACACAGATCGCGACGCATAGATCAACGGCTCCGGACGCGACTGAGACTTAACTAAATTTCAGGCGCCTGAGTTCTAGCAATTCCGTTGTACAAATAATTTTGTTAGAAATTTCTTTGGATTTCAGGTGATTAGTTCGGTTCTGATCAGCAACATTTGATCCTGACTGGTTGGTTTTTTCTGCACGGAGGGCACAAATCTTTTTATAACTGCAGACATTTTCTTCTACATGTGTGGTTCAAAATAATCCTAGATCTGTTTGTATAACTGCAGGAAAGCTGTGTGATAAATCACATCTTGTTTCAGTCATACCGAAATCCAAATTTTCTTCTTTGGATAAAGTCATCGTGATTGAGCAGTATGTTAATTTTGTTTCCTTTCACATTGCTTCCTAGATGTCGGCTATATTGCACTCCCTTTTTTAAAATGCATCGCTAATTGACCAGTAAATCTGTTGGAGGTTCAATACAATGCACAAAATACGAAGTCTACACGGATCTAACTTGGGAGATAACTGATATGGTTTTTTGCCCTGAATATTTTGTTATGTAGAAGTTGATTTAACTTCAGAGACATATATGTAAGAGGCATGTCCACCTGCGTGATTTCATTAGAGGCATCATTGCTTAGGAGTTATTGCAGGTATAGGATGTAGGAGATGAACTTGATTCCATAAAATATAGGCATCTTTAGACTAATATTTAGCATTTTGACTTCACATTAAGGTTGATACAAACAAAAATAGTAGAAAAGTAAACACATAAGATGAAAGGATTCAAAAAACAGTGTTGCGTTGTGGAGAGTGGGGACGTGCGTTGCACGTGCAAGTTAACTAGTCTTCAAGAAAAAGACAAACCTCGGGTGTGGTTCTCTTCAACTCTGCCCCGTCTCAGGAGGCTATTGTTAGACGGGTAATATATTGACATATACCGCATAGAGTAGTTATGGTAACTGCGGTAATTTAGGATCTAGATTGATCCGGTATATACATGTATTTCTTGTACGGTACGTCATGTTGATTATATATATGACAGAGGCCCGATAGGGCATTGTATCGGCCAAAATCCTCTCTACAAACTTGGTATCAGATCCTGATCCTAAAGAAAACCTAGCCGCCATGTATACCTCTAGCCCCGCCCTCACCTCCCAGACCATCGGCGCCCTCTCTTCCTCAATGGCGCCGGCCATGGCTGCCACCACCCCGTCCACGTTCGCCAGCGCCATCACTGTGCGGCTTACCCGGACGAATTTCCTCCTGTGGAAGTCGCAGGTCGTCCCAATCCTTCGCGGCGCCGGCCTGTTTGGCTATCTTGACAAGACATGGCTGGTCCCTGCTACGACGACCACTGAAGGCGAGGGTCGCGCGGCGCGCCAGGTTCCAAATCCTGAGTACGCGCGCTGGTATCTCCAAGACCAGTCCATCCTCGGTGCCCTCCGTTCCTCCATGACGGAGGATGTCCTCGCCATGGTCACCAGAGAGGAGACCTCTGCCGCTGTGTGGGACGCACTCCACACGGCCTTTTCCGCACAGAACCGCGGGAACGCGATTCAGATTCGCACACAGCTTGCGACGTGCCGGCGCAACGACACACCCGCGTCGGAGTACTACCACTAGATGGTGTCGATGGCGGACACCATGGCTAATATTGGTGAGCCAATGAAGGACGCGGAGGTGATCGGCTTCAGCAAGGACGCGGAGGCTTCAGCATCGGACCGGCGTACAATGACATGTTCTCCGCTATCACCGTCCTCAGCAACACTCGCACGGTCACCCTCAGCGAGTTCTACTCCTACCTCCTCTCGCACGAGGCGCGCTTGGCCATGACGACCGGCCCGGCGGATTTTCAGTCCTCCGCCAACAATGTGACGCGCCAGAACTCCAACAACCAGCAGCAGCGTCCCAACAACAACAACTACAATCAGGGCCGCAATGGCGGCGGCGGCGGCCGTGGCGGTCATGGACGCGGAAACGGCTACTACAACAACGGCCCTCACTGCCAGGTGTGCGGCAAGTACGGGCATGCATACTGCGCTACGGTGCAGGAACCGCTTCAACCATGCCTTTCAGCCGGAGGAGTACAATGGTGGCGGCAACAACCATCAAGGCGGTGGCGGCAATGGAGGCGGCTACCACGGCGGCCACGCAGCCACGTACGGTGGCCACAACACCGAGCCCTGGCTCATGGATAGTGGAGCCACAGATCATCTCACTGGGGATCTTGATCGCATGACGTTCCAGGAACGTTATCAGGGCAAGGAGCATGTGCATGTGGCAAACGGAGCAGGTTTGAAAATCTCTCATATTGGTCATTCACAACTTTCGGGCTTAGATAAAAATCTCTCTCTCCGTAATATATTGCATGTCCCTCACATTAGTTAAAATCTTCTCTCTGTCTACCGTCTTGTTTCTGACAATAATGTTTTTGTGGAATTTCATCGTGATGCTTTCTTTGTTAAGGATTGAGCTACGAAGAAAACACTTCTTCACGGTAGGAGTGAGCATGGCCTCTATCCCATCCCGCTGCATCATCTACCGTCATCATCTACCACACGTCATGCTCTGTCCGGTGCCAAGGTTTCGTCGTCACAATGGCATCAATGTTTTGGTCATCCTTCCTCTGAAGTTGTTCGGTCCATTCTCAAGAAAAATAAATTAGAGTCCTCGTGTAATTCTGAGTCGTCTGTGTGTGACGCTTGTCAGCGTGCAAAGAGTCATCAACTTTCTTATAATAATTCTACTCGTGTTTCATCTTCACCTCTTGAACTTGTGCATTCTGATGTGTGGGGCCCTGCTATTGCATCCTCGGGTGGTTTTAAGTATTATGTGAGTTTTGTGGATGATTTTAGTCGTTACACTTGGATTTATCTTATTAAACACAAGTCTGATGTTGAGCAAGTTTTTTATAATTTTCAGCACCATGTTGAGCGCCTCCTAAACTCTAAAATTTGCACTATCCAATCTAACTGGGAGGCGAGTATCATCGCCTTCACACCTATTTTCGCAAAGTAGGCATTGCTCATCGTGTGTCATGTCCACATACGTCTCAACAGAATGGTGTAGCTGAAAGAAAACATAGGCATATTGTTGAAACCGTCCTGGCTCTTCTTGCTCATTCCCATCTTCCAGTTCGTTTTTGGGATGAGGCGTTCTTAGCAGCATGTTTTCTCATTAATCGGATGCCTAGTCGCACAACTCACAATACTCCACCCGTTACGCGGCTCCTAAATATTACTCCTGATTATTCCTTCCTTCGCACATTTGGATGTGCGTGTTGGCCAAGCCTTCGGAAATATAATAGCCATAAACTTGATTTTCGATCTAAACTCTGTGTTTTTCTTGGCTACAGTTCCATGCACAAGGGGTATAAGTGTCTAGATCGGTACACTGGTCGTCTCTACATTTCTCGCGACGTCATTTTCGATGAAAATTTGTTTCCTTTTGCGTCATCCTCCAGTTCTCCATCGTCTCAGCCTTTGAGTGAATCCGTTTTGTTTCCTCAGTCTGAGCCCGTCGTTGTGAATGATCATATGAGCAGGTATGATTTAACCTTGCTGTTTCCTGTTGTCAGCACTGCAGGTTCTTCATCTACGTCGATCGGTGACCAGCCCCCATGCACTACTGGGCCGCCTTCTTTGACTCCGCCGGCGTCCTCCTCTGCTGCTGCCTCGGCCCCGTCCGAGCGGCCTGCTTCGCCCGCGCCAGAATCGGCCCATTTGGAGGACATTGTTTCTCCTGGATCACAGCCACATGAGCCGGGTGCAGCGTCCCCGGCCGCTCCTTCTCCTGCGCATGTCTCGGAGACGATCACTCCATCGACGACCGTGGCTGTACCTGCTCCTTCTATGCGCACGCGTGCTCAGACTGGTAATTCCCGTCCAAGGAAGCTCACTGATGGAACGGTCCGGTACAATCCGTATCGTCGTGCTTTCTTCGCCGAGCCTTCTTCACATCGTCAAGCTCTAGCTGAACCATCTTGGCGAGCTGCAATGGAGGCAGAATTTGATGCTCTCTAATGAAATAATACTTGGAAGCTTGTCCCTCGTCCAGCTCATGGGAATGTGGTTGGCAGCAAATGGGTTTTCAAGACCAAATATCTTCCGGATGGTTCCATTGACAAACATAAAGCCCGTCTCGTTGCTCGTGGATTTACTCAGCGTTTTGGTGTGGATTATGAGGACACATTTAGCCCAGTTGTTAAGCCTGCTACAGTTCGTTTGGTGCTCTCATTGGCAGTTTCTCGTGGCTGGCATCTTCGGCAAATTGATGTTAACAATGCTTTCTTGCATGGGTTCCTTGATGAAGAAGTGTATATGCAGCAGCCTCCGGGGTTCGAGGACTCTCGTTACCCTTCATATGTTTGCAAACTTCAGAAGGCTTTGTATGGACTGAAGCAATCTCCCAGAGCGTGGTACTCTCGTTTGAGTGACAGACTGCAGCAGCTTGGCTTTCTTGCCTCAAAGGCGGACACCTCTCTGTTTATTTTTCGTCATGGAGATGTCCAGATTCACATGCTTGTGTACGTTGATGATATTGTCATCACCGGGTCGTCCTCTGCTGCTATTGATGCTCTCTTGCGCAAGCTCTCTGCCACTTTTCCGCTTAAGGACCTTGGCCGTCTGAACTACTTCTTGGGGATTGAGGTCTCTTACAATTCAGGGGGCATTACTCTGACTCAGCAAAAATATGCCATGGATTTGCTTCATCGTGGTCTTATGGAGAATTGCAAGAGCGTGTCCACTCCTATGTCTGTGGTTGACAAGTTGAGCCGTGACACCGGTAATCCCCTTTGTTCAGAAGATGCTCTCAACTACAGGAGCATGGTTGGAGGCCTTCAATATCTCACTTTGACGCGACCGGATATTGCGTACTCTGTTAATAATAAAGTGTGCCAGTTCCTTGCTGCACCGACAGATGTACATTGGGAGGCCGCAAAGCGCATATTGCGTTATGTTAAGGGAACTGTCGGAGTTGGGCTTCAGATTCAGAGGTCGCGATCAGATCTTCTCAGTGTGTTCACCGATGTGGACTGTGCCGGTTGCTCGGATGACCGAAGATCGACAGGGGGTTTTGTAGTGTTCTTCGGCTCCAATCTTATTTCCTGGAGTTCTAGAAAGCAACCTACGGTGTCACGGTCCAGTACCGAAGCAGAGTATAAAGCCCTGGCGAATGGAACCGCGGAAGTCACCTGGATACAATCTTTGTTGAAGGAACTACAAGTAATGCAACCTAGAGCACCTGTTCTATGGTGTGATAATTTGGGTGCGACATATCTGACAGCGAACCTAGTATTTCATGCTCGAACAAAACACATCGAGGTAGATTTTCATTTTGTTCGAGAGAAGGTTGCAATGGGAGCTCTTGATGTGCGATTTGTGTCATCTGGAGAGCTAGCCGATGGATTTACCAAGCCAGTTACAGTGCAGATGCTCGACCGCTTGCGACACAATCTCAACCTTTCTAGAGGTCAAGATTGAGGGGGAGTGTTAGACGGTTAATATATTGACATATACCGCATAGACTAGTTATGGTAGCTGCGGTAATTTAGGATCTAGATTGATCCGGTATATACATGTATTTCTTGTACGGTACGTCATGTTGATTATATATATGACAGAGGCCCGATAGGGCATTGTATCTGCCAAAATCCTCTCTACAAATTTGCTATCATGCTCACCGGCGGTGTGCAGGGAGCGGGAATAACCAACAACGGTGAACTGGTGATAGGTGGTTCCTATAAGTAAGTATGTTGGATCCTTATTTTCTTTTTCCCACAGCCAGTCTCTTCCATCGCTGGCTCCGAGGGTAAGGTCCTTTGGATTCGTCCGCTTGAGGTTGGTGTGATGTTCGAACAAAATTATTATCCTCATCATTTGTTGCAGAAGCATCTCAAATCAATGTCGTTTGGCTGAGGAACCGTGACAGCTCCGCCTGCTTGTCATAGTTTAGGGCCATGGGAGCTGACGATGGCCAACACTTCATTCGGCAGCCTTATGGCTTTACCTCCACCAACCAATATCACAAATATGTTTCAAAATTGATTAAATGGAATCGAAAAAACTAAGTCTATAATTTATATAGAGGTTCAGTTTTATGGTGAATAATATGAAAGCCGTCGGCGTAGCCCAGAATGTCGTCGGCTTAGCTCCGTCGGCATACATGCATGTAGGCATAGCCCAGAAAGCCGTCGGCATAGGTCTACGCCAACGGCAAAGCCGTCGGCATTTTTTTCCAAAAAATTTATTTTAAAAAAATTGAATTTTTTTATATATTTTTTAATTCTACTCCAAAATTTACCACTTTTGTTTTTCTTTTAAATTTTAAAATTTCTCACTTAGCCACACACTTAATCTTAGGTCAAACTACTTACCCTGGTCAAATTACCCATTCGGTCACCCATCCTAGAATTGCTCCAGCCCAAGCACGTTTAACTTTTGAATTCCTTCCAAATTAGCTTTCAAATGAGACGTTAGAACTTACTAATATTAGTATCCTATCAATCATATTAAACCCTAGGCCATGATGTTACACTTTTCATTGCTTAAATTTTGAAAATTTATTTGAATAAATAACAATGATTATGTAATAATATTTTTTAAATAAATAACAGTAAAATTTATTTTACTTTATTTTCTCCTTTTTACATTTAATATGGAATAATTTATATCTTTAAATCCGTTTATCGAAATTTAACAAATAAAATGTCTAAATCGATTAAAAAATGAGAGGAATCCAATTATGACATCCATATCATCTTTTTCATCATGTATATGACTTTTTGCAACATATTTTAGGTACTTGCTTAATAAAAATATTCATTTTCGCACTTAAAAAATGAAAAAATAATATTTATTAAAATATTTTGAAAAAAAAATGGCCGCCATGCCTATTCATCGAAAGGGGTCGCATTTTTCAAAACTATCGACGTTTCTGTGATATAACCACTATTGGTGTATCTTAAAATATTTTTTAAAATTTTCAGAGCAAACTATCACACACTTGTAGTTCAAGATTCAATTACTTTCGAAAAATAGGCATAAAATCATTTAAATAAGGGAAATTAGGTAGAAACGGATAAAATTCCTAATATTGCTGGATTAACCATAAAATATGGTCTACTTTGTGTGATAATTGGATAGCTGCCATATTCCACCTTATTTTTTGTATTTGCTTCACAAAAATGTCATTTTTTACAATAAAAAAATAAAAAATGATATTTATAAAAATATTTTAAAAAAACTCAGTTATGCAACATTGTTTTTCATACCAAGATACACCTATGTGTCAAATATGGGCACATTATCACAAATTACGCCACGGGAATGATCATATCTAGTTCATTTGACTCGAAACTTCCACATGTTTATAGATGATTGACCTTTTTGTGAAGAACTTTTTTGGAAACTTTGTCAAAACTCAAGTTTATAATTTTTTCTAGCAACTAGTACACATACAAGGACTCCATGCCAAAAGGATTTCATTTTTTGAGTATTTTGTCACTTTATTTTATTTTGTTGAAAAAAGGTTAAAATGGCCGCCGTGCTTATTCATCGAAAGGGGTCACATTTTTCAAAACTATCGATGGTTCTGTGATATAACCACTACTGGTGTATCTTAAAATGAATTTTGTAAAATTTTCAGAGCAAACTATCACACACTTTTATTTCAAAATTCAATTACTTTCAAAAAATAGGCATAAAGTCATTTAAATAGGCGAAATTAGGTAGAAACTGAGAAAATTCCTAATATTGCTGGATTATCCATAAAATATGGTCTACTTTGTGTGATAATTGGATGGGTGCCATTTTCCACCAAATTTTTTGTACTTGCTACACAAAAAATGTCATTTTTTACAATTAAAAAATGATATTTATAAAATTATTTTTAAAAAACTCAGTTCTGCAACATTGTTTGTCATACCAAGATACACCTATGTGTCAAATATGGGCAGATTATCACAAATTACGCCACAGGAATGATCATATTTAGGTCATTTGACTTGAAACTTCTACATTTTTATTGATGATTGACCTTTTTGTGAAGAAGTTTTTTGGAAACTTTGTCAAAACTCAAGTTTATCATTTTTTTCTATCAACTAGTACACATAAAAGGACTCCATGCCAAAGGATTTCATTTTTTGAGTATTTTTTCACTTTCTTTTATTTTGTTGAAAAATGGTCAAAATGGATCCCGTGCCATAATTTGTGATAAAGTATCCATATTTGACACATAGGTGTGTCTTGGTATGACAAACATTGTTACCTAAAATATTTTTATAAATATCATTTTCCATTTTTTAAGTGCCAAAAAATGACTTTTTTATTAAGCAAGTACCAAAAATATGTTGTAAAAAGTCATATACATGATAAAAAAAGATGATATGGATGTCATATTTGGATTCCTCTCATTTTCTAATCGATTTAGACATTTTATTTGTTAAATTTCGATTTACGGATTTAAATATATGAATTATTTCATATTAAATGAAAAATAGAAAAAAAAAATCATAGCTATGCCGACGGCGTAGCCCTGTGAACCTATGCCGACGGCAACCCTGTGTCAAATCTATGCCGACGGCATATCCTACGCCGACGGCCATGTCGACGGGCTGGCCTCATCGGAGCCTATGTCGACGGCCCCGACAAAAAGCCGTCGGCGTAGGGTATGGCCGTCGGCATAGAACCTCTTTCCTATAGTGTTATGGTTTTTTCTATGCGACCGACTGGTGATAATTTCTCAGGATATCTGCAGTTGAGGTGGTTGGCAATATGTTAGAAGACTAAAAAAAATGGATATGTGTTTTATAGTAAAGTTTTCCCATTGGCTGATCTATATATCAACCACTACGTGACTCCGAGTTATATTAATTTGAATGTGTTTTTGCAATAATTATGTTTATCTGCATATTGATGCAGATTCCGAGGTTATACTCTCCTTAAAAAACATATAAACGAACAACTAACAAGTTGTGAACCAAATAAAATGCTACCTATTTATTTTGATCATATATGTGAAATCATGTGTGATGTGCAACATTGGCAAGTGCTAAGTAGAACATTGATATGGATATTTTGGATGATATGGATACTTGTGTGGTGATTGGTATCTTATATTGGGATTAATACTTTGCTAGTGGTGTGCTGATTCATTAGTTTCTTGGGTGAAAATATGGGTGAGTTGTGTGGAACTTACCCTGAGTCAAGTCGTGGACTTGTGCTCGTACTGGTTACTTGTTGTGGTCACTTTTAGGTGTTGCCGGAGCTGAAGGAACGTGGTCGATGACGGGATCGAGGGACAAGGCTTGGGAGAAGCTGAGGTCGAGGGATCAAGGTCATGCGAGGCGTTCATGCGAAGGAACAATGAAAGTGAAGGTTACGATAATCCGGGAGGGCACCGGTTTGTCGTACATGGATTGTACCGGAGATGTACGGTACTGAAGATGACACTCGACATGTTGATCGAGGTCTAAGATTCTGGAGACGTCACGAGGTGCGAGGCGTCACGAGGAAAAACAATATGCGGATGGAAAACGGTGGCTGATTGTCACCAGGCTAATGCTAAGGAGAGCATTTGATTTGATTAGTGCATGCATGTCGCATGCATGTGGAGCAGTTAGTGCAAGGAGTGCACGTCTCAGTGTGCATGCTAGCTGGTTGCAAGTGCTAGCTTGTTTGATCGATCCATGTGCATGCATGCATGTGCGTCAGTAAGCGATGCATGGCAGCCGGGAGCAAGCAGCAGGCGCGCGAGGCAGCGGCAAAGAAGCGGAGCTGTGTTGCGACCGATGCGCTGGGATCGCTGAAGGACAGACGTCCTCTGTGAATCGGCGACCGCGCGGGAGCGACGCGAGGCGTGGCTCGTCCCAGGACAGACACGCTCTGTGGTCTGGCGATTTGGACGGCACGGCGCAGCGGAAAAGGTTAATTTCCGAACCGACTTTAGTTTTGTTTTGGACTCTTTTTAGGGTTTGCCTAGCTCTTTAATTAGAGGGGCATAGGCTAGGTTTTTAAGTGCGTCTCAGGAAAGGAACTCAGATTTAGATCTAGAATTATTTGGAGAGCTCTTGGATGCTGGTATGCATCTTCTGTAACCGATCGACATCGTGGCAATAAAGTAATCTTTGGCGGTGTCATCTCTGGGCTTCTCTAATTTTGGTGAAATCTTCGTGTTAGATCTCTCTAATATTTTGCTGCAGGTTTTTCACAAGATTAAGGGAAGTTTGTGGTGCGATTAATCTATCTTTCTTACTAATTCTCGAAATTGGATATAGATTGATTTTCGCAGTCTTTTATTAGCTGTTACTGTTCTAATCATATCTTTAGATTCTTAACTCCGATCGAGCTGATTCTTGTTGCGTTGGTTAGATAATTTCCATACCTTTCGTTGGAGTATTCGAACACATTTTTTGGTTCAGTAGATCTTGAGATACGACTGTTTTAGTATCACGTACAGATTAGGGTTTCAGGGTTTGAAATTTCAGAAAAGTTTTAAATTGCTTCCGCGCAATCATTCACCCCCCCTCTGATTGCCTATCTCGATCTCTCAATATACAAACAAACCATTCGTTTATTATTTGATAAAGAAAAATGTATGGATAGACACGTTTCCAACACAATTGCTTGGGACATGGAACTGGTTATGAAAAACATGAAAAATAAAAGAATAATAATGTAGAACATACATTCTACAAAATGACATATTTTCGAACAACAGAAAGAGCGATCACTCATATTTTTCATTTATAGATGAACAAGCCAAAGGCCCTGCTTTATATAGAAAGCTGAATGTTTGTTACAGACTCGACTGCTGGGAGCCACCAACTTTACAATTAATGGAACATGCGTTTTACAGTCCACCAGGACACAAATCAGACATCAACTCCCACAAGGGAAAAAAAGTCTACTTAAACAAACTATCACTCATATTTCACTATAATTTTGAACTGTTTTGATTCCTCACGACTCTGACTCTGAGTCTTTAGCTGATCCATTGCATTGTGCAGCGATTTGTTGGTTTTCTTACCAACGAGCTCCACCTCCTCAAGGCGGATCAAGTTCTCGACCCCAGTAAGGCACCTGTGCTCGTCATCAAAGCATACCCGAAGCCTCGCGAGATTTTCCATGGCTCCCTTGTCAAACTGGATAACTCTTGGCAAATCATTACGGTGAAATTCAAGCACCTTGAGCACTGGGAACACGGACGTAGTCCGCGCCACCAATTCAGCCCCGTTGCAGCATCTCCTGTCGAAGCTGATCCTCAACAGGTTAGGCAACTTGTGCAGGACACCATATATTTTGTCACCCGGCATGTTTATCCACCAAAATTCTATACTGACAAGGTGTATGAGTGACTCCACCCAATGTGGAATTGTGTCTATTTTGCCACCAATTTTGAGCTTCTGGAGGAGCTGAGGTGGTGAGGGGTGGTGGTCGAGAAAGCTCAAGTTGTTGGCATCAATAAATGTCATGTCTTCAATGCCAAATTCTCGAAGTGATCTTAGCTTGCTAATGGAGATCCCAAGCTCTATGAGAACAGGCTTGTCCCAGCAGTCTCTGCATTGTAGGTTTATGTGGAGTCGTTGTAACTGCACCAAGTCGCCGACCTCCTTGGCAAGTTTAGTATCGTCCTCATCGAGTGCTTGCCTTGGCATCACTCGCAAGGCCTTCATTTTCTGGAGGCCCAAGGGTAGGCTCGCATATTTATCCCAATTATTCCTATTGCAGAATGACAAGTACTCGAGTTTCTCCAGATATATCAAAGATCCAGGGACACGGTCAAGGAGTGTGTCATGTAACCAAAGTGTCCACAAATGCCGCAGCTCACCTATCTCACTAGGCAGTTCTGTGATATCTGTATCGTTTAAATTCAAGAATCTGAGCAGGAACAACCGGCAAATGTGCTTCAAATGATGGTTCTGCACATCTTTACAGCTTTCTAGGTCAAGTACCCTGAGTAGGGTGAACTCGGGCAGTCGATCAAGCAAATTTCCTTTAAACTCGGGGCGAAATGAGCTTAGAGACCGTACATGCCGTAAGCTCATCCCCTTAACACTGGAATCCAGGTCACCTTGGATGGAGAGGCGGCGGACAGTGTCGTTTGACGTGCCACCACATGAGCCTCCTACCAAGCTGACAAAGTTTGCCTCCAGGGACTTTGACACAATGACCTCGAGCATCATATCATGCACGCTGCACTTCGTCACTTCACCATCATAGGTAACTCCTTGTGGTTGGATCATGTTCCTGCTCAGAAGCTCTTCAAAGTAGTCTTGTGCAACCTCCTGCAGTGTCAACCCTCGCTTTTCTGGTATCAAGCCCTCTGCTATCCATCTGTTGAATAACCGGTCCTTGTTTACCACATAATCCTCCGGGAAAATGCTGAAGTACATCACGCAAGCTTTGAGATGATGAGGCAAGTGATTGTAGCTGAGTGTAATTAACTGCCGCATACCCTCGAGGGTGGGGTTGCTCTCCATCTGGGAACCAATTGAGTTGCAAATTCTCCTCCGCATATCTAATCTTCTAGGAGACTTGTAGCAAAAGATAACCCACACCCGATTATCATTGGTGGGGATTTCAATCTGCTACGGTTCCCGTTTGAGAAAAGTAAGGGTCGGTTCGACAACCATTGTCCTCTTTTATTCAATGCAGTCATTGATAGCTTGAACTTAAGAGAGATTATGATGGTGGGAAGACAGTTCACATGGGCTAATTCCCTCCCTGAACCCACTTACGAGAAACTAGACCGTGTACTGATGGATTCCGATTGGGAAGCTAGGTTCCCATTGGTGTCGGTACGGGCTCTAGAACGTATTGAGGGCTTGTCGGATCATGCTCCCATTCTATTGACCACTGGAGTGCCTAGACAGCAATGTAAACCACGGTTCAAATTTGAGCTTGGTTGGTTACACCGCGAGGGCTTCCATGACATGGTTAAGAGAATCTGGGATTTACCGGTAGCGGGTGATACGCCTATCCAGCGGTGGAACAATAAGATACGTGCTTTACGTACTCACCTCGTTGGTTGGGCTCGTCATACTACTGGTCTACTTAAAAAAGAAAAAGTACGACTTTCCTCGATAATCGATGCTCTAGAAGCATTAGCAGAAGTTCGATTACTATCCGCGCAAGAAATTGAGCTAAAGAGCCAATCAAATGCACAGATAGCGAAACTACTGCGCGAGGAGGAGTTAAAATGGTATCAACGTTCTAAAGCTCAATTCATTCTAGAAGGGGACTCGAATACTCGCTATTTCCATAGTATTGCCAATGGCAGACACAGGAAAAAGCGTATTCATTCTCTGGTCCAGGATGAAGGAACGATTGAGGGCCAGGAACAACTAAAGTCGTATATTACAAATTACTATAAAGGCCTGTTCGGTGACCCTGAGGAGGGGAACTTCACCTTGGATGAGTCACGAACAGAGGATATACCCCAGGTTTCAGAGGAGGAAGTGAGAAAAACAGTTTTCCAAATGAAACATAATTCAGCCCTGTCCGGATGGATTTCCTGCTGAGTTCTACCAGAACTTTTGGGATGTTATCAAGGCCGATCTGCTTCAGTTGTTCGCTTGTCTTCACAATGGACAACTTGAGTTGTTTCGTCTCAATTTTGGTGAGATAATTTTGTTACCTAAGGTTAACGAGGCAGAAAGGATCCAGCAGTTTAGACCTATATGCCTCCTTAACGTTAGTTTTAAAATATTCACCAAAGCGGCTACGATTCGACTGAACACTGTGGCAGATCATGTGGTTCGCCCGTCTCAGACGGCTTTTATGCAAGGTCGCAACATCCTTGATGGAGTCGCGGTCCTACATGAAACAGTCCACGAACTACATAGGAAAAAGTTGAACGGGGTATCCTGAAAATTGATTTTGAGAAAGCCTATGATAAAGTGAAGTGGTCTTTCATCCAGCAAACTCTCAGGATGAAAGGCTTTTCCTCTGAGTGGCGCGCGTTAATTAGTAGCTTTGTTTCCGGAGGAAGTGTAGCCATTAAGGTCAATGATGACACTGGCAGATACTTCCAAACGAAAAAAGGCCTCCGACAGGGTGACCCGCTATCGCCAATACTATTTAACATAGTGGCGGATATGCTGGCAATCCTGATCGAACGCGCTAAAACTGAGGGTCAGATTGAAGGAGTGATTCCACATCTTGTCGATGGTGGACTATCGATTCTTCAATATGCCGACGATACAATCCTTTTTATGGAACACGATATCGAAAAAGCTCGTAACCTTAAGTTGATTTTGTCAGCTTTCGAGCAACTTTCGGGTCTTAAGATAAATTTCCATAAAAGTGAATTGTTTTGCTTTGGCGAGGCCCAAGAGAACGCCGCCTTGTATGCCGAGCTTTTTGGCTGTGAGCAAGGACAATTTCCTATCAACTATTTGGGTATCCCGATTCATTATCGGAGACTTACAAATGCTGAATGGAAAAGGGTGGAGGAAAGGCTTCAATTACGTTTAAATAGCTGGAAAGGCAAACTCCTATCTCTGGGTGGAAGATTGGTTCTCATAAACTCGGTACTTACGAACATGGTACTGTATATGATTTCATTCTTCCAACTGCCAAAAGGGGTCTTAAAACGATTGGATTATTTCCGATCTAGATTCTTTTGGCAAGGGGATTGTGAGAAGAAAAAATATCGACTGACTAAATGGAGTGTGGTTTGCTGCCCTAAAGACCAAGGAGGGCTCGGAGTTCATGACCTTGAGGTCAAGAACAGAGCGCTGCTAGGTAAATGGCTATTTAAACTTCTTTCTGAAGATGGAGTTTGGCAAACCCTCCTTAGGAGAAAATATGTCGGAGATCAAGCTGTTTCACAGGTTCTTTGGAAACCTGGTGATTCACACTTCTGGGCAGGCCTCATGGCTACAAAGAAGTTCTTTTTCCCACATGGCTCTTTCTCAATTAGGGATGGATCGGAAATTCGTTTCTGGGAGGATATTTGGCTTGGCCAATCTACCCTCAAAGAACAATATCCGGCTCTATATTCTATTGTTCGAAACAAAAGTGACACGATCGCGAAGGTGTTGGAGACTTTCCCACCAAATGTTTCGTTCAGAAGAAGTTTACTTGGAACACGACAAGCATCTTGGAATGCTTTGCTCATCCGATTGGATTCAATCCATTTGTCGGAAGGTCCAGATAAGTTTCAATGGAATCTCACGAAGAACGGCAAATTCTCGGTTGATTCTATGTATAGAGCGCTCATTCTACCCGAAATTCCAGTCGATAGTTTTAATAATAACAAACTTTGGAAGATGAAGATACCACTAAAAACTAAAGTGTTTGCGTGGTATTTACGTCGGGGAGTAATTCTCACCAAAGATAACCTTGCCAAACGCAATTGGCACGGAAGTAAAAAGTGTGTCTTCTGTCAACACGACGAGACCATTACACACTTATTCTTCCAGTGCGAGTTCGCTAGGTCTATATGGTCAGCCATCCAGATAGGTTCTACCTCCCTAGTTCTGTTGCTAACATTTTTGGCAACTGGTTAAATGGAGTGGATCCTAGGTTCAAACTATTCAGTAGGGTGGGAGCGATTGCTGTTATTTGGTCGCTATGGCTATGTAGAAATGACAAGGTTTTTAATGATAAAATGTTTCTCTTATGCAGGTTGTCTACCGGTGCACAGCGACGCTACGAGCATGGTCATCCCTGCAGCGTGTGGAGCACCGAGACTTATTTTTGGAGGCGGCGTCGAGACTGGAGGCTGCGGCCAGGGAGTTATTTTCCCGGCATGGGTGGCAACATAGACTCCGGATTGACCTACCAGCATCTTAGGCGAATCTACAATTTCTCATTTTGATATGTAATTTGCCTTGTATCTTTTGCTTACAGACTTATGTGTCGGTGAACTGGTGGCTGTGTGCATCTTAGCTATGCAGAGGCCGGGTGTAATGTTTAAACCTTTTAATTAATAAAAGCCCTTTATGTAAAAAAAAGGAGACTTGTAACTTGCAAGAAGGCTGGCAATACTAACAATCGCTAATGGCAACCCACCACATTTCCTCAAAATTTCATCCATTGCCTCGCTCAGCTCCTCGGGGCAAACACTAGCCTGGCTAGGGACCAAGGCTATAAGGGCTTCAGTTCTGGGTTTGAGACCAAAAACCCAAGGAACCCTCTTTGATAATGCACCAGAAAGTGAGTTGTATATTGTTCTGGGTTCAGCAATGGTTAGTTCAACTCCGTCCATCCTCGTAGGCCGCTGACTCTGCCCCTCAGCCTGGCCATATACTCTATCAATAAATAGTCTCTTGGAGTCTTCTGGCTTGAGGGGCTTGAGTCGATGGATATAATGTCCCCAAGCACTAGTTGGGCTACATGTTTTGGCCACACTCTCTATCCGTGTTGTCACAATGATTCTGCTACTATTGTTGTTTTCGGGCAGTTCAGATCGAATTGCATCCCAATCAGATATGGTCCATACATCGTCGATCACAATGAGATACCTAATTATTAACAAAACATAAAATGAGCGATTAGAAATATATAATCATAGCCATTATTAGTGGCTACCATAAATCTCTACTATATAATATTGCTAAACGACCGTGGTACGTCGCGTCACTTTTGCAAGTTGGCCCCTCGAGAAGTTAGAAATCAGCCCGCAGTCCCGTAAACAAAACTGTGCTTTGCAGTTTCCCGATTCAATTCCCCGGACCGCCGCGGCCGCCGCCGGCTTAGAGCTCCACGCCGCCGCAAGTTCCTCCAAGCGTAGCCCCAAACTCCGGTCGCCACCAAGAAGAGGGGATGTGCCGGAGGATTCACAAGAGGCGTCAACGGCATCGGGGCTCCACCGCTTGGGGCCGGCTGCCGTGACTCAAGGGGCCACCGGGAGTGAGCTCCGCGTCGCGCCAGCCAAGGGACCACCGGGAGGGGGCAGGCGCAGGACGCCGCCGCCTCCCCATGGGCGGCTGCTATTGAGCGCCGGTCGCTGGCTGCCGTCTGATCTGGAGCCGTCGCAACTCCTCGTCTTGAGCACGCACGCAACTCGGACGGGGGAGGACGGAGAGGCGCAAGAGGGGATGGCGGAGTGGGAGGAGGACAAAGACGGCCGACCCATCCCGAGGTAGTTCAGCTACACAACTCCCCGTCTTGAGCACGCACGCACGCCCAAATACTGCTGCCCCTGACTCCTCTATACGTTTCAGAATGGTGATGGCGGCAACAGAGGCGCGGGCGATGAGCTTCTTGCCGAGCATTTTAGTGATGAAATTGCCATGTTCGCCTTCAAGGTATCCCCGCAGACTGACAAGGCGCTCATGCATGACGAGGCCATCGAGTATCTGAACCAACTGCAGCTCCAACTGCAGGTCCGCAGATGCATGCCTGGACGATGTAGATGTTAACTTGCTAATTCATTTAGTTTCATTGACCCAAACTGCAAACATTAACATCAGATTTGTATTGGTAGTATCTGGCCTTACGGATTCTTAATCTAATCGATAGTGAAGTAATGCTGTAAGATATTCCACATAGCAGAGGAGTGCCTACTATCTGTTCCGTTGACTGTTTTTGGCCACATCCTTTATTTTTAGTTGGTTTTGCCACATCCTGAATGTTTATGACATATAAAACTTGTTGATTCTCCGTGGATTCATCATGAACTTTTCTAGCGTGCCAATTTATACCGCTGAACAAAATGCTGATATGTAGGGCTAAGGGATACGTCTATGTGCGATTGACAAGCTCACCAACAGGTTCGTGAGTTTAACCGTCTAGCTCGAGGCAGGCATTATTTGCTGGGTCTCAATTTCTCACTGTAATGATGCACTCGCGCTTGTGAACTTTAGGCGAATCAATGAAGGAATGGTGTGTTTGAAATGGCCATCTAATGCAGTTGCCCTAAAGGCTGAATTATGTCAAATTTAGTTACATCTCACGGTTAGCTCTTTAGGGTTCACACACAATGCCATGTTCGACTTCTGTTTGGCTGAAATGTGGGTGATTCCACTTTTCCAGCATTAATACGATTGAGTGTGGTTTTTGAAAGCAGATTTGTTCCTACAGGCATTAGTGATTATGCTATCATACTTCACTAAAAACTGAAAACATTCCTCCATGTTGAATATAGTTAGGATATGGGTAGCCTTAAAAGTTAATATCACATGGCGGTATATATGATGTTCCGACGAAACAAAAAATGGTATACAAGCAACATTGATGTTATAATATTTGAACAAAGATAGTTAACTTCAAGCCCTCAATCTGGCCCGTTGCTTCTCTATCTCGAGGGTCGGTCATCTTTAGGGCAAAATTTTGAGACCGTATGTACGTTTTTTAGTTAAAAGTTATTTTTTCTCTCTCCCGTTGCAGCGCACGGGCACTTTGCTAGTATATCTATAACTTGACTAATCAATCTACCTTAGATTTCCTCATTTTTAATCTACCATGCTTAGAAGAAGAAAACTTAGCTGGTAAGAGCATCTCCAATTAGTGATGCAAACTAATAAATAACAACTTTTTACAACACGAGGGAACAAAAAGTGGTCTACAACAACAGCCCATGATGTAAATTTCGACAAATCAAATTTAGGCCATGATGTAAAAATTGGCTCAGGTGATGCAAATATACATCACCAAGGGTCATGCCCTAAAACACATGCAGCCGCGCGCGCGACCCCAACCGCCAAACGGAAGCTTCTGCCCCGCGCCCTCGTCTCCCGTGATCAGCCACGTGCCGGCGATCTGCCGCGATGTCGACGCCGCTGACCGTTCAAAACGTGTCGCGGGAACGAGTAGAAGCACAAACAATAAATGGGCCAGCCCACGAACAGTTCGCTTCAGACGACGCTGCGAACTTCCGTCGCCGTAAGGCCACCTAAACGAGCTCCCTTCATGAAGGCGCTTTCTTTTGGGCCCTTTTTCTACTGAAAAGATTTTGGCCTTTTGCATGAACGATAGAGAAACAGTTCAATGGGCCTGATTACGTAGAGCCGCTAGAGCCCACCTCCCTCTTCTGCGCCACTCTTGACTCATAAAAACTTTTAATCAGAGTTGAACGGTTGAACCCTCCCAAAAATGTCATTGCATTGGCTTTATTTGAATAGGAAGAGAAGTCATTCGCGTTGCCTTATTTTTTCATTGTGTGGTGTAAAAAAATCCTTTCAATTGTTTCCACTCCTTCCAATTTTGAAGAAATAGGCTTTCGCCCCGCTATATTAATATAGCAACCACCCGATACAACTTTGAGACCACTGCTGGGGCAAACAGCACAAAGACGCCCAAAAGAAAAGAAAGAGAAAGAAGAAGAGAAAACAAAGCCAACATTGGCGGATCAACGAAAACGAAAGTGACTCGCAACCGCTGTGTCCGCTCCGGCCAATTTCCACCACAAACCTAGCACTCGGAATCGCCGCGTACCAAGCAAAACCTCCAAGAAGGAAACAACGATGACGCTGCTGTTGCCCGGACAAGTCCTAGGGTTTCCCTGGCACGCTACAGGTAGTGGGGAAGAGGTAAACCCGATGCCCTTCAAGAAGGAAAAGCGACACTCGCAAGCGTCACCGCATCGGTGTCAAGATGACAGGGATTTCTCCCGACCCCCAAAAAACCACATCTCTGGACAATCCGAAGTGCTCCATCCGTCTTGCCACCCACCAACATACGCCACAACGGAATTGAAGCCACCATCGTCATATCACCATGGTACTCGCTACGAGGCCGACCGAACTATGAAGAACCCGCCGTAGACAAGGAGCGGCAATACCACAACCACGCGGGAGGGAAAAGCCTCCACCGTCGTAGACGGTAGCCGACCGGACGCGGTAGGCAAGAGCACACCAGGCCACCATGGAGCCAGAGGGCGGCAGCAGCGCAAACACCTGGAGGACATCCTCCACCGCCAACGGCGGGTGCCGACCGGACGCGGCAGCAGAGACACACCAGGCCGGGTAGGCCCGGCCGGGCCCTGGACAGGCCCGTGAAGTCTCCGCCGCCACGCTGCAACACGTAGGTCACCGCCGCCGCTACCCTCACGGCTCCAAAGGCCCGGCCGAAACGAGTCCGCGAAGCTCCCGCCCTCCACGCTGCAGCAGGGGCGGCGTCGTCGCCGCCACTCCGTCCTAAGCTTGTTCAACAGTCCAACCAGAGTAGCAGGAACGAGCCGGACCCGCCCTGACCCAGATCGGGCCCAAAGGGCCCAGATCTGGGCCTGTAGGGCCCTGGCCGGATCCCTAGCCACTACCCCACCAACGGATGCGCCGCCGTCGCTCACACCATCCGCAGCAGAGCCGAGCTCTGCCGGAAGCCGGGCCGCCGCCGCCTGAGTGCGCCGCTCGGCGCCGCGCCGCCCCGCACATGGACGACGCCGAGAGGGGAAAGGAAGGGGGCCGCCGCCCGGGACTAGCCCGGCGCCGCACGCCGACGACGGCCACGGAGGAGAGGCTGGAGACGCTCGCTCGGAGGGAGGCGACGACGGCGACCGGTCGCCCGCGCGGGGGGCGACGCGGCCGCGCGAGGGATGAGGGGGAGAGGAGGAGGAACCGGCGGCGCGGGCCGGCCGGAGGCGGCGGCGGCTAGGGTTAGGGTTGGGGACGCGAGAGTCGCGGGAGCTCTTTCCCGAGTCGCGCAAACCGCCCAGCCCCTTTCCGCTGCCTGTCTCCTTCCAATTTTCAACGGAAGCTTCTTCGTTTTCAACGGAGTTTTCACCCCATTCAATTTCATTAAATGGAAGTGAACAGTTCGATTACATCAATAAAAAGGGGAGCGGAGGGAGAACAACAGGGAAGTGGGACTGTGGATGCTTACCGTCGAGCACCCACTATGGGGCAAAAACCTGTTACCATAGCACGCCTAGTCCAAAGAGAAAACAAAAAATTATTACAGAAAACATCCAACTGACACTATACGAAGACTACCTGAAACTTAACCAACAGGAAAACAACTACTGGAACCTCAAACCAACATCGTCAGACACAAACTTCGCATCCATAGACAGCACCAGTGTCTACCGCACTTGCTACGCTGGCTGTGTGATGCGCTGGGCGGACTCGAGTGCAGCCACACACAGCAAGACGCACAAAAGGATGATGAGACATAGTATTATGAAGCCTCTTGCGCAAAAACTGCGATACTTCGCACGGACACGATCTCGCCGCTGTCGAGGAAGCAAGCAAAACAGGGCCCAGAACCATGATTTGAAACCAACTCTCCGGTACAACGCCTTGGCATGAAGAAGCATTCTGAAGGCCGGCGCGATTGGCAGTACGATGAACTGAAATACGACACCCAAAAGACAGACAGCGACGACAGTCCAGATATCAATCACCGAACCAACTGCCAGATACACTCCCGCCGTGAAGATGATGATCATAAAAAGGGCCGCAAGAAAGAGGCATCCCACTCCAGCGGTAAGGTAAAACAACCGTGTTCCTCGATCCGTGAAGGAAAACCCGGCGAGCGTGGAGCAAGATATAGCTACCACCGACAAAGCAAACGCCAGGGCATCAGATATCACGAACATCCTGTAAGCAAGCGCCTTTGTTATATCCTTCCTTGGAGTTTTGTAGAACTTCGTCACGCTGAAAGGCGCCGCGAATGCTGAGGTTAATATGAGCACCGAGCAGACGGCCACCAGCCCGGCTGACTTGCCAATCGATTTAGCTTCCTTCTCTTTGTTAGAATTTTCCACCTTTGTAGCTAACTGATCACTTCGACAGGTGCCGTAATCGGCTCCAGCAAGTACGAGGGTGTACATAATCCAATGCCGGGGAGCCTGGAGTAAGACATAATGGACAAACCAAATGAGTGATGTTGACAAAAAAAAACTTATACCATTCGGCATGCACCCTACTTACATAACTGTAAAACCTTTCCATCATATTTGGGTTGGGGATCAGCCTAGGGAATGCAATTTCAGGGCTACATGATTTATGAAATGTTTGGATTGAAGGAATTTCGTAGCAGATCTAGAGGATTTTAAACAATACATTTTTTTCTAGGAAAGCCCTTTGGTTAGAGAATTGCGGTTCCAAATTTCCATGAAATCTCTCTCTATATATATGTCCTTCGTTACTTAGGATCTTAACATGATCTTAGACCTCATTTTAGTTTTCTTCTTAGGAGTCCAACGCACTTGCAGTCTATTTCTCTCTAATCTATTCCCCTCTCTATTCATTGGACGAAATTCCTGTGTTTTCTTTGTGTGCACCATCAAAACACAATCCTTGCAAAAATCCCGTGTTTTGAAATCATGTAGGAATTCACCGTATGTGAGTCCATTTTAATCATATACTTTTCTTATTCCTTTCGAAATATTGACCGGGAGAATATATGGGCTGCACCATATGGGTTAGACCCACATGTGGGTGGAGCTCACAAGGGCCAAAGGGCCCATGAAAGTGCCGAACCCCCCTTTCCTTGCCCCCCAATGCAGCAGGGGGTGGGAGCGGCGACGGCCAAGGTTTTGGGGCTCCCCGCAAACCCTAGGCTGGCGTCCCACCCGGCTCATGTGCGGGGGGCGGCAGCGCAAGGGGAGGGGGCAACCCCACCTCCAAGCCTCCCTCCTCCTCCCTCCTATAAAAGGAGAGGACCCCATTCCCTCTCCCTCACACAATTGGTCTTATGGTTTTGAGGAGTCCTCTCCTGAGATCATTCTCTCTCTCTCTCTCTCCCCCCCCCCCCCCCCCCCCCCCCCCCCCATGTGTTGGGTCCTTCTCCACCTCTTGTGCACAGGGCATGATTTACCTAGATTAAGGCCCCATTGGGCATGCAATTAATATCGCAACTCCTGCCATCGTTTTGGCATATGGAAAGAATACTAAATGTCTCGACTAAAATTTCACATTATGTTGGTGCAAAGCTCGGGTATAATTGGTATCTTTCCAATATTAATATGTTTCCTTTGTCAAAAAACAAGACCGAGGGGGGAGACGCAACCCCAGCTTGTCATTAAGGTAGAAGTGTGACTCGAACCCACACGACATGGCGCTTGGCGCTTCAGCCTGCCGATCATCTGGCCGCGGATATATAGAGAGAATAGAGTGGGAATTACTATGAGTGGAACTCGGCAAGATCAGATGATGGCCCCAACAAGAGTTTTGAGGTGGTCAAAATAAGGCAAAGTGCCCTAAATTGATATGGGTTAGGGAAGATGTTGACGATAACGGCAATGCAGAGCTTTGTTGATCTTGAATTTCTTCGATAGTCAGAGGGTTTCCTCCAGTGGCGTATCTAGTGGGGGTGCCATGGGTGCCATGGCACCCCCTAAAAAATGCACACTCTTTAATCTAGTGATCAACTAGCCTTATTTCTTGTGTATTAAATGTGTTAAAATAATTATACATGACAGATTTAAGCTAGGAACATTGAGTTGGCACCCCCTGTGATTTTGTCCTGCATCCGCCACTGGTTTCCTCCTTTATGGTTTTCAATAGGTTGGTGGCGCTTTCTATCTATATGAGGCTCGACATGTCGCACGACTGTGAGTCTCATGCGTATACGAGGTGTTTTTTAGTTCCCTTTGTCCCACTTCAAGTATTTCCTTTCAAGCCCTTAGCTTCCTTTTAGTGGGGTCCGTATAGAGGCTTCTAGAAGTGTACCAACTTAGTCCGTGTAGGTCCACTTGGCCAACACGATGTACACATAGCCGGTTTAGGATAATAGTTATCCGGCAACACATATGTAATAGTGCAAAACATATTCCTTAAGAATAAGAACATAGTTTTCTTATTTGCATTATGTTTACTCACATTTAATAGGTCCTTAGTTTATTATTTTGATGCTCACTCACTTCTAGAAATTCAGCATTTTGTATTAGCTTTAGTAATTTTTTTAACTTCATAGATATAGTTAAAATGACATTTTAAACAGAATATTTTTGACACGTACTAAAGTGGTATGCTCATTGTGGATACATAGTCTTACTCACACGATGGACGAATCACTGGTCTGTAGTTATTATACAGTAAAACCCCACTAACCGTAACTATGATAGTCTATTCTTCATGCAAACTACCAATATCTGTTGTTAATTTCATTTTATCTAACGCTAATTAATTTGCACACAACATTAGGTACATTCCTGAATCATGAAAACCTTTAATTCGTAAAATACACAACATTCCACGTCGATTAAATTTAGTGTGCTGTTAGATAAATTATTAATTCATGCGATTTATACCCTTTATTTACAAAATAAGCTGTAACGTGCGGTGTATGGTTCTAACATTGCCAAAAGTTTAAACCAAGGCTATGCGTCAGATTCTATATTGAAACAGAGGAATAACCGTTGGATCAATCTGTACATTCGCGCAAGCATCTGGTATCTCGGAGACAATCTAAGTTAAAGAAATTCGAGTTAACAAAATATTAGACAATAATCAAACATGAATTAAATTAACGCATACCCGTAATAATGAAATTTCTTGTGGAAGTCTCAGCTGTGCAAGATCCAGAGGTGTTCGCTCCATCTTATTAGTGAAGCTCAAACATAATCCTTTCTTCTGCAGTAACCGGCAAAAGATTAACTGTTCTCCTTGCAATACAGCCAAATGAAGAGCCGTATTCCCATCTGCATCCCTGTTGTTATAAATTTGTGCAAACTTATGTCCAGAGCATACATAATCTACCACATTGCTTCTTCCATTTTTTACCGCAATGTGGAGGATAGTCTGGCCTAAGCTATTGCACGACCAAGCGCAGCTGGGACGACGCTCACACAAGAGCTTGACGATCTCACGGCTTCCATATCCAGCAGCCACATGTATGGGCAGTGATCCCTCGTTGTCCGCGCGGTATCCAGCACTTGTGTCCAAAGCAAGAAGAAGTTTCATAATAATTATGTCCTTTGTTGATGCCAAATGGTGAAGCGGCGTGCTGCCAGATTCATCTGCCTTGTCTATGAGCTCCTTATTATTCCAATTGGCGAGATGTTCGCTGAGCTCTGCAATTGAAGAGAGAGAATTAGCTCTTAACCAAACTAAGATACATGGATAGCAGACCGTACTTACTAACCTTTGCTGAGGAGAACCGCAGCATGCAAAGCTGTCTTCCTTCCAGGCCCATAGTAGGACGCAGCTGGATATTGTACGCCAGCAAGGTCTTGCTTGTCGGTGAGGAACTTAACAATCTCAAGTTGGCGTAAAGTTGTTGCCAAGTAGAGAGGAGAGACACCCTCGTTATCGCGTACTTCCACCAGCGTAAGGCTGCAATCACATTCGTCATAGACGTTCACATCCTGCTCGACCAGTCTCTCCACAGCATCTCTATTGGCCGGGACTGCCCCATTTCAAAAAAAAAAAACAGCATCTCTATTTCCAAACCGCACGGCCTCGTGCAAACTTGTCTCCCCGTTGTTCTTCCGCTCTCTCAGCAGTCGCCCTTTCTTGCCTTTCACTGCTCCAGCCAACCGTATGAGAAGGGTGATCATGTCGACATTCCCAGTAGCAGCTGCGCAATGCAAGGCAGTCTCTCCTCCATTGTTCTTCGCTGCTACATCCACCTCATGGCGCCATCTCACGGAGATGGCACGCACTAGCTCCACGTCTTCCAACCTCGCAGCAATATGGAGCACCCCGTCCCCATCAGACGTCACTCCTTGCAGTTTCAGAGCAATGTTTGTTGCCTCTTGATAAGGTACGGGGACTACAACGTGATCAGCTATTGCCACTGGAAGATCTGCCGGATTTACAAGTTGTAAAGTTCCAAATGCATTGCGATTTGTTAATGCCTCCAGCAATATGTGATCCATCCGGGCCTGATCTCTGGCTGTTGTCGAATGTTTGCCATCTTCAGTTCTTCACTCTCCCTTCACCAATTATGAAAGAAAATATGTACGAGTCAGTTAAGTAAGAATGTGTGCCACCGATAATGTTTATAGCATAATACTAGAAGGGAGTGTCCCCAGCTTGCCAATGATGCGCATAATGAAAATTTAGCTGGAGAATAATATCTAGAAGACAGAAATATCAGGAAAAGCAATAGTTCAGCTGTGTGCAACCTCGATGTTAAGACTAGCTTGGGAGGGTGGACTTGGTATCAACTTGATATTAACATATTGCATTTTTAACAATAAATTTTTGTAAATTACAAGCTAACTAGCCATAGTGATAATAATTAGATGACACCTCATACGATGATGTTCCGGGGTAAAGAGCATAAAAATTGTATTACATGAAAATGCTAAAGTATTATATGAAAATTCTACTTGCTTGACTACATATAGAGATCCAGTGCATAATTTGTTGGTTGCGCTTGAGGACGACATTTGTGTAAGCACTACGTTATTATAAGAATAATGTTGATGGCCAATGAAAAGTTGAAAGGAAACATGGATAATTATGAAGAAAACACCATGAGCTCTAGATATTCATTAAGAGGAAAAGATTTATTTTCCGGGGACAGGAGGTCTGCGTGTGTTTGTATTAAGAGGAAAAGATTCATCCGTTTTACAAAGAAAACCGGAATGAAAACCTCACAAATGCCGATTTCTTAGAGGAAAACCGACTGAAACCCTACAGCACATGTGGACTACTCCTAACAAGGCGATATCATATTTGTTTGTGTCGGAGAGGAGAGAAAAGTAGAGCTTAACAATCATGCATAAAGGGTGAAGAACTTACGGACATGAGGTCGGCAACGGCAGGAGAAGAGGCGAAATTAGAACTTCAAGGCTGAAGGCCTTCCGTCCGGCACCGTACAATGTAGGAAAGCTACAAAGGCATGTAAGTAGAGATCTCTTGGCATTTGAGGTCGAGTCCGTGGGCTGCTAGCCTGCTTAAGTAGAGCCAACAATGCGTACTATATTTGATAATAGATGGAATCTAAACCAACAATCTCTGGTCTGCTGTGTAACCATTTTTTATAGCATAAGAGTGCTTTCAATATGCAGAGCATAAGACAAGAGACGTGGTTGGCAACTGACACAGCCTTCATTATCTCAGAATAACTAAGCCATCAATTACTATATGAGATGAAGACGTTGAGTTGCATTCTGATTAGTTGCGGTGACCAACCCTAGCAACTGAGATTCCCAATTTGAAACATCTCAGAACTTTTCTTTTCAAAGCACCTCAACTTAGTGATCTTGATCTATAGCAGGACCGGTCAATTGAGAACTCCATCCTGTAGCAGATCGTTGCGGTTCGAGAAAATGACAAGGAACCACCACAATTGAGCATGAGTTGTCAAAAAACCACCACCGGTCGTCTTTTTGACAAATAAATACCTCTTTTGGGACTATGTTGTGACGCGGAGCACTGATCTGCCTGTTTAAGCGTGTTAACAGGTTTATGACAGTATGGACCCACCCGTCAGTCTACATGGCAAAAAAAAAGGCATAGTCAACGCTTATAGGAAGGAAACAAACTGCAGAGCCCTCGCGGGCGTTCGCGTCCGTCCCGGCCACCCCGCACCGCCCCGCCGAGGCGCACAACGTCTTCATCCACCTCCACGCCGTCGACGCGCTCGGCGCCATGGTCCGCGAGGGCCTGCTCCCCAACGGGCGCACCTAGACCGTCTCGAGGTTGGCGACGATGTCGGCCATGGCGGGCCGGTCCTTCCCCACCAGCCGCATGCAGTGCACGGCCGTGTACGCCACCAGCTCGACGACCTCGGCCTCATTCCGGGACGGCGCCGGCGCGCGCCCGTCCGGCACCTTGCCCAGCTCCCCGTCTGCACTCAAGCAGCAGCGCGCCGGCGCGGCGCTTGAGCAACTCGAGGCTCATCTCGGCGTTCTTGATTAATTGCCCCTACTAGTAACGCACTCGTGGCACTAGTACTAGTTGATCGCTCCACGTCCATGGATCGTACGAGTGCTAGCACGAGTAGTAGCAGTGATCGTACGAGTCCACCACGACGAACGCGATCCAGCCTTTCTACAGCCGGTGCAGTCGTGCAGAGACGTGTGCTTGTGTGGCTTGGGGCCGGGCGTCGGCTGCAACGCGCGCACCGGCCGCGTCGCTCTCGGGCCGCCATGGCAGTACGACCTGCCGGCATGGCAGCGAGCTTTCTGGACAGCCGGTGAGCGCCGTGGTCTCCGTCTGAGCGCGGCCAGGGGCGGGTGCGGCTAGGCACGGGCGCGGGTGGCCAGGTGCGGGCGCGGCCAGGGGCGGGTGCGGCCAGGCACGGGCGCGGGCGGCCAGGCCCCCTGGCACGACGCGGCGGAGGCGCTCGCGGCCATGCACACAAGCGCAGGATGGACGCGCTCATCCGACTAGAGAACGAGAGGACGCGTGCGGGGCTCAAGATGGCGCGCCGGCGCCACGCAAGGGCTGTGCTGGCCACCGTCGAGCGCGCCGCGGCCGAGCAGCTTCAGGCCTTGGAAGCTGACCTGGAGCGCGCCCGCTACCACAACGCCGAGCTGGAGGAGCGGCTTCGTGCGGACCCTCCGTGGACTCGTGCCCCGTCCTCTCCGCAGGCCCGAATCAGGAGGCCGATGCGATGCCGACGCTGGTGCAGCCCTTGTGCGCCGTGACGAGCGGCGGCGGCAACGACAAGTGGGCGTCGCGGCAGCAGCGGTCGTGGTGGGGGAGGAGAAAGCAGAGCCTGCCGCACCGGCCGCTGCAGCAGTCTGGGGGCGAGGAGGACGAGGCGCGAGATTGGGCGGCGGAGCCCCGACGGCGGGCGCACACTGACTGTTTGATAAAATGCACACTAGAGAGGAATAGTAAGAAGAGGACCACGTGCGTTGACCGGGTGCTCCTCTTTTTCTTTTCTCTTCTGTTTCTGCAACGTAGACCCGACAGGTGGGGTCAAATCGTCAGAAAACGTGTTAGCAGGCTTAAACAGACAAATCAGTGCTCCGCGTCACAACATGGGCTTAAAAGAGGTATTTATGTGTCAAAACGACGACCGGTGGTGGTTTTTTGACAACTCGTGCGCAATTGTGGTGGTTCCTTGTCATTTTCTCTTGCGGTTCTAAATGCATTTTATTGACGTCCTGTGAAGTTAAACTTTTAAAAAATGTATTTTTCTTTCTGTAAGAAATATCCCCTTTAGCGGGATACATGTGGCGACTCTGTTATTTGTAAGGATGAACGGGGAGAGTCTTTTTTTTTTGGCGGTGTGTACATCTAGTTTGTGCATCCGTGTTGAACTCTCCCCGCTCATCCTTAAAAATAACAGAAATCTGAACTAGATGTATACAATGGTGACCTTTTATTCTTAGAAATTTTTTAAATCAACATTTTAAGTTTCAAAGAATTCCTAGATGCCTACAATGATGCATTCTACCAATGTGCAAAATCTGAACTAAAACTAAATCCTATTTTGTGCTACATAAAAATGAGAGATTTTGGAGGTTCGAAATTTTGCACTATTTTTTTTAAGACCAAAGGCTCAAGGTGAGCCCAGCCTTAACTTCATAAAGCAACAACCATGACAGAGTTCGTACACACCGGCTTACCGGCAACAAGAGCGCGCATGCTCCGCAATAGAAACATAAGGCTCCGCACTGCAAAACCCATGCATGCGGGAAGAAAAACAAAGAAGGTAGCGAAACCGAAAACCTCGGTTGTCACCCGGACCTAGCTACCAAATGTAAAGGCACAAGCCCCCCGCCCTGTGTCAAGGATGAAACTCCTAAAACATAGGGATACAAGCAGAATGCAAAGGGAGATCTTCAAGGTGCCTCCCTAACCGAGGTGTAGAGTGTACGAATCCTGCTAATCGTAAGCTGCACCGCTTCCCTGTCCTCACGTCTAGCCACTGGCTTCCATACCTGCAAAAACATAGAGAGTTTGTAAAGGCCCTCAGCCGGCTGAGCAGGGAAAATTCATTCAATAGTAAACTTTTTCCTAGTGGTCCACAGCGTCCAAGTCAGGGCTGCGCAACACATCCATAGAACACGCTTTGTCTGGCCCACGCATCTACGAAGCTCCCTGTAGAGGTCGGGGAAACAAGAGGGATTCCAAGTACATTGGAGCAGTTCCCGAACTGCACTCCACATGAACTTGGCTAGAGGGCAGAGGAAAAAAAATATGATTTGTATCCTCATACTCTCCACAAAGAGCGCACCTCCCCGTCGTCGGCCCCTGCCTACGACGGATGTTGTCGTTTGACGGTAAACGCTTCCTAATCAGCTGCCAAAGAAACACTTTGATCTTCTGGGGACCGCTATCCTCCAGATTGTAGAGAAGTGTTTCCTGGGGGTGCCTTCGCACAACTTCTGATATAAGGAGCGGACCGTGAACCTCCCCTAAGGTTCAAGCACCCACAGGATCCTATCCGTGGACAGAGAGATCCGGAAGGGATCCAGGACATGCCTGAGTTCAGCCCACTGCGCAACCTCAGCCGGACCGAACTCGCGGCGGAAGGGGATGTCCCAATGCCCCTGACTGAAGGTTGGGCAATCGATATCTCCGGCTCTCCCACAATGGAGAAGAGGCCCGGGAAGGTAGTGCAGAGTGGCGTCGTCCCAATCCACCAATCTAGCCAAAGCCTGGTCGATTGCCCATTGCCCACCTGGTGTCTGGCCCCCAAGCGAAACACGGCAAGACCTTTTGGAGAGACTTCCAGAACTGGGATCCTTGGGTGTGGGAGTGAACCAGCAGGTCCTTACCACGGAGGTACTTATTCCGGAGGATGTCGGCCCACAAGCCTTCCTCGCCAGAACAAAGTCTCCAAATCAATTTTGCACTATTCATTACTACAAATATATATATCACATTTTTTGCATTTTTGTGTAGCCAAAAAAAATATAAGATATTCTGAGTTTAGAGTTTACACGTTGGTAGAATACAACATTGTCTGCATCCCTAATTTATTTTCAGATTTATTTTGAAACTATAAAATCGGTTTTTTGTTAAAAAAAGGGCTCCTAGATCTCGTGAGACAATTGTCCGTGCTCACAATGAGAGCACACATACTCTTGGAACGACTTGAAGGTTGTTGCAGGTTACCAACGTGTAAACAACACAGAGCGAAAAAATTGGGCCAACAAGGCTGATAATACTTCGAAAGTACTCCCTCTGTTTCTAAATATATGACTTTCTAACTTTTGACCTTTCGTTTGATTCGCTCGTATGTAGACATATTTTAGCGTAGATTCACTCATTTTTCTCCGTATATAGTCTGCTTTGAAATCTCTGAAACATCTTATATTATTTATATTATGGAACAGGGGAAGTAGAACGGATCAAGTACAATCTCCGATTGTATAGCCTACCTTTTTTTAGATAAAAGGGCTCTTTTTTTTCTCCCCGATTTCATTAACGAAACCATAGCTACAGAGTTTTACATCCGAAACGCAGCACCACCAGTAGTGAAAAGTAAACATCTCTAAGAACAAGGTAGAAAAGAGAGAATACAGAATTGAGAGTACATAAAGAGAATACAAAGACAAGTCTCCCTATCTATTTTTGTTGCATTCTCTCCATGTCCACGCTCTCCTGTAGACTCCTTCATTCTTCTTCTTTTTATTTCACTTTCTTCCGTCATCCCTCACATCGTCAACCTGGGTATCCACGGGGTCCAACTTCTTCTAGCTCCGAAGATCTCCTTAGAAACCTTCTCCAGAAGTCTAGCGAAGTAGACCAGTCGATCCCTTGCGTCCTGTTTCACCTGCAACAAACTCCACCATTGAATCCAATGCGAAATTCTGAAAACAACATCACATGGCTCAATGATGGCGTGAATCACACGCTCGTTGGGAGACCCCAAGAGGAAGGTATGATGCAGTTCAGCAGCAAGTTTTCCCTCAGAAAGAAACCAAGGTTATCGAACCAGTAGGAGCAGCAACTCTTCAGAAGGTTGTTGGTGGCCGCACGGCGCAACACGATCACCAACGTGGAACCTGCACACAACACAATCAAAGTACTTTGCCCCAACGAAACAGTGAGGTTGTCAATCTCACCGGCTTGCTGAAAACAAAGGATTAAACGTATGTGTGGAAAATGAGTATTAAATTGCAGAGAATGAAAAAGGAACAGTTTGCAGTTTGTGGTTGTTTAATCAGTGTAAAAGAATGGACCGGGGTCCACAGTTCACTAGTGGTGTCTCTCCATAAAAGATAACTAACATGTTGGGTGAACAAATTACAGCTGGGCAATTGACAAATAGTGAGCGCATGACAATGCATATACATGACATGTTGACTACTATGATATTTAATTGGGCATTACGACAAGATACATAGACCGTTATCCAACAGCATCTATGACTAATAATCCACCGCCGGGTTGTCATCCGAGTCCCCCGTTGGTATTAAGTTGCAAGCAACGGATAATTGCATTAAGTAAAGCGTAATGTAAACAAACACATATGCCCGTGGACATAGCATCGTTAGGTTATCCCTAGTGGCAACAGCACATCCACAACCTTAGAACTTTCTGTCACTGTCCCAGGTTAAACGGAGGCATGAACCCACTATCTAGCATAAATACTCTCTCTTGGAGTTACAAGCATCTACTTGGCCAAAGCATCTACGAGTAACGGAAAGCATGCAAGATCTTAAATAACATATAAGATAATTGATAATCAACTTGACATAATTCAATATTCATCGGATCCCAGCAAACACAACATGTAGCATTACAATAATATGATCTTGATCATGTAGGGCAGCTCACAAGATCTAAACATGATGGCACAAAGTGGAGAGACAACCATCTAGCTACTGCTATGGACCCGTAGTCCAAGGATGAACTACTCACGCATCACTCCGGAGGCAGGCATGGCGATGTAGAAGCCTCCGGTGACGATTCCCCTCTCCGGCAGGGTGCCGGGAAGAGGTTCTGAACCCTCCCGAGCTAGGGTTGACGGCGGCGGCGTCTCTGGAACTTTTCGTGGATATTTGCTCAGGTACTTAGGGTTTTCGCGTCGGGGGGAATAAGTAGGCGAAAGGGCGGCGGCTGGAGACCCCGAGGGGCCCACACCACCCTAGGGCGCGGCAGAGGGGGGCCGCGCCCTAGGTGCGTGTGGCCCCTGGTGGCCCTCCTCTGTTGCTCCTTCGCTCCGTCAGGCGTGTTCTGGAAAAATAGGGACCCCCGTGTAGTTTCGTCCAATTCCGAGAATATTTCCAGACTAGCTTTTCTGGAATACAAAAACAGCAGAAAACAGGAACTGGCACTTCGGCATCTTGTTAATAGGTTAGTCCCAAAAAATGTATAAAAGTGATATAAAGTAGATGCAAAACATGTAGCAATTGGTATAAAACAAGCATGGAACATCAAAAATTATAGATACGTTTGAGACGTATCAGCATCCCCAAGCTTAGTTCCTACTCGTCCTCGAGTAGGTAAACGATAAAAACAAAATAATTTTTGAGGTGACATGCTACTATCATAATCTTGATCATATAATATTGCAAGGCACATGTAAATGAATGAAGTGATCCAAGTCAATGGTCTATAATTTGCTACCAAATAGATAATGAGTAAACAATGAATCACACAAGCTAAACGTTTTCATGAATAGTACTTTCGAGACAAGCATCAAACAGTTTTGCATAAGTGTTAACTCATAAAGCAATAGTTTCTAATAAAAGGTATTTAATCAACACAAAGGAAGAATTTAGTTTCAGCATTTGCTTCAACTTTCAACATATTTATCTCATGGATATTGTCAACACAAAGTAGTATAACAAGTCCAATACATTGCATATAACGCATGTTGTAACAAAGTTGACACTAGTGTTTGCTTGTGGAAGACAGAAAGAATAGGAAAACTGACTCAACATAAAAGTAAAAGAAAGGCCCTTCGCAGAGGGAAGCAGGGATTAAGTCATGTGCTAGAGCTTTTAGGTTTTTGAAAGCATATAGAGATTGCATAAAATATTTGATACTCCTCCCAACCTTGCTAACACAAGCCATGGCTAACCGAATCCTCGGGTGCCTTCCATCAATCACATACCATGGAGGAGTATCTATTTTTGAGAGGTGTTTGTTAATTGTCAACGAATGGTAGCGGGTGAGAACAGTATTCTACCTGTCAAACGGACTTTTAAGAGCGGCTCCCATGAAGGACGTTATTTCTACCAGCAAGGCAGATCATCCCTCTTTCTCTTTGGTTTACACACATTCAGGTATTTCACTGTTTGTCATTGCTTACTGATGAATCAGGGCAAAAGTGTGAAGAGAATTAATTGGTTAAAGTTGTAATTAATTGGGACTGGGCACCCCGTTGCCAGCTCTTTTTGCAAGTTATTGGATAAGCGGATGTATATGCCACTAGTCCAGGTGTAAAAGTCCATTCAACAAATAGAATAAAGAATAACCACACTAATTCCTCATGAGCTAGTAAACATTGACACAAAAAGGGAATAATAACATTTTGAATAATTTAAAGGTAGCACATGAAAAATTTACTTGGAGTGGCAAGGAAATACCACATATAGGTAGTTATGGTGGACACAAATGGCATGGATTTTGGCTCAAGGATTTGGATGCACGAGAAGCATTCCCTCTCAGTACAGAGTTTAGGCTAGCAAGGTTATGTAAGCAAACAAGAATATCAACCCGTACACCAAGTTTTATATGACAAACATATTGCAAACGTTATAAGACTTCATACCGTCTTCCTTGTTAACCAAACCCTGTTATTAGAAAATATCTAGACCTTAGAGATACCACCGATGCAAACCAAATTTTCAACAAGCTTTACGGTAGTTCTTCACTAATAGGCTTAACTCATGTGATGCACAATTTAATCATGATCTACTTGTTAACTCAAAACAATTGACAAGCATCAAGTTATCCATTAGTGATCTACAAGATTAAGCAAGTTTTTCCTTATACCAATTACCACATGCAACATTTTCTGAACCAACCAAACACCAATCAATTTATTTAATCAACTCTCCAAACAAATATAAGTGAAGCAAGAGAGTACTTTCTACAAAAGAAAGCTAATAGCTCTGACAAGAGATACATGAAAACAAGAGCTAAAAGCTGAACAGCGCTAGATATGAATACTCAACAAATATAAGTGAAGAATAGGAGTATTCTCATGAAAAAGCGGAGCGTGTCTCTCTCCCAATCAAGAATGCTAGGGTCCAGTCAAGCTTTATTGAAAATAAAAATGCAATACTGAAAATAAAAGCACACAGACGCTCCAAGAAAAGCACATATGATGTGAAAGAATTAAAATATAGTTTCACTAGAGATGACCTGATAATTTTGACGATGAAGAAGGGGATGCCTTGGGCATCCCCAAGCTTAGACGCTTGAGTCTTCTTGAAATATGCTGGGGAGATCCATGGGAGCCTCCCCAAGCTTAAGCTCTTCACTCTTCTTGATCCTATTATATCATCCTTCTCTCTTGACCCTTGAAAACTTCCGTCACACCAAACTCAAAGTAGATCTCATTAGAGGGTTAGTGCATAATCAAAAACTCACATGTTCTATAAAGACGCAATATGATTTGTTACTTTAAACATTAGCTACAGCCACTGATGTTATGTGAAGCTCTTCCACCCAAAAAAGAATTTCACTCAACACTAGTAAAAGAGAAATGCAAAATAAAAAGGCATAATCTGTCTAAAACAGAACAGTCCGCAAAGACGAATTTTTTCAAGGCACTTACGACGCTCAGATCGAAAAACTCTAACTAATGAAAGATTCAGACATTCATAAAGATTACGCACAAAAATTTCAGATTTAATTAACAATCTGGTGATTTTAGGAATTTCGTACAGTGAACAGCAAAAATCTGTTTCTGCGCAGCAATCAAAATTAAGCATCGTCTTAACATTAGAGGCTACTCTTGGCACAACAATGCGAGAAAATAAAGATACAAAGGAGTTGCTACAGAAGTAAACATCCTCCTTGACTAATACTGAAAATAAAAGATAATGGGTTGCCTCCCAAAAGCGCTTTCTTTAATGCCTTTTAGCTAGGCTAGAAGATTTTAATGATGCTCTCATAAGAATAAGAGTTGAAAAACAAAAGAGAGCATCAAGAGGCAAATATCAAACACATTTAAGTCTAACCCACTTCCTATGCAAAGGAATCTTGTAACAAAATAAATTATTGAAGCATAAAGCAACTAGCATAGAAAGATGAAACAAATGCAACTTCAAAACTTTCAACATAAAGAGAGGTGTTTTAGTAACTTGAAAACTTTTACAACCATATTTTCCTCTCTCATAATAACTTTCAGTAGCATCATGAACAAACTCAACAATATAACTATCACATAAAGCATGCTTTTCATGATCTACAAACACATAATTTTTATTAAGCTCAAAAACAGTGGGTTATTAAACCCACTTTTGACAATAAAGTATAATTAATATCATTAGGCAATATAGGACCATCATCAAGAGCATTATCATATATAACATTAGGGAGCACATTTTTACTTTCTGCAATTTCCTTTACTTGAGTCAAGGAGGATGTTTTTTCAAATTTATCAAAAAGAGATATTTCAATAGAATCATGACATTCAACAGTATAGCACTCTTCCTCCTTAGATAGGCGTGGAGGGCAATCACATAATGTAAGAGTTAAAGAGTTACTATCATTAGAAGGTAGATCCTCCTTTTGTTCATCACTCTCTTCCTCTTTTTCATCCAATGAGCTTTCAGTTTTAGCAGTTTCTTCTCCACAGGTTCCTGAAAGGTAGCAAGTTGTTCTGGAGAATAAATTTTCTCAAGAAATTCAGTGATATAAGGATTATCATTATAATATTCAAGGCAATAACCAAGTATAGCATAATTCTCAGTTCTACAAGGAGCATCATCATTTTGAATATAACCAGCAATTTCATAGGCACCCTTAAAAACAAAAAATTCTTCAATTCGCTCAAGATTACCAAAGTCATAATTTCCTTTAGCATAAGCAGCCAAAGTTTCATTATCATTATAATCACATTGGAAAGGGAGGTGTTTATGCCTTCTACAACATAAAGATTCATTAAAGCAGTAGGATTCATCATAAGTAGAGCACAAGTTTTTAGCAAAATAATTCAATCTACTTATTTGTTCCCATAAATATTTCCCTTTTTGAGACAAGCGGTATTCCTTATAGTAATTATGTTGTTCCTCCGCGAACCCACTTAGCCAATAAGATTTTGTTTCAAACAGAGAAGACATTGATAGCAAATAAATAACTAGACATAATAACAAACCGAAATAAACTAAATGCAAGAAACTAATTTTTGTGTTTTTGATAATTGAAAGCAAAAAGATAAAATAAAATAAACTAAGCAAGACAAAAACAAAGTAAAGAGATTGGAAGCGTGAAACTCCCCTTGCAGAAGACTGCTGTCTCCCCGGCAACGGCGCCAGAAAAAGAGCTGTTGACGGGAGAGCAAACAGTGGCAGTCTGCTGAAGCGCTTCTAACTCCCCGGCAACGGCGCCAGAAAAAGAGCTTGATGGCGTGAATCACACGCTCGTTGGGAGACCCCAAGAGAAAGGTATGATGCAGTTCAGCAGCAAGTTTTCCCTCAGAAAGAAACCAAGGTTATCGAACCAGTAGAAGCAGCAACTCTTCAGAAGGTTGTTGGTGGCAGCACGGCGCAACACGATCACCAACGTGGAACCTGCACACAACACAATCAAAGTAATTTGCCCCAACGAAACAGTGAGGTTGTCAATCTCACCGGCTTGCTGAAAACAAATGATTAAACGTCTCGTGTGGAAAATGAGTATTAAATTGCAGAGAATGAAAAAGGAACAGTTTGCAGTTTGTGGTTGTTTAATCAGTGTAAAAGAATGGACCGGGGTCCACAGTTCACTAGTGGTGTCTCTCCATAAAAGATAACTAACATGTTGGGTAAACAAATTACAGCTGGGCAATTGACAAATAGTGAGCGCATGACAATGCATATATATGACATGTTGACTACTATGATATTTAATTGGGCATTATGACAAGATACATAGACCGTTATCCAACAGCATCTATGACTAATAATCCACCGCCGGGTTGTCATCCGAGTCCCCCGTTGGTATTAAGTTGCAAGCAACGGATAATTGTATTAAGTAAAACGCGTAATGTAAACGAACACATATGCCCGTGGACATAGCATCGTTAGGTTATCCCTAGTGGCAACAGCACATCCACAAACTTAGAACTTTCTGTCACTATCCCAGGTTAAACGGAGACATGAACCCACTATCTAGCATAAATACTCTCTCTTGGAGTTACAAGCATCTACTTGGCCAAAGCATCTACGCGTAACGGAAAGCATGCAAGATCTTAAATAACATATAAGATAAATTGATAATCAACTTGACATAGTATTCAATATTCATCGGATCCCAGCAAACACAACATGTAGCATTACAATAATATGATCTTGATCATGTAGGGCAGCTCACAAGATCTAAACATGATGGCACAAAGTGGAGAGACAACCATCTAGCTACTGCTATGGACCCGTAGTCCAAGGATGAACTACTCACGCATCACTCCGGAGGCAGGCATGGCGATGTAGAAGCCTCCGGTGACGATTCCCCTCTCCGGCAGGGTGCCGGGAAGAGGTTCTGAACCCTCCCGAGCCAGGGTTGACGGCGGCGGCGTCTCTGGAACTTTTCGTGGATATTTGCTCAGGTACTTAGGGTTTTCACGTCGGGGAAAATTAGTAGGCGAAAGGGCGGCGGCTGGAGACCCCCGAGGGGCCCACACCACCCTAGGGCGCGGCAGAGGGGGGCCGCGCCCTAGGTGCGTGTGGCCACCTGGTGGCCCTCCTCTGTTGCTCCTTCGCTCCGTCAGGCGTGTTCTGGAAAAATAGGGACCCCCGTGTAGTTTCGTCCAATTCCGAGAATATTTCCAGACTAGCTTTTCTGGAATACAAAAACAGCAGAAAACAGGAACTGACACTTCGGCATCTTGTTAATAGGTTAGTCCCAAAAAATGTATAAAAGTGATATAAAGTAGATGCAAAACATGTAGCAATTGGTATAAAACAAGCATGGAACATCAAAAATTATAGATACGTTTGAGACGTATCACTCAACTGGCCATTTCTTCTCAAAACAAGCAGCATTTCTGACTTTCCAAATCCCCCACAAAATTGCTGCAACCCCTACCGTCCAGAGCCCCCTTTGTTTCTTATTTTTCCTCTTAAGCCAAACCGATATGGCGTGTTCAGCTGAGGTAAATTGGAAACCAGTTCCAAAAGCGCAGCTAACAACATTCCATATGTATCTAGCCAAAGGGCATTCAAAGAAGAGATGGTTAATGGATTCATTTTTACCACAGAATAAACAATTTTCTTCACAATCCCCTCCCTGTGTTTCAAAACATCTCTCGTCAGAATACTTTTTTAAGTACTAGCCAGATGAAAGTTTTGATTTTCAGAATACTTTGTATAGCCTACCTGCCACTTGATTCAATTGATGTTTACTGCTACGCAAGACAAAAAGATGTGGTTGCCAACGGACACAACATTCATTATCTTTGTAAAACTGGCCCATCGCTGAATGTGTCAGAATAATCAAATCCGTCGGCTAGAGCAAAGGACGATTCGTCTGCTCATTGGTTGTGGTGACTAGCTAAAGCTAGCAACTCAGATTCCCAATTTGATCCATATCAACTTGTTTCCTGACAGTTCATCGGACGGATACTGCAAGTTTGACAATTGACCAATCCGGAGAGCTGAACTTGCTGCTTGGATCATTCATGTACATGATGAATTAGCATAATTTACGAAACTTTAGACTATCCATAGTGGGAGTGATAAAGATAGTAACATGTATGTCATCTACGTAAAACAAAATGATGTGACTGTTAATTTATGTGGAGAGATAAAAATAGTTAATATATCATAACATCACACACCCCAATACAAAATGATCAAATTTACAACCTAATAAATGCTATCATACATGACATCACAAATAGTTACTACCCATATGAAGGTAGTAACATAGGGTAATACCATAAGTATATAATCGCTCTATGTTACTCCTCACTATGAATAATGTTAGAGGGCCGTGATTCATTTGGATGGAGTGTGATTACGATAGGCAGCAGTGGCGGAGGCAGGTTCGAGACACGCCCTGGGCCAGCTTCAGAGGTACAGTACGCTACAGTGCACACATCGCTACAGTAGCTACAGTCAAAGCTACATGCAGTCGCTGCGCCCCGGGCCATAGCCCTGGTGGCCTGGGCCCTGGCTCCGCCTCTGATAGGCAGCCCCCCGCCGCCACCCCGGCATGAATGCATCCCATGTTGTGTCCAAGAAGAACGTACCGAGGCCATCTAGCTATGGCTCCGGCCGCCGTGAGCAGGAATAGTTTCATGAGATACAGTCACGGGAACACGGAATCAAGGTACTCCGTGACTTTTTTAGTTACTCCATGAGACTCGTCAGTTGATCAGTAAAAATAGACGGTCTACACTGTGTTTATGGTACGGCCGTAAAAGTGCTCAAATCACCTATACAACGCTCTCGGCTGTAGGCTGTTCAATTAATTAGGCCGGAGTCACTACTTAAACCCAATTGGCACTGTGATAAGTACAAGTTTATTAATGGTGTCTCTCTTACTGACAGCATGACAGCAACATGCCGACATGGACCAGGTTGGCGTGCCCGGTCTCTCGGCGCGAATTCTGCTGCGTGCATGTTGCATCAACCCCAGCGACAGAAGAGGAGCGTCGTTTCCGCGATCGTCACCAACGCCTCACAAACGAATCCAAGTCAACTCTGAAAACTCACAAAGATTAGTGTTTAGAAACATTAACTAGTACAACATACGTACCAATCGGCAAATAAAGATTGGACTTACCAAATTTTAAGCCTGACTAAGCAGGGTAAATAGCGCCTATGCGACATCGTTTCGCATAATCGTTCAAAATGCGACGTCGTTCGCTGGAATAGCTCTCGTGCGACGCCGTCTGGTGGCTGAAATAGCTCTCGTGCGACAGCGGGGCTTAACCGCAAGAGACAGGTTAGGATTCGAATTATGTGAGCCTGGTGGGACCCCCACTTATCCACATCAGCACAGGACCCACAGGAGCACCTCCGAGCGCGGGACCCACCTCTTGTCCACGTCAGCAAATGTTAACAGGCTATATATGGGCCATTTTCATTCATATTAAGGAGGTGGGCCACAAACGGCCATTTTACATAGTAATTCTAATAATAACAAAATATAAAAACTAAAAATTTTGCCCTTCGGTTGGCGGCGATGGTGCGGCGGCGGTGTCGTCAATCTACGGATCGACGCCGAGGTCCTCCTGCTCTACGATGCGGAGGACGGCCACGGCGACCTCCCGCGCGTCCACCGCCACACGAAAGCGCTGCTCGGCGCCCTCCTCGCCGGCCTTGAACGCCTCCTCCGCAGCGGCTAGCTCGGCGTCGGCGTCGTCCACTGACATGGTTATACATCTCGGGTACCCCATCATGAGGGTACCTGGTGCACGTAATGACTGAGGCCCAATAGCGAAGAGCCCACTCGAATCCCGAGACAAGAGGTCTAAGAAGATGGAGTATTTTCCAAGATTAGACATAGGCATAGTCGGTTTAGAACTTTCCATATGTGTAAACTAGGTCGGTTAAGGACTCTCGAGACCCAGCCTATTTAAAGGCTGGGAGGGGGCCGATAGGCCAAGCCATACTCGAACCACCAAAGCTCTTGCGAGATCGTCATCTCGCCGGAGCCACCCTGTAATCACATAATCTCCAGCGATCAATAACAGACAAGCAGGAAGTAGGGTCTTTACCTCCACCCGAGGGGCCTGAACCTGGGTAAATCTTTGCCTCTGCTTGTCAGCCGACGAAACTACCAGTACTACCACGTTCTCTCCCCATAATCTCAACCCTAGGTCCTTAACCATGGGATTTGATGAGGGTACACCTCGTCAATTGGCGCCGTCTGTGGGAAAGAATAGTGCTGGACTCGCGGTTTCTTCGGTTCCATCGGAAAACGGCGACTCGCCGATCGGATCTACAAACGGCAACTCGCCGGCTGCATCGACAAACCAGAACTCGCCGACTCAGGCGGCACACGGCAACTCGCCGGCTCACTCGACAAACGGCAACACGCCAGCTTCACCCGCAAAAAGCACATCGGATCCTCTGATGGATTTCGAGCCACACTCGCCAGGATTCCAGGAGGCCTTCTCCGATCTCGAGTCAGGTTTGGGTTTAACCGTTGGTTCGTTCAATTTTTTCGTCAACAAGCTTGGTGTGCAGGACTTGACGGATCCACGCCAACTCGCGACTTTCGCACCCGAGGCTCCATCGGCTGCGGCTCCTTCGACTGCGGATCTTTCCGCTGCGTCCATACCATCATCACCCTCCAAGCTTGTTCATCTGCAACAACCATGTCCACACGAGAGATGCGCGAGCTCATTGAAGAGCTCCAGGGCGAGGAGGCCGAATCAGCATACCGCACAAACGATCCCGAGCTGATCTCCACTCGAGGATAGTTTCGACTGCGGGATCTCCCTCAGCGACTTCGACGACCTCGAAACTCATATCGACAACCACGTCGACTCCGAGATCTGCGCCAACAACAACCTCGACTCGAGGCTCATAACAACCTCGCCGACGCCGAGATGGGCATAGGCGACGAAGACGTCGACTGCGAGATCCGTCCAGACGAACCACTCGATGAACATACAGGCTCAGACATGAGCCTCGATGAAGATGTCGAGTCCATGACGGGACTCGAAAGTACATACATATGCCCTCGGGTCATACCCCAACAGGTCTATGTGGCCATCGCCGCAGAAACATCAGAAACTGCGGCCAGTCGCAGGCCTACAGAATTCCGTGCACAGTCACTATGCCGGACGGAGCCACAACCCTCACAATCACTGCTGAGATGGCAGCAAAAGCAGATAAAGTCATCAAGGAGTGCACAATGATGCCAGCAGACGCAACACAAGAAGAGATGTTGACCTTCCAGTACTTCAACTGGCAGGAGTCACTTCGACTGAAGCAGATAAGAGCCACACTCGAAGAACGCAAAAAGCAAGCTAGCTTGTCGAGTGTGCGCAGAAGACAGCTCTCCCTGAGCTCCACCGGGCGAGCAGACACAGGACGCAGATCAAGGTTGTCACACCTCTCGCCAGGCGAGAAGGCGGCACTCACCCGCAACTTAGGCAACTCCTTCATGACATACGACGAGGAAGGACTGCCGGTGCCCAAAACAGCAGCAGGTGCTCTCTACACCGCTGCAGCATACCTGGAGGCAATCAAGCCCCCAGCGGATGACCCCAATGCAAAACTACACCGCCAACAGATCAAATCACTCGCCTTAGCTGCAAAGGCCATACGCCAAGTTCCAAAACTCCAGGTGGGAGTCGAGACCGTGCCCTAGTCGACGCGCCTCGGGAAGAGCATAATCACAGTGGTCGTCGCCACCACTCGAAGGAAAGAAGCGGCTCGCGAAGGCGCAGGTCCAGGAGCAGATCACGCAGATCATACAGTAGCGACTCATACTCTGATCGAGAGCCTGAGCCACATGGAGCTCTGTGCTTCACTCGACGCGTCCGCGAGACACGGATGCCCAAAGGATTCAAACTCACATCTGAACAGCCCAAGTACACGGGTCGACAGGAACCTTCCGGGTGGCTGGAAGATTACAGGCTGGCTGTCGCATGCCAGCGAGGCACAACACCACAGCCATGCAGTACATACGACTCATGCTCGAAGGCACAGCCGCGACTGGCTCAAGGCCCTACCTCATCAAATACGACTCGTGGGATCACTTCCGCAGATTCATCAAAAACTTCGAGCCTCTATGTGAGCGCCCAAAAATTCGAGGAGCTGCGGGCCTGCGTTCAGCGTTCAGACGAAACGTTGAGGTCATACATCAGACGATGGACTGAGATACGTAACTCAGTTGGAGTGGTTTCAGAAGATATGGCCATGGATGTTTTCGTCATGGGCCTCGCCAGGCGAGACCTCAAAGAAGCACTTGGCCGCAAAAGCCAAAATCTGTAGCCCACCTCTGCAGATCGCGACTGAGTGGGCAGATGGAGAGGATATGGCACGCACCACACGCGGGTCCTCACCCCGTGACAAACACGAGAATAGCAGTCGAAGCCATAGAGACTCGTACAGAGACGACCGAAGGCGCAAACGTTCAAAACGTCATTACGACGACGACAGACCCGAATTCATGGCGGCTGGGTTCTCCACACCCCGCAATGATCAGGACAGAAGCGACCGACGGTCGGAAGAGCGAGACAGTCGAGACGACGGCGAGACAGTCGAGATGATCGGCGAACAGTCGAGATGATCGACGCGATGGCCAACGCAGTGACAGCTACAAGAGGAAGGATTGGCGCAAGTCACGGGCACAATCTGAGCGATCATTCGAAGAAAAGATGGACGCTGATTGCAGATTCCACCTGTACAAGGGGGACGATGGAAAACTGCGATCCAACCACTCGATGAGAAACTGCAGGGAGTTCGACCAAATGGCGACTGATTACGTAAATCGCAGAAAGGCAGCAGCCGCACAAGCACCTGCACCCGCCTCAGCCAAACAACGTGCCTGTTCTGATGGCACCACCTCCACCACCACAGCCTGCCCCAGGCGGAAATCTCGCGGGTGCCATACAGCCCGTGCCTCGGGTGGACGAACCACAGTACCCTCCGCCCCAAGGGCAGATGTACATGATACAGAAAGGTCGACCTTCCAACAGGGAGCAAAAACTTCGCACTCGACAGGTAAACATGGCGGTCATGTCACCTCCTGCGGTGACAGAGTACTTGAAGGGATCCGATACTGCAATAAGCTTCAGCAAAGAGGACCACCCTCCGTCGGTTGTTCGACCAGGGCACTCTGCTCTGGTACTCGACGCGCAAATTGGAGGCTACGCCATGTCCAAGGTCTTCATGGATGGTGGGAGCGGCATAAACATCATCTTCGCAGATACGCTCCGCAAAATGAACAGGTCAGTCGAAAACCTGCCAAGATCCTCAAATACCTTCCACGGTATCGTTCCAGGGAAAGCAATAAGCCCAGAGGGCACCATACAACTCGACGTAACGTTCGGGGACAAGCACCACTTCAGGACAGAGTCGATTGAGTTCGAAGTGGTCGACTGGAAATCACAATACCATGCTATACTTGGACGCCCGACGTTCGCTCGATTCATGGCGGTGCCACATTACGCATACCTCCAGCTGAAGATGCCTGGACCAAAAGGAGTAATCACAGTCAAGGGGAACTTCCAAAAGTCTGACTCTTGCGACCGAGAATTCAGCAAAATCTCTGAGATGTTTGGCATGGAAGCAACACTCGCCGATCTAGCGGTCTCCAACGATCGAACACTTATGCCAGAGCACAAAAAGGTGGCAGTCGACAGAGCATTCAGTGCCACCAACGACACAAGATCGCATCAGGTGCACCCGACTGACCCGACCAAGACAGTCAATGTCTCGTCGAGTCTGCCTATCGCATAGGAAAGCGCGCTCGTCGAATTCCTCCGTGAGAACTGGGATATATTTGCATGGTGTCCAGCAGACATGCCAGGTATTCCCAGGGAATTCGCCGAGCACTCTCTCCAGCTACTTCCAGGTGCTAAACCAGTCAAGCAAACAATGCGCCGCATATCCGGCCCAAAAAGAACTGCAGTCGAAGCCGAAGTCGACAGGCTACTCGCAGCAGGATTCATCAGAGAGATCAAGAAATCACAATGGGTGGCCAACCCCGTACTTGTAGAAAAAGCATACAGACATCCTGCGGATGTGTGTTGATTTTACAGCACTCAATAAGTGTTGTCCAAAGGATCACTTTCCACTACCTCGAATCGACCAGATCGTCGACTCCACCGCCGGGTGCGCTCGCTTATCCTTCCTGGATGCTTACTCGGGTTACCACCAGATAAGGATGAAGGAAGAGGATGAAGAAAAAACGGCGTTCATAACCCCACTCGGGGTCTACTGCTACACCACAATGCCTTTCGGGCTCAAAAACGCAGGCGCAACCTATCAGCGCATGATGCAAGATTGCCTCAAGAAGCAGATTGGGCGAAACGTCCAGGTCTATGTAGATGACATCGTCATCACCACAAGAGAAGAAAGCACGCTACTCGATGACTTGCGGAGACATTCGCAAACCTCAAACGCTTCCACATCAAGCTCAACCCGAAGAAGTGCACGTTCGGCGTGCCAGCCGGGCAACTCCTCGGGTATCTAGTCTCAGCTCGAGGAATCGAGGCGGACCCGGAGAAAATACAGGCCATCTTGACGATGCAAAGGCCTTCAAAGCTCCACGACGTGCAAAAATTGGCGGGTCGAGTAGCAGCGCTCAGTCGATTCATCAGCAAGCTAGGCGAAAAAGCACTCCCGTTCTATCGACTGATGAAGAAAGCAGATAAGTTCGAGTGGACGCCAGAAGCCGAAGCAGCCTTCACGGACCTCAAGCGAGTCCTCACAAGCCCTCCAATCCTCGTAGCACCAAGGAACGCGAGCCACTATACCTATATGTCTCTGCAACTAACAGGGTGGTAGCACTGTTCTAGTGGTCGAACGCAGGGAGGAGGGCACGCCAAAGCATACAACGTCCAGTCTATTACTTGAGTGAAGTACTCTCCACATCAAAGCAGCGGTACCCGCACTATCAGAAGCTGGCATACGCCGTGTTCATGTCCTCAAGGAAGCTGACGCATTACTTCTCCGAGCACCCGATCACTGTAATCAGCACTTCAGGGATCGGGGACATCCTCACAAACCCCAATGCAACTGGGCGAGTAGCAAAATGGCTCATCGAGCTAGCACCAAGAGACATCAAGTATGATTACCCGAAGGCCATCAAAGCACAAGTTTTACCCGACTTCCACACCGAGTGGATTGAAGCTCAGCTCCCAGGAGCACCAGATGTGTCCAATTCTGGACCATGTACTTCGATGGCTCGAAGAAAAACGAAGGCGCAGGCGCAGGTGTCATCCTCATATCACCAAAAGGCGACAAGCTCCGCTACATCCTGCAAATGGGATTCGAGTTCCCATCCAATAACGAAGCAGAATACGAGGCTCTGATCCATGGCATGAGGATGGCCAAAGCCCTCGGGTGCACTCGACTGATGATCTACGGCGACTCGAATCTGGTGGTGCAGCAAACAATGAAGGCTTGTGACGCAATCGCAGATAACATGATCGCCTACCGTGACTTGTACAACATCATGGAGGGCAGCTTCGAAGGCTGCGAGTTGCGGCACATAGGGCGTGAAAGCAATGAAGAAGCAGATAAGTTAGCCAACATTGGTGCGACCAAAGCACCAGTGCCACCTGGTGTCTTTTCGAGCGCATAGAGCACAGATCAATCAAAAAGAAGCGAGAACTCCTGCACAGCCGCACCAGCCAAGAGCAAAGCACCTAGCACAGAGGACCCACCAGTCGAGGTACTCCTCATCGAGCCAACTTGGACTCAACCTTTCCTCGCATACATACTCCGCGGCGAGGTACCCGAAGACTTCACAGAGTCAAGACGCGTCACTCGACGATCTAAAGCATACACTGTCATCAACGGTGAACTTTACAAACGCAGCATATCAGGTATGTTCCAGCGTTGCATAGCATTTGAAGATGGCCAAGCCATCCTTCGTGATATTCATGCAGGTACTTGCGGGCATCACGCCAGCAGTCGATCACTCGTAGCCAAAGCCTTTCGCGCAGGCTTCTACTGGCCCACAGCACTCAAAGACGCGGAGGACATAGTCAAAAGGTGCATCGGCTGCCAAAAATTCGCCACAAAGCCGCACGCACCCGCATCGGCGTTGAAGACAATACCATTGGCCTGGCCTTTGCCCAGTGGGGGCTCGATATGGTTGGGCCACTCAAAAAATCCTCCCATGGAGGGCATACTCACCTTCTGGTGGCGGTCGACAAGTTCACCAAGTGGATTGAAGCAGTACCCATCACAAGTTCGACTGCCACTACAGCAGTCAATTTCATAAAATCCATCATATACGCTTTGGTGTGCCAAGCAGCATCATCACGACAACGGTACAAACTTCACGGCTGAGGAGTTCAAATCCTTCTGCAAAGAGCAAGATATCACGCTCAATTATGCATCTGTGGCGCACCCGCAATCAAACGGCCAAGTCGAAAAGGCCAATGGGCTTGTGACAAGTGGAATCAAGAAGCGCCTCCTGGTGCCACTCAAAAGGGCTGCGGGTGCTTGGGTAGAAGAGCTTCCGTCTGTGCTATGGAGCCTACGCACAACACCCAATGCCTCAACGCAATTCACTCCATTCTTCATGGTCTACGGCGCAGAGGCAATTCTGCCATCAGACGTAAGGTTCAACGCACCAAGAGTCGAAGCATACAATGAAGAAGATGCAGACGAGGCACTCGAAGACGCAGTCGACCTGCTAGAAGAGCGCGTAACACGGCGCTCGCACGCACAGCTATTTATCAGCAGGACCTCCGCAACTATCACAGCCGTCGACTGCGTACCAGGTCCTTCGAGGTTGGCGACCTGGTACTTCGACTGAAGCAAAAGAAGGTGCATAAACTCGCTTCTCCATGGGAAGGACCTTTTATCATCACCGAGGTGGTTGGTGGTGGAGCATATAGACTGAAGCACGCGAAGACAGGAGAACTCTCGCATAATCCTTGGAACGTTGCGCAGCTGCGCCGTTTCTATGCTTAGATTGATCAGTCGAACAATGTAATAGGCACATATGTCGGATAGCTGCAGGTTTCAGACGCGCTCTTTTCCTTACCAGGGTACCTAAGGGGACTGGAAGGTTTTTAATGAGGCGGCCTGCAGCTTAACATTCAAAAAAGGAATATAATTCATGATTCCTCATATTTCTCCCTGCTTACTACTCGCATAAATTGATTTCACAAAATTAGCCTCACCCGAGCACTCGGGGGCTGCGCTATCTCAAAAAGCATGTGTTTCCGCTTGTTCACAACATAATACCCCAGCCGCACTCGAATACTCGGGGGCTGGGTCATAAAGAACATACATAAACACAAAAGTGGCTTAACCCACTCAATTATTCGAGGGTTGAGCCTAGAAGCATCAAGTGAAGCTTCAAGTATTGCAAAAATTCATAACCGCACATAAATAGTCATGGACTGTGCAGCTTATGTTTGATACTCTAAAATATTTCTATCAAGTTCACTCAAAATACACGGGGCTGGATAGTCCTAATTTTACAACATGTTGCTTCATACACCCCGCCGATGCGTTTGCGGCACTCCTGCCCCTCCGGGTGCTCGGCTTCGCCATCGCAGTGGTGGATTGCAAAAGCTTTGCTATGTGGCTATGGCGAGGCGCAGGGAGGAAGAAGAAGAAGCAGCGGCGGCGGAGAGCAAATGGCAAGTAAAAAACACTATTTACTCAGCCGTCCCCTTTTAACCTCACCGCAAAAGAATCCTCACCGTCGATGCAAGATCGTGGGCACATAAGCAAATCTAACCGTACACGTGGCAGCCACGGAGGGCAACCGTCGCCGGCCACTCCGTCCACTACGCACGGGAATCTAGGAACTACCATCATGGCCCCGGAGAAATCGTGGCTGAACGGTCAAATCCAGTCCAAACGGCTGTACAATGGGCCCACAAGACGTGTCACGTCCCATCTCTCGCAGCACAGCGCACGCCACCGCGTGTCAGGTGGCGCAGTCGACATAAAACGTCATCCCTAACGTCATTGCAGCAAATTTGCTCCGAAAAAATGTCGGGTTCGCCCAAACCATACTAATCACTCGATTGGTTGTCGACTGCATGGTCACTCGACTGTTTCTACGATCAAATACATATTACTCCCATCGGGAGCGTATCAAAAATTTCTTCGACTAAAGATGATCATGACTGGCTGATTCTGAGATTATCCTCCATTACAAGTAATAAAGTACAATCTCGGGGGCTACTCCCATCGGGAGCGCTGGCGCGCACCCGATAGAATTATGGCTAAAGGTTTTCTTCGACTAACAAATGTAGAGAAAGATGGTTTTGAGATTATCCTTCATTGCAATCAATAAAGCACAATCTCGGGGGCTACTCCCATCGGGAGCGCTGTCGCGCACCCGATAAAATAGTATCAAAGTGTCAGTCGATGAATATGTCGACTGCGTTCATATGCAAAATCATACTCGAAACATTCCCGAGTTGCGTCCGTCGCAAATACCTCGGATGCTGCATGCATAGTGCAAAGATAAGACCCGCCGAACTTTCGAGCTGGGCTAGGGACCGTTCCAGCAACGTCAATCCTTATATTTTCCGTGTCAGCAGACATGATGAAAAATCCCGACGGACGCGTTGGGTAAAGTTCAAAGTTATACTGCAGATCGACTCAGTAAGACCTCAGCGACCTAGTTGAATCTGACCAGTTTGTTCCAGATTCGAGTCCGGGGACTCGAGTTTGATTGAAAGCTAGTAAGGTATTACCCAAATGTGTAGTTAACCAGTCCCGATCCGTCGAGTGAACTGGGTCTGCTAAGCTATTATCCCTTGATCATCATAAGCAAAAACCACAGTCGATGAAATACTCGACATAGCCAACATGTGCTATTCATACAGGAATTCCAATTATAAAAACAAAGCATATGACGTGCATTTACAAAAGAGTCCATGCCCGATTCTTCGAGTCAGACAAGTACTCGGGGGCTACTGACATGGTTATACATCTCGGGTACCCCATCATGAGGGTACCTGGTGCACGTAATGACTGAGGCCCAATAGCGAAGAGCCCACTCGAAGCCCGAGACAAGAGGCCCAAGAAGATGGAGTACTTTCCAAGATTAGACATAGGCATAGTCGGTTTAGAACTTTCCATATGTGTAAACTAGGTCGGTTAAGGACTCCCGAGACCCAGCCTATTTAAAGGCTGGGAGGGGGGCCGAAATAAGGCCAAGCCATATTCGAACCACCAAAGCTCTTGCGAGATCGTCATCTCGCCGGATCCACCCTGTAATCACATAATCTCCAGCGATCAATAACAGACAAGCAGGAAGTAGGGTCTTAACTCCACCCGAGGGCCTGAACCTGGGTAAATCTTTGCCTCTGCTTGTCAGCCGACGAAACTACCAGTACTAACACGTTCTCTCTCCATAATCTCAACCCTAGGTCCTTAACCATGGGATTTGATGAGGGTACACCTCGTCATCCACCCTCTTCCATGCTGGCAACACGACGTCGAGGAGGACGCGGAAGCTGCAGGTGCCGGTGCGGCCGCCGCGCGTGACGCGGCACCTGCCCGGCGGAATCGGCGGCAAATCGTCCGGAAGGACGAACTCTTCGTCGTCCTCCTCCGCCGGCAAATCGTCCGGTTCAGGCTCCGGCTTCGGCTCCGGCGCCGGCCGCTTCTTTCGCTCCTTCCGCTCCTCGTCGGAGCGGTTACCGCCACCGGAATTTGAACCCCCCCCTAAACATTGTGGCTACGCGGAGCTGGATCTGCAGCTGGAGGAGGATTGGTCGCCGGCGGCGAGCAAGTGGGAGCGGTGAGTGAGTGGGGAAAAATAGCTAGGGCACGACACTTTTGGGTGGATAAGAAGGGGTAAAGAAGGGGAACGGCGTGGCGTTGGGCCGTGGTATTGGGCCGTGGCGAGGCGTTTGGGCCTTAGATGGTTGGGACGTGCCGTTCGGCCGTGGCGAGGCGGTGAGAATAGAAAAAAACATCATTTGGGTCGTGGCCAATGCGTGTTTGACATATTCAAAAAACAAAACTAAAAAAAACTTGTGCACTTGCGGTTTAGCATAACTAATTCAAAAACATTCGAAATATATTTCATGTTCATGTATTAAACTTGTTCATGTTCATGTATTAAACTTGTTTCATGTGCACACTTTCAAATGAGTTCACACTTAGGTTTGACCTAAATCAAAATAATCATAAAATATTCAAAAAACATCAAAAAAATGGAAAACCAGTGCACATATTCTTAGTTTGTCATATACTAACAACTCCAATTGATAAACAAGGTCTAGATACATTCAAACAAAATATGGTTGAATGTGGTGTGAAATCTCAAATCTCAAACTATAAAGTCTAAGGTTGAAGAGTAGTGGTTTTGGATTTGTAACATGAAATTTTCCAAAAACTCACCAAAGTTTCATTTTGGAGTGACTAAGAAGGATATAAGAAGACCATGTGCACTGGTTTTTTCATTTTTTGATTTTTTTTGAATTTTTTATACTCATTTCAAATTTGGTCAAACCTAACTTTGACCAAATTTAAACAAGTTCAGAACATGAAAATGAAAAAGTCCACATGGTCTTCTTATAGATAGAACACAATTTGCAATGATTTCCAAACTATAAACTTGTTTGTTCTAACTTGGTCGTCAATCCGAGCCTTCATGAAAAAAGTGCTAAAAAGGAGCTCCAAAGGTAGGGTAAACGACCTCATTTCTAAGCAAGCTATTTTCGACCTTGTCTAAATCAGCCAAAAAACTGTTCTACGAATCTATTATGTATATAAGAAGACCATGTGCACTGGTTTTTTCATTTTTTGATTTTTTTTGAATTTTCTATACTCATTTCAAATTTGGTCAAACCTAACTTTGACCAGCATTTAAACAAGTTCAGAACATGAAAATGAAAAAGTGAGCCTGGATCCTTCTTAGTCACTCCAAAATGAAGCTTTGGTGTGTTTTTTGGGAAATTTCGTGTTTCAAATCCAAAACCTCCTCACTTCTCTCTTGATTTCATATGACAAAGTGTGAGATATCACATTGTTTATGTGCATTTCTTCGTTTGAATACATGCTGACCTTGTTTATCAACTTGAATAGTTAGTATATGAAGACCATGTGCACTGGTTTTTTCATTTTTTGATTTTTTTTGAATTTTCTATACTCATTTCAAATTTGGTCAAACCTAACTTTGACCAGCATTTAAACAAGTTCAGAACATGAAAATGAAAAAGTGAGCCTGGATCCTTCTTAGTCACTCCAAAATGAAACTTTGGTGTTTTTTTTTTGGGAAATTTCGTGTTTCAAATCCAAAACCTCCTCACTTCTCTCTTGATTTCATATGACAAAGTGTGAGATATCACATTGTTTATGTGCATTTCTTCGTTTGAATACATGTTGACCTTGTTTATCAATTTGAATAGTTAGTATATGTCATATGAAGACCATGTGCACTGGTTTTTTTCATTTTTGATTTTTTTTGAATTTTCTATACTCATTTCAAATTTGGTCAAACCTAACTTTGACCAGCATTTAAACAAGTTCAGAACATGAAAATGAAAAAGTGAGCCTGGATGGAAATTGCAGCTGTCCGATGCAACATTCTAGAAGGAATCTGCGCGATCCGCGAGAGGCCGTATACTGCAATCTGATTGGCTGGATTAGTTTTTTCTTCTGAACTCGGATTGGGTCGGACTGTTGGGCCGTGTAAATTTCGAGTGGGCCCGGGATGCGAGCACGTAATGGTGGCACTCGTTTGCATCTTAATTATCTAAATCATTATGTGTGTCAATTCCAAGTGTGGGCCCGGGATGCGAGCACGTTGGCATGCATGCGCGGGAAACGACGGCATTTGCATGCATGCGCGCCTCCTTGGAAGTTTCCCGTCGACGGTGCACTTTGGAAGTTGAACAAGCCGCCGTTTTGATTGTGCCGCGTTGATTCATACGTGAATTTAATCACTGGCGCCGCCCGCCGGCCTCCCTCTCTGCCCGCCGGCCTCCCTCTCCGCCCTATATAAACCTACACTAATCCATGGCCTTAAGCACACATAAACTCTCTCTCTCTCGATCCCTCTCTTGTATTCCAATGGAGCCACTCGTGCGCGTACCTCCGTCTCGGCTGTACTACTTCACCAACGAAGACATGAACTTCAAGGTATGGGTCACCCTCCGTGCATATCGCGTGGAGAGGTGGATCCGCGACGTGAAGAAGTTCTATCTCGATGCCGCACCGATCAAGTGCGTTGGACTCGACTGCGAGTTCACCGACTCTCTCCCAGGTCGACAGAGGGATCTTCCACCCGAGAAAAGACAGCGCGCCGCCGTCCTTCAACTCTCGGTGGCGTCCGAGACCCTTGTCTTCCAGATCTGCAAGGCTGATAGGGTGCCGCAGCTCCTCGTGGATTTCTTAGGTGACGAGACCATCAAATTCTATGGCGTGGCTATCCACAATGACTTGCGGATGCTGCGCCCCTACGGAATTGTTATTCCGTCCGCGGTCGACCTCCAAAGCGATTGGCGGAACCCAACCGGCAATCCTACTCCTAGTCTCTATGCTCTCTCCAATGCTATCGTTGGGACAAAACTTGAGAACAAGAAGGACAAGAAGAAGGGCAAGGAGAAGGGCAAGGACGACGACGAAGAAGACCTCCAGTTTCGCGGATGGGGCAACGTTCCATTGAGCTACGATAGAGTCGTGTATGCCGCTCTGGACGCTCGCCTCGGATACGAGATTGCACGGAGGTGGGAATTTTGAAGATGAAGAAAGTTCCAAGACTTATCTATGTTTTACTTTTATCGTGTTTATTTTGTTTTCCGTGTTTTTCTTTGTCGTGTCGTGTCGTGTCCCTGGAATTATCTATGTAATGGTGGCACTCGTTTGCATCTAATTATTTATCTAAATCGTGCCAAAAAATGCAGTACAAACATGCGTTTTTAAACCCTAAAACGCAAAAGTGGCTGAAATGGCTCCTACACTTACTGGGCCTAATTAGATATAGTTGGCCCATTCGTCTAACCGACACTGGGCTCCTGGAACTGAGATAGCCCACTGTGAAACCTTTTATTTTTCTCGAAAAAAAAGAGACAGAGGAATATTCCGACCGTCGGCGGCGCTCCCCAGCGAAGCCGTCCTCTCGGTCGCCCGCGCCCGGCACCTTACTACCAACAGCGGTCCCGCCCACCTCTGCGCGTGGCCGCCTCCAACCCCGTCTCCCGCTCGGCTGATTCCTGCTCACCGCTGCGAGCTCCACCGCCGGCGTTGCTCCACCGCCGCCGGCGTTGCTCCACCGCTGGAGAAGAAGGGGGGAAAAGCTCCCGGGGATGACTCTGTTTTCTATCAGCTGGTGAGGTGGGTCCCGCGCTCAGAGGTGCTCATGTGGGTCCTCTGCTGATGTGGATAAGTTGGGGGTCCCACCAGGCACACATAATACCAATCCCTAACCTGTCCCTTGCGGTTAAGCCCCACTGTCGCATAGGAGCTATTCAAACCACGAGATGCGTCGCACCACGGCTATTTCAGCCAACGACGTCGCCTCGTGGACAATTGCCCGGAAAGACGTCGCACATGAGCTATTCACCCGACTAAGCCTAGTTACGTGCATATGTAGAGACCTTGCTACCATGTCGACGTTGTCTCAATTGCGAGATACACATGATATATCAAACCTAGCTGTGGATTCAGCGAAGCACTTGTTTGTTCGAAAAAATGTTTGGGAACACAAATTAAATTTCTTTGCCATTATGGAAACATAGAGATCTGATTTTTTCAGCTTCTTTTTTGAAATCTCTCAAGGTCGGGTTTGATTATACTTGCTATTGCCTACTACCTCTTGGGAGGCAGAGGGTATTCTCATAGGTATCAGTAATTATATACCATTCGGCTAAGGATGCGATTGCTGACGACGATTGTGTCAAATTTTAAATAATGTACAAAATGGATAATTTTGAGTGTTCTTTGATTCCGGTGTATATATGGTGCATCTCAAGATGCACATAAATCAAAGTTTCTGGCTGAGCTAGTTCGTGTCTGTAAGCCGTATGCTCTTCCCATGTTGGTGGCAGGGGATTTAATATTATTCAACAACATGAAGAGAAACAGAATGATAATTTTTATGCGAGATGCCATTTAGACATTTTGTTTTAATGTTATTATAGGAAGTCTGGCCTAAGAGGCTGAGAGAATATAACCATCGGGTAGACAGTATACATGGAGTCCAAGGAAAAAAATAGCGTGGCCCTCCTCCAGAAGCTATGAAAGTTATAGCGTGATATAGCGAAATTACATGTAAATAGCGTGATGAAAAAAATGCGAGAAATAGTCCAAATATTAAGAATTTCAGGCCTAAAAAATTGTCCAGAATCATACATGCATAACTAGGTAACCAAAACAGTACCAGATACAAATGTCAAGGCCGCTACAACTCTACTGCACGCCACCGCCGCCGTCGCTCCCGTCAACAGCTAGGTTGGCTTTGTGAGGAGAGGACTGCGGAGTGAGGAGGCTGAGTGCGTGCGCGTTGCTTTTGTGGCTTTTGGGTCGACGGGTTCTGGTCCTTCAGGAGGATTTCCAGGTTTGGTTTAGTACCGCTATACGCTAAAGTATTTTAGCGTGGTTTAGCTCGTATAAAACGACATTAGCGTTGTGTCGTCAACTTTTGGCCAAACATAGCGTAGCCTCTCTAAATAAGCTATAGCGTGCTAATAACCGGGAAATAGCGCGCTATTTTTTCGTTGACATGGACCAATAGACAGGAATCTCCAACTCATTAGAAGCTAGATAGGTGTTAGAGAGTGTGTGCTAACGCAATCGGGGTCACATGCGCGCATGAGAAACATGATGCCGGTGTGCGCCGGCCGGCTCGCGCACGACATCCGTACGTACGTCTTGCTGCAGTACAAAATTTGAACAAATCACCCTGATATTAACTGTAATTAAAATATAACTATTACTCGATTCAGTCTTTGTGCGTGCCACTCATCTTAGTGGCAAGCCGGCCGTTACATATTCGATCGAAAACGAATACATGCAGTATATCTGTATGTGCAAGCACGTACTCCCTCCGTTCATAAATATAAGATGTTTTAGCTTTTGTCCATGTTCACACGTGTCAACATGTATGTAGACATGTTTTGATGTATGTGTACACTTATTTGGGTGTGCACCTAGTCAACATGTGAGATAGCTAAAACATCTTATATTAAAAAACGGAGGGAGTACGTGAAGACGACTGCACGTACAAAGCTAGACCATCTCAAAATGAACTAGTGTGTTAGCAGTAGCACACGGCAAGAAACACCAAAAATGTTTTCCCGTGAAATGAAAGTAGCTACCTAGAGAACACGTCAACACTCACACAACCGATCGAACGGTCACGATACGTGCAGCTAGCGTTAGGGCAACTCCAACGCGATGGGCCATTCTCTCCGTTTGGGCAAAAATCACGGTCCAACGCGCCGAAGCAAATGAACCGTCCGTTTTTCTGTCCGCACCTCACCGCACGGACCTATTTCCAGCATCAATTGGGCATCCGCGGTGGACACGTTTGTGTCTGCCTCGTATCCGCCCTGGTCCGGCTGTCAACCTCACCGAACGGCCAACCACCGCCTTTATTGCGGCGGGCGAGCCCTTTAAATGGACGCCAATGAGCCGAACCCTAGCTCCGCCGCACATCCTCCCCAACAACGCCCGCCACCTACCAGCCCCTTCCCCGATCACCGGGCTAGATCCGCTACCGCCGGCAACATCTCAACACCTTCTAGACTAGATCGAGCGGCAACACCGGAGCACGTTCCGGCCCTATCGCTGCAGCCTCTCTCGCCGCATGCCCATGAGCCCGGCATGTGTCGGCTGTTAGACCAGGCGAGGAGGACCATGGAGGCGGCATACTCCGACATCCCCGACCCCGAGGAGGAGGCCTACACCGCGGGACTCGCGGGTGTTGTGCCCGCCCCCACCACCGCCGCCGCACCTGCTCCCAGCAAGGAGGAGGAGGACACCGAGTTACATTGGACTCACAACGAGAACACCGAGTTCTGATGGACTCGTGACGAGAAGAACGGGCAGAAGGAGGGTGTCGCGCTTATTCGCGAGTTCTAGGAGCAGGAAGCGGCCGAGCTGGCGCATGCAGCCCGTGCGAGCCACCGCAAGCGTGCGCGCAACATCAAGGAGGCGGCCAATTTTGTTAAAATTGTCGGCCTCACTAAATAAATCCTATCACTAAAGGGGGGGGGGGGGGGGGGGGGGGGGGGGGGGGGGGCCAGCAAGTCCGCCTCCGTGTCCGGTCATATCGCCGGAAGAGCCGGCAAGTCCGTCCCGGTAAGCCGAAGCGCCACCGACACACAGCCAATTTTGTTAACATTGCCAGCATCTCCATTGCCCACACCGGAGGTACACCTACTGTTTAACGTAGTATTAGATCAAATCTATCTTTTTAGATAGAATGTAATCTCAAAATTATTTAATCTTTGAACTCTACGTATGAAATGCATTGTTGAATTTGGAGAAAAACAGGGTCGGGCGGATCAGGTGGGTCGCCTCGTTAGGTGCAGTGGCCAGATAAGACCGGATAGGAATTCAGACACATTTTGTGTCCATTTGAATGGCGCGGTTGAGTAGCCTTTAGTTATCTATCATGTATTGGTTTACTGCACGTTCTGCACTATAAGAGGGAGGGCTATGTCCTGCACTCGTCGCGCGCCATACTTTACGACATACGAGCGCAAGGTATGTATTCTCCCTGAAATCTTACCTTGTTTTATTATTTTGCTTGGCCTCTATTGCGGCCAGCCACCCTCGTTGATCGGTCTTCGGTGCGCATTTTCCCTTCTTACCCCACAGCGATCAAGGTTTGTGCCGCCTGTCTGCTTTAATGTTTGTTTGTTTGTTTGTTTTACCAGGACGTACGCAGAGAATCCCGGTCACATGGTGCTAGTCTGCAATTTTTTTACCCAGACGCAAGATTGTTCTTCTAAACTGATCAAGGTTTAAAAAATTCTAAAATTCACATTAGCCCATTAGTCTTCGTCTCGTGGTGGAAGAAAATGATTTTGCTTGGGCCATCAATTTGGGAGGGGGAAATGGGCTGAGTGGACTAAAACAGCAAGGATTTAGGCTGAAATTGGGTCAAATGGGCTAAATGTGGAGGGTTCCTTGAAAGATTTTGAAGAGGGGGGGGGGGGGGGGGGGGGGACGATGGCCCCTGGCAGCAACTTAGCTCCACCGCAGCTTATCGCCATCCTAGCATCAGTGGTAGCCTTTGTTCTAGCCACCATCATCTACTACAACATCGTGCTGGTGAAAGTAGGTTTGGACAAGGATAATTGTCTGCTGGGTCCATGAAGCCGCTGGTCATCGCCATGTTCATCGTCGTAGGGGCAGATGGGCTAGTGGTGCATGTAGGTGATAATCATGTTATCTCTTTTGAACTTTAGATGGGCTAGTGTTTGGACAAGGAGGCAGTAGCCCAACTGATCCAGATCCTCTTGCTGGAGACTGGAGTCTTCTTCCTCGGCAATGGGCTGACCGCGCCACCAGCCCAAGGTTCCGCTTCACCGGATCCTGAATGCACTCCTCCTATCTCCTACTACCAGAACATCGCGAATCTCCAGGCCGTCTTTCAAGTCTTTGCGGTTATCTTGGCGGCATGGCTTCTCTGGGGAATGAAACTGTATCTGGAGGCTACGATTCGCTAGTTTTCTTCCTCTCGAATGAGGCTATGACTCGCTCTTGTGGTTCACCTTGCTTTTCGCCCTGGGTCATCTATTTGGAGGTGGGGGAAATGGGTTGAGAGAACCAAAATAGCAAGAATTTGGGCTCAGTTGGGGGGGGGGGGGATGGGCTAGGGGGACGACGGCCCCCTGGCAGCAACGTAGCTCGCCGCTGCTTTTCGCCATCCTAGCATCGGTGGTAGCCGCTTTTCTAACCGCCACCATGTACTACAACATCATGTTGGTAAAGTAGGCTTGGACAAGGATAATTGTCTACCGGGGTCCATGAAGCCGCTGATCATCGCCATGTTCATCGTCGTAGGGGCAGTTCGGCTAGTGGTGCACGTAGGTGTGGCTACGGTTGCCTTCAAGGATTGAGAGGCGATTGAGATATTGTCATGTAATCGAGCATTGCTAATATGTTGTATTAACGAACAATTTAATTGGCGATGATAAGTTGATAATTAAAACTCAGTATGATATTTATATATGCTCTGATTTGCCCAGCTTAAACTGCCGAATAATGCTAGAGTAACCATACAGATCAAGCTCATGTTGTGAGGAATGTATGCTAAGGTGGCAATGCATCCTTGTATAGTTGTATATATATATATAAAATAATCAAGTTCATGTTTTGAGGAATGTATGCTTAAGGTGGCGATGCATCCTTGTATATACTAGTGGAATTTGGTGCGGCGGCACGCCGCACCCGACATGTGCATTGACAGTTAATGAACACTGCTGCTGGGTTGGGACGATTTAGTTGTTTTGCCAAGTAAGCGGTCTGAAAAAAGGTATCAGCAGAAGCCAAGCTGTGGAGAATGCGAGAAAGTTCTATTCTGTCCGCGCAGTCACGGTGGCTGCCGTCTGCTGAGACCCAGTACTTTAGGACAGGATGTAGGTTACCTTAAGCACTGAATATTTGCAAAGCAGTCATCTGAAGCTAATTCCTTGATTATCCTCTTGCTAGCGTAATAGAATGTAAATATTCATGCCATATTTTGCATATGCGACTAAAAAATAGTTTGGTGGATAATTTATAAAACTGACCACAGAAACATTCTAGTTAGAAAACAAAGCATATAGGACTGCATCAGCATGTGGGCATCATGGAAGGATAAATTACGAATTAACCAACTCATCGTTTCAGCAAGAAAGTACTGCCAATACCTACACTTTGAGGGTCAGTCATCTTAATTCCTTAGCACCAAAAACCGGAATGTAAAAAAGGGTCAGGAAACTTGATGCCTTGAACAAAGAGTGAATCCTGAAAAAAAGTAACAACTAAAAGTTTTCTACCGATGGTCTGATGCTCTGGCTTTAGAACATTTCTTCATTGCCTCATAAACTTCGCATCACCTCACATAGTCCTTCCTGAGAAAAATATTTGGCCATGGAAAACTATTCTCATCGGTAATGCTGGAGCAGACCAAAATACTGATCTTGTGGAATCAACTTTCAGGTTTCGATCCACCATGTCCACCTCAGATTCTCAGAGCTCCAAGCAGTAAACATAATTTTTTGCCCTGAGGAAACAATACAACAATAAGTGGAAAACAGATCTTTAAGCCATTCTTAGTGTCATGGCACACAGAAAGTTTTAGCCTGACTGTGTTTTCAAAAGCTATAGTAGATGTTGAAATATGTCTCGATAAGACTTCTTCGGAAAAATTAGACTATCTTCACTGCGGTGGAGCTTTTTTTACCAACAGGCTGTTGGGTAAACATTATTTTCATTTACTGCTCCTTAAGCCAAGACATCAAATCCATTTATTGATATCTTTTAACATCTCCCTGTTAGGCCACCAACACAGCAAGTCCAACGGGGACCTTTATCTAGAAAATTAAATAAAAGGAAAATATAACTTCAGGAGGCTGATGCTTCTTTTGGGGTTTACCTCACAAAATACATCTTTTCGTATATATATATAGCAAGTAAAGGTTGAGTTAAGATGCAGTTGACTCATCCAGAGCCATATTTTCTTATTGCTAGCAGAATATCTAATTTACTTAAGTAAGAATGAACAACTTTGATACCAAGGAAATGAGGAAACTCTGCAAGGCGCGAAAAAGGGACAGAATTAAAGTAATAAACCAACCAAAACTCAGTTGGATATAATAACTTTTAATTTCACTCGACTGTTCTATTATCGAAGTATAGTGGCTTGACATAAATGCACGCTAGTCGATCACCACTGTACCACAAAAGAAACCTTGTCATCAGCCAACGTAAAGCTATCCAAGCTTGGAGTCACAATAAGCAAATAGAAGGCTAACTAAGACATAACTCAAAAACCTGATATCAAAAAGAAGAGGAATGTTTATTAGCAGGAGGACATAAAAACATCAAAAGTTAGAGCTTCAATTCTATTCTAAGCTGAAGCAACACATCCATACTGTTGTCAAAGATGGTAGCTCCTTTTTGCTGGACCTAGACTTCAAAACCTTAAGTATTACCACTACCAGCCCTGAGTTGCAGGGGACAAATCAGAGCATGCAAGCATCATGAATAAATTTTAATAAGTTAAGCATGGGGAAATGCTATATAGAAAACCACTCATTTCGTGAGAACAATTTGCATCTGAATTCCCACAAAATATGAGCAAAGAAAAATATGTGACGGCAGTTGTATTACATGACTTTTTTTTCTCCCACTCTTGTGGTCTCATCTTCCTTGTCTCTAACAAAGCATTCGATGAAACTGAGATAGTTCCTGTAATTCCTCTTCCAGTAGACATCCAGCCTGTAGCATAGGAGAAAATGGCGGAACAAAATTAGGTACGAACAGTCTACATAATCACTGTTCTGGAGGATCATTTAAGGGATTTAAATGGTGTACTTAGAAATATGAAACCACTGATAATCTTTTCATATTACACTATGTATAGGTGCATGCAAAACATATACCTCAGATGCCTTTTCCGTAATTGCTAGCTTAGACAAATTAGGAGCTTTTTATAGTACACTCCCTGTTGACAGTTTGCATTTTGATTCGCCGGAACGAATGCCATAACTTTGGACATACTTTGCAACCATGTTGTTTTATGAAGGGCTTGATGGATATGATTGGTAACCATAAGAGTGCTTACGCTAGACCATCCTGCATATCTGAATAGATCAACAAATTAGCGAGAAAGAAATCAAGAGCACGTGGCATGGAAACTGAAAACAAACCTACAGGATTTATGGTAACATACCTTTGTTGAAACAAAAGAAATTATGGAACTGTTAGCTGGCAGTAAAATAACCAAGGAAGGAAATACCCTATGCGGTAAGAATCTATGAAGCACCGATACGGCGAGACGGACACGGCGATACCGATACGGCGATACGGGATACGGCAACTTCAGAAAACAGCAATACGGCGATACGGCGAGCATATATATATATAAATAATAAAATGTCATGTAATAAAGACCAGAAAGCTTGGATGCGTGAGATGAGATCAAAATACTGCCCAAGCCCCAGCCTCTTCACCATCAACACTAGCAGTGTTGCATTAACTTCCACCAACTGAAGACTGGAAGCCTGCCATGCCACTGCCCGCAGATGACATGTCTGTTTCACTGACTCATTCCCTAGCAACACAGCAGCAACATCTCACCAGGCCATTAGGCGACAGAGATGGGCAACAACAGCAAGCAAGCAGAGCAGCACATCAACGACATCAGTCGATCCATTGCCCTGCAAAGCTGGGGCTGTGGGGTTAGGGTTAGTAATGGGCTTCGACCCGTACATCTGGCCTCCGCCCGCCCGTGTCGCCGCCGTCCCAGCTGCGTATCGGCTTTTTTTCTTCTTTTTTTTAAATCGGGAAAACTGGAACACGCGAGGGACACGAGTATCGGGGTGTATCGGCCGGATACGGGTATCGGGCAAGTACGGTACGCCGATACGTTGTGATCTGGAGTATCGGTGCTTCGTAGGTAAGAATAGCAGCAGAAAAAAATAAAATGCATTGGTAATTATAGTACGCTGACTGCTTGTCTAGACAAACTCTTTACCTTCCATCATCAATACCATCTGAAAAATTGCCAAGTGACTGGTATGGCTCGCAGGACAAATATTTCATTCAGCAAGAAACAACCCAACATATATCCGCCATAACCATCAACATAGGCTCCGGTTGCCGGATGGGCAGATTTGTACACTTTCAACATGGAGCCCCAGCATGGAGACCAAAAGAAACGCATACCGAATGCAGGCCGCCGTCAACCAGAAGGCAGGGTGCACATCTTCCACATGGAGATGAAACACACGGCCGGACACATCGAACGGTGTCGGTCATGGTATGACCCAGCAGCAAGGAAGGCCTGCAACCAAAAATCAATAAATAACTGAATATTATAAATCAGTAAGGGACAACACAATCAAATCAATCGTGGATGCAGAAATCAAACCATTAGGCAAAACGAAGAGGTCAAACACAAAGAACATCAACTAATATGTGAGCAACAGGAGGAAACGAAGATTAGTTATTTTGTGCAAGTCAGCACGGAAAATGACCGAAGCAGTAAATTAAACATTGAGCGCCAGTAAAGACCAAAGATACATACTGTCTTGCTATAAAATCATCTACCTCCAGTTGCTTAGGATAAGAAAAGGCAAAATAAATCGAACGCAATATACTAAAATCAGAAATATAAACCTCCCAATACACCAATCAGGTCTGCCTCCACATGGTGCGCTTGATGATGGCCATTTACCTGGATTTCTCTAATAACCTACTGCTGAAAGAATACGACCAGCTGAAAGAAAAATGAGGTTCTCTTATGCGTCTTCATCCTCTTTTCTTCAATTTAACTGTAGTAAAGATTGAAACAGTAATTCAAGAAGAAATGTAAAGAATATAAGCATGCAACCTGACAATCTCTTTGTAATCAAAGCTGACCTAGCCAAGCAGTGAGAGCAGGAAACAACAAAATAATAGCAGCAGTACCACTAAATACATCAACTACTGCCTCCATAACCGGTTGCTTTCCCAGCCAAATTGCGTGTATCCGTGCATCGGCCTGAGACCAAGGAACTGAGAGTAAAAACAAAGCAGCAAATGAACAAACCCTAGGATAAAGCAGCCAGAACTGAAAGGAAAAAGCCAAACTAATAAAAAGAGAAGAGCCAATACGTGGCAGTAATGAAGAACATCTTGGCCCAATCCTGATCCATGCCCTAGCCCTTCGTCTTCCTACCATATTGTCCTGCCACCTCGCACGGTGTCGTCAAGCTGGGCCGCCGCGACCTCCTCGAGATGGACCTCCTCGAGCTGGGCACGGACAGAGGGGGCGCTCGTGCCAGTCGGGTCCCACCCCGTGGAGGCGGACGGCGTGATGGAGCGGCTGCAACATGGCGTCCTCCCAAATCCCACACGCACAGCTCGCCGGTGGATCCAATAAAGAGGGTGTGAGGAGAAGTCATAGATCAAGAAAATGCATCACACCAAATTAATCTGAGCAAGAACAAACGTGGAGTGAAAGGAAATCAAACCTCTCCTCCTTTGCTTCCATCGATCTGTTTTTCCTTGATGGAGACACTCCCATCCCATTTTTTTCGCTCTTCCCATCACCGGTCCAAGCAGCCTCTCCAGCTGGTCAGCCCGAGGTCCTCGCGCGGCCATCTCCGTCCGCAGCATCCTCGGGTGGGCTCACTGGCGGTGAGGAAGATGGCAGAGGGCAGAGAGGAAAGTGGAAGAAGGAAGGGAAGGCGGCGCGGTGGTGTGGCTGTCTCACCAACTGAAGGCGACGTACGGGAGGAGGAGGAGGAGGAGGAAGAGGATGTGAGGGAGGAGGATGTGCTGGATTTGGGGATCGTGGGCAAACGAAGAAGAAGATGCCCAAGATTTTTCCACTGCTTTGACCAGATGCATAGGTGAAAGGAAGTGTGTGACTGACATGTGGGGCCCACCACGACACTGTTCAACACTGTAGCATCTACAGTAAATTGGGGGGCTGAGGGGGCGAGAAACTGCGTGTCTTTTATATAGTTAGTAATATCTACCATACTAGATCAAGTTGCTTACAGGTTTTTAGATGTGTCGACGACTATGGTTCGGATTGCAGTGTTTTAAAGGCCGAGCTCCATGGAGCTCAGTTTTTTTAAAAAATAAAATAAAAATCGACATTCTAATATTTCACAGAATTCGAAAAATAATCCTAGGTTTAAATAATGTCGAGGACTAGCTACCACTGTGCAAAATTTGTCAGAATTTTTTTTTCAAAATTTTGGAAACATGAAAATACAAATTTCGATTATTTTGGAATACCGAGCTCCATGAAGCTCAGCCTCCAAAAGGACTTTCCGCTGTGGTTCGAGCCTAATATAAGATCAGTCGTTAAAACAAAGCCGTAGTACGTGCAGTCGTACATGGTGCAGCGGCAAGTTGTAGAGCACCAATCTACAACTGATTACAACAGCGCTGTGGTACAATAGATGCTTTAAACTTCAGAACTTCCAGCGCGTAAGCAAAGATAGAGCCTTCCCTTCCCTCTCCCGTCTCAGAGGCGAAAAGGCGATTTTTGGGCGACCCTCGCCGAACCACCGCGTCCGCGCCGCGGGGACGCGGGATTCCTCCCCTCCGTCGGCCGCTTCGGCGGCGGGAGGGTGGGGGATCCCCGTCCCGGGCCTGTACATACGGGAGGTTGGGGTGGAGGCCCCGTCGACGGCGCCGTGGTGGAAGGGGTGCGGACGGTGGTGTTTTGGTGTTGCGGCGATCTTCCCCGGCGGCGGTGCTCCTCGGGGCCGGCCGTCGTCGCGCGCGACGGGTTGGGGCTCGACGCCCGGCGTGGTGTTCGAGCCCGTCTTCTCCCGTCAGATCTGGGACGGCGGATCTGGCGGCAGGAGAGGAGGATCCAGGGCGGCCCCCGGATCTGGAGCAGGACGAGCTCGGGGGCCTCCCCCGGCCGATGCTTCCTTGGCGTTGCCCAAGCCCGTCTCCTCGGAGGCGGCGATCGATGCGGCTCTTCAACGCCTCATGGCTAGGGGCTCTGCTGCTCCACGGGTGGGCAATCTTCGCGGCGGTGGTCTTCGTCGTCTCCGGCGTCGTCGACCTCGGCTGGGGGTTGCTCCTGAGGTTGAGGATGGTGGTGCCGAGGTGTGCTGCCCTCGGATCTCTCTGTTCCTCCGTGTATTTGCTTGTAGGGTTGATGTAATCATCTTCTTATGAATACAAGTATGTGCATTATCAAAAAAAAAAAAAAAAAAAAACTTCAGAACTTACATAACCGAAATCTGCAGTACACATAGCACGAAACATATCAGGCGCAGCATAGTTCAAAAGATCGCAAGGTTAACACGGAGTAAAAGAAAGGCCTGCACATACGAATAGGCAGATTGGACGCAAAAGCGGAACAAACTCTGAAGCACAGAAATCACAGGGAGCAAACGAGTCTTAACTTGTGCTGTGAAAATGATTAACCATTAATAGATAGAGGTACTTGGCAGCATATATTGCATAATGTAGCCAACAGAGTGGTAGTTAGGAGTCTTATACAGATAACACCGTATAAGGCGTTGGACGACAGACATAATTAAGGAGTCTTTCGGTTTTTTTAGGGCTTTTTTTGTGCCTTAAAAATCTACCGTACCTGATGTAGTGTAATTAATCGGGACCTTACACTAATAATTTTTTTTTTTGACGATGGCAGCGAGCGCTGCGACCTTACACTAGTTAAGGAGCGTTATCGGCTCTATTACCTCCACAGAGCGTGTGTATAATCAGTCTAAGTTTTCACAACCACAAGAAAAACCAAGATTAAAGAAAAAGAGAGAAATTTCATGGCGTAGACCAAGTCGACGCGGTAGGTCTCGCCCCTCACGGCTCGTGTCGCCGTATGGTCTCCTCGACGCGCGCGGCTGTCGCTCAGGTGACGGCCGGCCAGTTCTCCGGCTCGAGCATATGAAGCTCACCGGAGGTTGCGCGCGCCTGTGGCCTTGAGGCTTGAGCTAGCAGGTTGTCAGGTCACCAAGCAACCTACAGGATAGTTCCTGCGAAAGTGCGAAGCTCCATGCAAGAGCATCGATCACACGCAACTGTGTGAGGGCCGCGATGGGCGGAAAACAGGTATAAAGCTCTTGACCGCTTCTTCGGTTTGCTTGCTTTGAGATGTGTATTAATTCCACGCGCGTGGCACCAGCGTCAGAAATCAACGAAACTGAGGCGACGCAGCTGCCTCGGCCGCGTGGTGCAGGTAGGTTACATGCATGCTTAAACGTGTTATACCCTGCCTAGCTCGGCCTCCATGAACATACATCAACCATATATAGGCCGTGCGGCCTGTGACAAGATCCTCACACACGCATACCACACAAGTCGATCTCCGCACGTGGACATCAACCCATACATACTGCAGCTGCGATCGAGCTCGAGCTCCTCCCCTCCACCGCGCGCAGCGGCCATCTCGTCAAGGGACACGCACGTCGTCGTCAATCTCCGTCATAGAACGGTTATCTCCTACCTCCCTTCGTTGCTCTGCATTATTTACTTGCTTATCGCTTCCGTTGTTCTTACGGTGCTCCGATTTTCTCTAGAAGAGCTATGGCGCGTCCGAGCAACGATGGAACCCCGCCGGTGACTCGCCACGATGAATCCGACGACATTATTATCATGACGGTTGAACCCAACGGTGATATTTATATTACAAAACTGAGCCACATGAAAGGTGATACTCTTTGAAAGTTGAGTTTAGACATTCTGCTGTACTGGAACTTAGTTTCTCCAGGTTCTCCGGACAGTTTCGTTTTCAGTTAGGAAATAACTCGTGGTGTGAGCCTGTTCACAACCATGTCTCTTTATTGTTTTGAGCTAGTCTATATCGTCGTCATGATCACGTCGTGGGATGGAACGAGGCAAGAGGATCATGGTGGCATTGTAGCGTGGCGGGCAAGGTGCAGCGGGAGACACTGGCCAATAACTCGAACGTGTCTATGGTTTGTTCGTCTTTGTAGTTTGTAATAGCCTACTAATAAGAGGAGAAACAGATAAGCTGCGGGCAGTTGAGTGCACCACAAAAACACTTGTTTCTAATTGTTGCTCATCATCGTGTAGTCTTCGTCTTTCTCGTTGAGCTTTTGTTCCATAAGGTTGGCAACTACATTTTAGTATCAGACCCTGATCAGGTTCTGATAGAATTACTACAAGACTGCAAGACATACCGCGGCAGATTTGAAGAACGGTACAAAACAAAATTGTGTCTAATTTTTTTCTTTTGATGGATGGACTATTCACTTCGACGAATAAGCAAATGAATAGGTATGTGCTATAGTAGATTCCATACCAGCACATAGATATCGTCGTGGTATTGTATGGCGACAGATGAGTGGCAATGGAATGGCATAGAATACCATTTTTTTTTTGAAATGGGAGCATAACCCCAGACTCTGCATCATGAAGATGCACACAACTGACAAAGACTAACTCGAAGTGGCTTTTTATGTTTTCCCTCCATTGTAACTATCGAGAAACGATAAATTTATTGATCCCATTTAAATCACAATCAAGTATCTTATTATATTTAAGCATCGTGAACTTTTCTTCAACCATGTGAATTTTTAATTGAACTATACGAACATTTTTGTATCGTATATATGTGCTTTTCTTGTAGATTGCGTTCAACTTCAATCGATCTCCGCAAATACAAGCACCCCACAATGGTCTCACGCAGCTCGCGCATTGCCGACAAGGCGTCGGCGGTTGGCCATGCATGTTTTCGAGTACTCACTTTTGTAACAACTAACTCATCTTAGAAAGGCCTAGTCAAATCTCGAATAATATAAGCTACTGGTAACAACCCATCTCACATAGGATTTGATGTGATATAGACCTTCCCATCTGGTTCCAAATATATAAAGAAACGTCACGCCAAATGACTTTATCAACGGCCACGAAATTTGCAACTTGTAGTACACAGGGTCAACTCAATCATGCAACTGACTCCGGCCGATGTTGAAGTAGCTAGGCAGAGGTAAGTAAAACAGTACTACGTACATAGTCACATCCATTCGTTTAATTTAACTGATTTTGACAATTTCCTTATTTTTGTATAAATTGTTGGCAAGAAATTTCCAATTTAATTTCGATTTCCACTTAAAGTAGCAGTTTGCATGTGCTAACTTGAACATCACTCGGTTACGTAAAAAAAACTTCAACATCATTAGTCTGAACTCTACACGCCCTGCATTATACTATTGGAAATATATGCTACATTTATTGTAGTTGCGATCTTCCTAGATCTTTCTTCTAGGATATCCTGGGGAGAATTTACAATTTGCCCTCTATTACTTGAGCTCTTTATAATTTGCCACGCTTTACTTAGCCTTCTACTATTTGCCACATATTACACCGATTCATCACTAATTTGCCCTGTTTCTCTTTTTACAGATTTATTAATTTTCTTAACTCGGAAATACGATATGAATACGGTACAAATACTGAGTGGATCGATAGGATTCGTTCTCTGGCCATTGCCCTTTGTCCAGCAGCCCCGGCGCGCGTGACCGGCGTCGATGCCACAGCTCCCGAGCCTCTGCTGCCGGCGCCGACTGCCCGGACCACCGCCGGCACTACTACACCATTGTGCTCAGCGCGTCTGCAGTCCTCGCCGCAGCAGCCGCCGTCCTCCTAGCGCTCGCGGTCCTCTCCCGCTTCCGGCACTGCGACGCCGTACGTCACCGCGTCGTTCCACTCCCGCTCGGCGTTCAGCTGGATCAGCCCGCCGGTCTCCAAGGGCCACGCCGACGGCTCCCTCGCGTCCGACAACGTGCCGTCTTTGTCTCCGTCGCACCATGTCGAGGAGGCGCACGCTCTGCTCGTGTCCAACTGGCCGGCGACGGCTTCTGCATCGCGGAGCCCTGTGGGCGTCGCGCTTTGGCTCTCCTTCTGGTCGCAGCTCCTGCTCACCACGGTGCTCGGCCTCGCTCAGCTCGCTGCCATGTACATCGGCCCTCCCTCATCGACCAGTTCGTCGAGTTCATCTGCCGTGGCGTGCACTCACACCGGAAGCCTTGTGATCATGCACTTGCATTCCTTATACGGACAACAATGACACTAAACACTGAGTATACACATGAAGCTTTCTTCTCTTTTTCCCTGATGACGAACATCATAAATCGTTGTGAAGTTTGCCACTGATGATGTTGTGCTGTTGCAGGGGATACAGTCTGTTGGACGCCGCGTTGCTCCAGGTCCTAGTCTCCTAGAGGCTAGAGAGATGGCGGCCTATGTTCTTCACCATCCGAGAATGGTGCTCTGCTGTAGCACGCATGAGCTGCTGCAGGTACGGCGACCACGCCGCCATGACTACTCGCCGCGCTTGCGCGTCATCCTTCTCATCACTTTTTCTTGGAGCGTGGCCGCAGTTCGTGGTGGGGAATCATGGCTGCGCGACCTGTAGTCCGGCCGCTGCCACCGGCGGCGCTCGCGTCTCAGTTCCCTGTTTTGCTCCGTCCGCTGCGCAAGGGGAACAAGACGATCGATCAAATCAGATTCGGTCCAGCAATGTATAGGAATACATATGTACCGTATTTCACAGCATACATCCAATTAATAAATCTGTAAAACAAGAGACAGGGCAAATTATAAAGAAACTAATCTAATATGTGGCAAATTATAAAAGGCTAAGTAAAGAGTGGCAAATAATAGAAGTCTGAAGTAAAGAATGGCAAATTGTAAAATCTCCCGATTTCTTATTAAGCACCCACACTCTTGGTGTTTTTGCCTTGTACTACTAGAAAAAAACAAAGATTAAAAAAAAGGAGAAATTCCATGGCATAGACCAAGTTGACGCGGTAATCTCACGGCTCATGCTATCCTCAACGCCGCGGTCGCTCACGACGCCCACTTCTCTCGATCGAGCAGCAGATGGTTGCGGCGGAAGCATGCATGTCTGCCATGCAACTGCCACATCGGCAAACTTGACGGCGCGCGTACGTGCGCACCTGCACTAGTAGAAACAGAGGTATTGATGCGACCCTTTAGTACCGGTTGCAAAAAAAACCGGTACAAAAGGGGGCATTAGCACCGGTTGTGCTTGGGCGCCAGCCAGGGCCCCGCGGCGAGGACCTTTTACCAACCGGTACTAAAGGACACCATACCAACCGGTACTAAAAGGGTGCAGCCCCGCAGGCCGCGGTCAGTGGCCCCACGGCAGGCCCTTTAGTACCGGTTGGTAAATAAAACCGGTACTAAAGATCCTGCCTATATCTTCCACCCCGGTCGAGCCAGCTCCATTTTGGAGCAACTCGACCCCAACCCCATTTTTCCTCTCTCCCAAGCTCGCCCAAGATTTAGGTCACCCATTTTTTCTCCAACATTTGTCAAGATTGGTGGCACCCTATACAAGGGTTAGCAACTTCTTCATCTTCTCTTCCGGCTTTTCAAGTTTAGCTCATTTTCGTGCAAGTTTAGCAAGTTTGATTTTGGTTGTGCTTGCAAGGTGTTTGATGAAATGACTAAGTTAGGGATTTCATTTGTTTTATATGCATTTTGAGCTCGAATTGAAGTATAATTTATGGTTTTATATAGTGTCGTCCCATCCCCTGATCCTCACCGCCGTCGATCGCCCGCGCCGCTCCGTCGCCGACACCACCTCGGTGAGCCTCTTTTTTTATCTTTTATTTTAAAAATTGTTAGTTATATGATTTAAATGCATAATTATTTCTTGTATAATTTTCTTATGTTTTTTTATATATGTATAGTGTCATGGTTTTGATATCCGTCCCCTTCGGCCCTCGTCCGGTCTATGATTCGGATGTGGTATATCTTTTTAACTATTTATTTTGTTTCGTGTTTATAACAATCATGCCGACCAACTTGACGTAGATATATTTTTATTTAGGAGGTAGTTGAACCGGAAATTCCGGCCGACCCTATTGTCGAGTATTTTAAAAAAGAAAACGACGATTTGAGAGCAAAATTGAAGATAAGTGAAGATCTTCGTCTCCAATGCCTAGAAGAGAAGATGGAATTGGACTTGAAGATTGCCGACATCGTTGATGCTCACGGGGTCGAGCTTGCCGACGTCGTCACTGCTCACGAGAGGAAGATGGATGCAATGCGCGCCAAGCTTAAAAAGATTAGAAAATATGCCATTAGTCAAGAGGCTTGGTATCATTATGCTGTTGGTTCAATAGTTACCTTGGTTGCGATTCTGATCGCATTTGTTGTTGGATTTAAATTCTTTAGATAGTTGTATGTTAGTTTCGATTGATGTATGTTTCGTGAGAACTATGTATTACATTTGGGCACTACTCTACTTTGATTTTAATGTGATGAACTTGTATAAATTAATTTGGTCACGTATCTCTATTCATTATTTAGCTGGTGTAATGGTTTTTGATATATTTATGTAATGTAGATGAGCCGAGAATGGATGTACGGTGATCGACGCTGTCCCGAGTTCATTGATGGCATGCATCGTTTTCTCGATGTGGTTAAGTTAAACAAGCTGAAGAATGGTTTTATGATTTGTCCATGTGATGAATGTCGGAATAACAGGAATTACCCGAGCGTAAGAACCATACACTCCCACTTGTTGCGACAAGGCTTCATGCCCAATTATTTTTGTTGGACCAAGCAAGGAGAAAGAGGGGTTATAATGGAAAACCCTGAAGAAGAGGATGATGACAACTATCCCGTGTTCTCTGATGAACACGGTGATACTACAATGGGGGAAGAGCATGAGGTCATTGTTGATCAGTCCGACGATGATGATCTTCGTCAGGTCATTCGTGATGAACAGATGAACTGCGTAACTGAAAACGAGTGGTCGAAGCTGGAGCGCATGTTAGAGGATCACAAAAAACCGTTGTACCCAAATTGTGAAGATGACCAGAAAAAGCTAGGTACCACCCTGGAATTGCTGCAGTGGAAGGCAAAGAATGGAATATCTGACAAGGCATTTCAAGAGTTGCTACAAATATTTAAGAAGAATCTTCCGAGGAATAATGAAATGCCCCACAGCACGTACGAAGCAAAGAAGATTGTCTGCCCTCTAGGATTAGAGGTGCAGAAGATACATGCATGCATCAATGACTGCATCCTCTACCGCGGTGAGAAGTACGAGAATTTGAATGCATGCCCGATATGCGGTGCATTGCGGTATAAGATCGCGCGAGATGACCCAGGTGATATTGAGGGCGAGCCGAGCCCCAGGAAGAGGGTTCCCGCGAAGGTGATGTGGTATGCTCCTATAATACCACGGTTGAAACGTTTGTTCCGAAACAAAGAGCATGCCAAGTTGTTGCGATGGCACAAAGAAGACCGTAAGGAAGACGAGATGCTCAGACACCCCGCTGATGGGTCTCAGTGGAGAAAAATCGACAGTGCGTTTGGGGATTTTGCAGCTGACGCAAGGAACTTAAGGTTTGGTCTAAGTACAGATGGCTTGAATCCGTTTGGGGAGCAGAGCAGCAGTCATAGCACCTGGCCCGTGACTCTATGTATCTATAACCTTCCCCTTGGTTGTGCATGAAGCAAAAGTATATTATGATGCCAGTGCTTATCCAAGGACCGAAACAACCCGGCAACGACATTGATGTGTATCTGAGGCCATTAGTTGACGAACTTTTACAGTTGTGGTCTGACGAAGGTGTACGTGTGTGGGATGAGTACAAACAAGAGGAATTTCCCCTACGAGCGTTGCTGTTTGTAACCATCAATGATTGGCCTGCTCTTAGTAACATTTCAGGACAGTCGAACAAGGGATACAATGCATGCACGCACTGTTTAGATAAGACTGACAGTGCATATATAGGTAACAAGATTGTGTACATGGGGCATCGTCAGTTTCTTCCAACCGGGCATCACGTAAGAAACGGAGGCAAGCACTTCAAAGGTTTGGCAGATATCCGGACGAAGCCTACACGCCGTGATGGTGATGTTGTATATGGCATGGTCAAGGATTTGGAAGTAATATTTGGAAAGGGTCCTGGCAGTCTAAATGTTCCGAAAGACGCAAACAAGCGCGTACCCTTGTGGAAAAAGAAATCTATATTTTGGGATTTACCCTATTGGGAAATCCTAGAGGTTCGCTCTGCAATCGACGTGATGCACGTGACGAAAAATCTTTGCGTGAACCTGCTAAACTTCTTAGGCGTGTATGGGAAGACGAAAGATACAGCGGATGCACGGCAGGACCAGCAAAGTACGCACCACGGAAGAGACAACCTGAATTCAGAGAAGTATCAAGGTACTTCCAGCTACGCTCTTACCAAAGAAGAGAAGGAGATCTTTTTTCAAGTCCTGAGCAGTATCAAGGTCCCGTCTGGCTACTCGTCGAATATAAAGGGAATAATAAACATGGCAGAGAAAAAGTTCCAAAACCTGAAGTCTCATGACTGCCACGTGATTATGACACAATTACTTCCTGTTGCATTGAGGGGGCTTCTACCGGAAAACGTTCGAGTACCCATTGTCAAGCTATGTGCATTCCTGAATGCAATTTCTCAGAAGGTAATTGATCCAGCAACTCTACCAAGTTTACAGACGGGTGTGGTCCAATGTCTTGTCAGCTTTGAGTTGGTGTTTCCACCGGCCTTCTTCAATATTATGACGCACCTCATAGTTCACCTAGTCGAAGAGATTTCCATTCTCGGTCCTGTATTTCTACACAACATGTTCCCCTTTGAGAGGTTCATGGGAGTCTTAAAGAAATACGTTCATAACCGTGCTAGGCCAGAAGGAAGCATGTCCAAGGGCTATGGAACAGAGGAGGTCATTGAGTTCTGTGTTGACTTTCTTCCAGATCTTAAGCCCATCGGTGTTCCTCAATCACGCCATGAGGGGAGACTGCGTGGAAAAGGCACGCTAGGAAAGAAAGCAACAAGAAGTATGGACGGGCATTCTTTCACTCAAGCACACTACACAGTTCTACAAAATTCCAGATTGGTGGCTCCGTATATCGTGGAACACATGGATATTTTACGCTCAGAATACCCGGAGAAGACTGACTTCTGGATTAAAGAAAAACACGTGGATACTTTCGGCAGTTGGTTGCGTACACATCTCATTAATGACAACACTGTTGGACAAGAGCTATACTTGTTGGCCAAGACACCATCTTCGACTATATTGACTTTCCAAGGGTACGAGATAAATGGGAATACATTTTACACGGAAACCCAAGACAAAAAGAGCACTAACCAAAACAGTGGTGTCCGCTTTGATGCAACAAACGATGATGGAACAAAGGACACATATTATGGTTGCATACAGCAGATATGGGAACTTGACTATGGACCTTATTTTAAGATCCCTTTGTTTCAGTGCAAATGGGTTAACCTGTCATGCGGGTAGAGATAGACAAGCGGTACGGAATGACTACAGTGGATCTCAAAAATCTTGCGTACAAAACCGAGCCATTCGTCCTAGCCAATGATGTGGCTCAGGTTTTCTATGTGAAGGACATGTCTTCCAGACCGAAAAAAAGAAAAGATAAGCAAGCCGGTACATCATACAATGAGCCAAAGCGCCACATAGTTCTTTCAGGAAAAAGAAACATCGTGGGAGTGGAGGACAAGACAGACATGTCAGAAGATTACAATAAGTTTGCTGAAATTCCGCCCTTCAAAGTGAAAACTGACCCAAGCACCGTGTTAAATGATGAAGATTGTCCATGGCTACGACGCAATCAGAAGAAAGGGACACACAAGAAGAAAAAGTGAACACTAGATAGGGATGTTGTTGCTGATGTGTAATAATGTATTAAACCTTTTATGTAACTATGTCCTGAAAACTCAGAAGAGAGATCTAAACACTATGTCAATCAGCTGCAGTTTTACCAACACAATCGCGTGGTCGTGAGACGGCAAATCGGCCTTCGATCCAGAGAGCGGCAAGACGTCTCTGATGATTTGCAACAAGTGTTGGGGATGTTGCTAATCATCAGAGCGTCTTGCCGCTGCTTGGATCCGACCAAACGGTTGCAGGACGTAGCTAGGGAACCCGAATGTTTTGTGTTTGAGCGCCTGACGAGGTGTACCCTCATCAAATCCCATGGTTAAGGACCTAGGGTTGACATTATGGGGAGAGAACGTGGTAGTACTGGTAGTTTCGTCGGCTGACAAGCAGAGGCAAAGATTTACCCAGGTTCAGGCCCCTCGGGTGGAGGTAAAGACCCTACTTCCTGCTTGTCTGTTATTGATCGCTGGATATTATGTGGTTACAAGGTGGCTCCGGCGAGATGACGATCTCGCAAGAGTTTTGGTGGTTCGAGTATGGCTTGGCCTAGATCGGCACCCCTCCCAGCCTTTAAATAGGCTGGGTCTCGGGAGTTTGTAACCGACCTAGTTTACACATAAGGAAAGTATAAACCGACTATGTCTATGTCTAAACTTGGAAGTTACTTCATCTTGTTGGGCCTCTCGTCTTGGGCTTCGAGTCGTATCTTCGCTAGTTGGGCTTTTAGTCATCACGTGCACCAGGTACCCTCACAGTAGGGTACCCGAGATGTATATCCTTGTCAGTAGCCCCCGAGTACTTGTCTGACTCGAAGAATCAGGCATGGACTCGTTCGCAAGTGCACGTCATATTCTTAGTACTATAATTGGAATTCCTGTATGAATAGCACATGTTGGCTATGTCGAGTATTTCATCGACTGTGGTTTTTGCTTATGATGATCAAGGATAATAGCTTAGCAGGCCCAGTTCACTCGACGGATCGGGACTGGTTAACTACACATTTGGGTAACACCTTACTAGCTTTCAATCAAACTCGAGTCCCCGGACTCGAATCTGGAACAAACTGGTCAGATTCGACTAGGCCGCTGAGGTCTTACTGAGTCGATCTGCAGTATAACTTTGAATTTTACCCAACGCGTCCGTCGGGATTTTTCATCATGTCTGCTGACACGGAAAATATAAGGATTGACGTTGCTGGAACGGTCCTTAGCCCAGCTCGAAAGTTCGGCGGGTCTTACCTTTGCACTATGCGTGCAGCATCCGAGGTATTTGCGACGGACGCAACTCGGGAATGTTTCGAGTATGATTTTGCATATGAACACAGTCGATATATTCATCGACTGACACTTTGATACTATTTTATCGGGTGCGCGACAGCGCTCCCGATGGGAGTAGCCCCCGAGATTGTGCTTTATTGATTGCAATGAAGGATAATCTCAAAACCATCTTTCTCTACATTTGTTAGTCGAAGAAAACCTTTAGCCATAATTCTATCGGGTGCGCGTCAGCGCTCCCGATGGGAGTAGCCCCCGAGATTGTGCTTTATTACTTGTAATGGAGGATAATCTCAGAATCACCCAGTCATGATCATCTTTAGTCGAAGAAATTTTTGATACGCTCCCGATGGGAGTAATATGTATTTGATCGTAGAACAGTCGAGTGACCATACACCCGACAACGAATCGAGTGATTAGTATGCTTTGGGCGAACCCGACATCTTTTCGGAACAAATTTGCTGCAATGACGTCAGGGATGACGTTTTATGGCGACTGCGCCACCTGACACGCGGTGGCGTGCGCTGTGCTGCGAGAGATGGGACGTGACACGTCTTGTGGGCCCATTGTACAGCCGTTTGGACTGGATTTGACCGTTCAGGCACGATTTCTCCGGGCCATGATGGTAGTTCCTAGATTCCCGTGCGTAGTGGGCGGAGTGGCCGGCGACGGTTGCCCTCCGTGGCTGCCACGTGTACGGTTAGATTTGCTTATGTGCCCACGATCTCGCATCGACGGTGCGGATTCTTTTGCTTTGAGGTTAAAAAGGGGACGACGGCGTAAATAGTGTTTTTACTTGCCATTTGCTCTCCGCCGCCGCTACTTCTTCTTCCTCCTCTCGCATCGCCATTGCCTCAGAGCAAAGCTTGCGCAACCACCACCGCGATGACGAAGCCTACCACCCGAAGGGGCAGGAGTGCTGCATCGGCGGACAGCGCCGCGGGAGCCGCTGCCAGCGGCTTGAAGAGGGAGAAGGGCGCGTGGACCAAATCCACCTGCAGCAAGAGGATGCTCACTGGCCTGCGGAACGACGGGCTGATCCCTGAGGACACCTCTCAAGTTCGCCTCCCCGGTGCCGAGGTAATCCCGCGCCCAGGCCCCAATGAGCGGGTCTGCTTTGTTGATTTTGTGAACAGGGGATTCTCCTTCCCTGTTCACAACTTTCTTCGTGCACTGATGCACGTGTATGGAGTGCAATTGCACGATTTCACGCCCAATGGGCTTTTGCACATTGCGTGTTACTTCGTCCTTTGCGAGTGCTTCTTGGGCGTCGCACCCCACTTTGGTCTGTTCCGCCGCATCTTCAACGTCAAGCGCCAGCACAGCACCAAGGGACCTGGTGGTTTTGGAGTACAAGCTCGACCTGATGTCGAGTACTTCAAGATCAACTTCCTGGTCTGTGCAAGGATGGCGCCAGAAGTGGTTCTACATCAAGGATGTGACCATTGGCGACCAAACCTTCGGGTTGCCTCCTTTGACGCAGACGCCCTGGTGAAGAAGAGGCCATCATGGATCGCCCAGCCGACCGGAGTCGAAGCCGAAGAGGCTGACATTCTGATGGAGAAGGTGCTGAAGCTTCAGACCACTGCTGGTCGAGAGGTCACAGGGATCCATCTGCTAGCCATTATGGCCAAGAGGCGAGTGCAGCCTCTCCGAGCCCGAGTGCATGCTTTGTGGGCATATGGTGGGGCTTCTGATCCAACCCGCTCACGCGCAGTGGAGCTATCTGATGCGGAAGCGGAGAAGTTGGTAAGGAGCCTTACCAAGCTTACCGATGAAGATCCCTGCGAGATGAACTCGCCTGTGCCTCCTTATGAGACCAGCAACCCTCTGCCAGAGGTAACAGTTGATACTACATCTCAGTTGATATGTTATGCATGTGTGATGTTGAATCCTTTGCTGTTTATGTGTGCAGGGTCACAAAATGTTTGAGTCAATGCCTCCCTTGCCAGAGAGCGGCCCAGTGCCAGACAATGAGCCACTCGAGGTAGATTCTGATGATGAGATGGCTTCACTCGCCACCGCACACACGCCAGAAGCCGATGAGGGCGATGCTGAGGTGCAGGGCAAGCAAAAGCGGTCACGCGACGAGGAGGATACAGCTGACTCGGAGGAAAAGGAGGAAGACAAGATGGAGTCGATGACGGCGCCACTCGAAATTCCTCCGATTCGCTCGCTTCCCCCTCGACCACCGAAGAAATCGCGCCCGAGCATGGGTGTGCTTGCGCCTGGTCGATTGTGCGACCTTACTGAAGAGTAAGTACTATGTGCACTTTCTTTGTCATGTTATGAATAATATCACCTTGTATACTTATAATGTGTGAAACAGTGTTTCCTCGATGAGGATATGCCTCCGCCACCTACGGCGGAAAAGAGCAGCGCAGCGTCCACTGCACGGACGCTGCCACCAGAGCAGCCGCCTACCCCGGCGACTCCTGCCGCTACAGCCACAGCTACGCCACCCCAGCCGGAGGTTGCAGCAACTGAGAGTGGAGCTGCGGCTGCAGGTGTCCCTGCGTCGACTTCTTCCTTCTTGGAACACGTAAGTTTGTGCTTGCCAAAGTTTGAATCAAATGCGAAATTTTTGCCTATACTCAGTTATTGAGTTGTGAATTTGCCCATGTCGTGTACTTAGGCGTTTGTGCGAGAGTTGCTGAAGGCTGGTGCCCAGTATGTGCACAAGGAGACTGAAGCCGCCACCCTGCAGCAGCAACTCGAAGTTGCAAAGAGTGCGTATCTTTTTATGCTATCACCACTTGTTGAGGGTGATTTCTCTTGCAGCCTACTAATCATGTGCATCTGTTTTTGTAGAGGCCGCCACTGAAGCGGCAGAAAATTTGAACAACGCCACCCGTCGAGTGGCTGATCTGGAGAAGAGGCTGAAAACAGCCGAAGTTAGGGAGGAGTCGGCGATTGGTCGACTCTCTGCCGCCAGCACCAGCTTAACTGGTAAGAATTTTTGCTCTGCTCCTTAGATGTTTGAGGTTTCTGATACATGGTGCTGATTATTTTACCCTTATGCTAGGCGTGATGGATGGCCCGACTGCTACTGGCAAGCAGAGCCTTGGCACCTCACTTGATGAAAGTGTGGCTGTCTCGGAGGCCACCAGTAGCAGAGCAGGGGAGATGCTAACGCAGGCGGCGAGTGCCCTGGGTGCCCTCCATGGCAGCTTCTTCCCCGGCGAGGAGCTACCATCTTCCTTTGCAGAGCTGGTTGATCTATTCAAGCCTGAAGGGACTGCCGTTGCTGACTTCAGTCGCGAGCAAATGGTAAGTGGTGCTCAGACTACTTTTCTCATGTTGCTCGCGCACGGAGTCGAGGCAGATTTTGACGCAGCCACAAAGAAGTTTCCACGGGGTCCTGATGGCAAAACCGTCGGGCTCGGCACTTGGATGGAAGCCGCCAAAACATATGCCCAACAGCTGGTAACAACTGTTGAAGAAAGGGCAGCCAAGGTCCAGGCGAAGAAAACTTCCTCCAAGAAGTCGACGACTTAGCCAGTGACCCCTTTGTTTGACTAGGTCTAGGAATTGCGTCACTTTGCTTTTGCTATATGTAAATTATCAGACATCGTATCTGTCTTGTTATGAAACATGAACTTCAGTGATCGGGAGGCGCAGCCCCCGAGCCTTTTGTTTGAATTCTTTTATGCTTCCTTATGCATTGAATTATTCTGACTGTAGAACCGAGCTTCTAAACCATCGACTGGCCCTGTTGTGGGTGGTTCTTCGAAGTCACGAAGCGTTAATGACCAGAAAATTATGGACTTTCTTCATCAAAAGCTTTCCGAAGTTACTCGCGAGCTGAAGGAAACGCAAGATGCGTATGCTGAGTTGCAGTCGAGGTCATCCCCAACTACAGAGCGAGAAGCCTTTTTGCTTGAGGAGTTGGAGAGAGTAAATCTGCAACTCGAATGTAAGACATTTTTGATCATCGAGATCTATTCTTTGCAAGGTGACTCGACTGGGCGATGATGAGCCCTTTGCTTTTGCGCAGGTGTTTGTTCTGACCCAATAAAGGAGGAGGCACGAATTCAGGATCGACTCGATGGTCATGCGAGTAGCACTGATACTCCGCCCACCCCTTCTGGTCAGACAGAGAAGAGCGCCATTTTGGTAAGGCTTCTGGACCGTGCTTGGCGCACAGCCATTCGACTGGAGACTTGCAGGTTGGCTTTATTTCGAGTCCACGAAGCTTTGTTTCCTTTGAATGAGCAACCACAGGGCCTTGTGGCTTTGCTGAAGAAATTTCGAAAAGGCAAGGCGATCAAGAAGTTTGTGCGTGAGCAACTGATTAGCGGGGCTAACGTTGCTCTTGCCTTTGTGCGATCGCACCTTCCGCACCTTGATTTGAAAAGGATTGCGATGGGACCCGCACCCTTACCAGGTGGTGGTCCTGTGCCGATGGAGGAGCACTACCAAGAGACACGAGTGGACGCACTGGTCCTAATCCATCGTGTGCTGAAGGAGGAGGAAAAATGGACCGAACCCAAGGAAGAACCTGTTGAGTAGGTTATGTGTATGGGAAGTAACTCCAAAGTGTAAAACGCAACACTTGTGATTATTGTACATTATTTGTTTACACGTATGCAGCCCCCGAGCCTGTTGAGCGGGGTGTATGAAGCAACATGCTGTAAAATTAGGACTATCCAGCCCCCGTGTATTTTGAGTGAACTTGATAGAAATATTTTAGAGTATCAAACATAAGCTGCACAGTCCATGACTATTTATGTGCGGTTATGAATTTTTGCAATACTTGAAGCTTCACTTGATGCTTCTAGGCTCAACCCTCGAATAATTGAGTGGTTGAGCAACTTTTGTGTTTATGTATGATTTTTATGACCCAGCCCCCGAGTATTCGAGTGCGGCTGGGGTATTATGTTGTGAACAAGCGGAAACACATGCTTTTTGAGATAGCGCAGCCCCCGAGTGCTCGGGTGAGGCTAATTTTGTGAAATCAATTTATGCGAGTAGTAAGCAGGGAGAAATATGAGGAATCATGAATTATATTCCTTTTTTGAATGTTAAGCTGCAGGCCGCCTCATTAAAAACCTTCCAGTCCCCTTAGGTACCCTGGTAAGGAAAAGAGCGCGTCTGAAACCTGCAGCTATCCGACATATGTGCCTATTACATTGTTCGACTGATCAATCTAAGCATAGAAACGGCGCAGCTGCGCAACGTTCCAAGGATTATGCGAGAGTTCTCCTGTCTTCGAGTGCTTCAGTCTATATGCTCCACCACCAACGACCTCGGTGATGATAAAGGGTCCTTCCCATGGAGAAGCGAGTTTATGCACCTTCTTTTGCTTCAGTCGAAGTACCAGGTCGCCAACCTCGAAGGACCTGGTACGCAGTCGACGGCTGTGATAGTTGCGGAGGTCCTGCTGATAAATAGCTGTGCGTGCGAGCGCCGTGTTACGTGCTTCTTCTAGCAAGTCGACTGCGTCTTCGAGTGCTTCGTCTGCATCTTCTTCATTGTATGCTTCGACTCTTGGTGCGTTGAACCTTACGTCTGATGGCAGAATTGCCTCTGCGCCGTAGACCATGAAGAATGGAGTGAATTGTGTTGAGGCGTTGGGTGTTGTGCGTAGGCTCCATAGCACAGACGGAAGCTCTTCTACCCAAGCACCCGCAGCCCTTTTGAGTGGCACCAGGAGGCGCTTCTTGATTCCACTTGTTACGAGCCCATTGGCCTTTTCGACTTGGCCGTTTGATTGCGGGTGCGCAACAGATGCATAATTGAGCGTGATATCTTGCTCTTTGCAGAAGGATTTGAATTCCTCAGCCGTGAAGTTTGTACCGTTGTCAGTGATAATGCTATTTGGCACACCAAAGCGGTATATGATAGATTTTATGAAGTTGACTGCTGTAGCGGCAGTCGAACTTGTGATGGGTACTGCTTCAATCCACTTGGTGAACTTGTCGACCGCCACCAGAAGGTGAGTATGCCCTCCATGATGTTGTACAAGTCTCGGTAGGCGATCATGTTATCTGCGATTGCGTCACAAGCCTTCATTGTTTGCTGCACCACCAGATTCGAGTCGCCGTAGATCATCAGTCGAGTGCACCCGAGGGCTTTGGCCATCCTCATGCCATGGATCAGAGCCTCATATTCTGCTTCGTTGTTGGACGGGAACTCGAATCCCATTTGCAGTATGTAGCGGAGCTTGTCGCCTTTTGGTGATATGAGGATGACACCTGCGCCTGCGCCTTCGTTTTTCTTCGAGCCATCAAAGTACATAGTCCAGGAATTGGACACATCTGGTGCTCCTGGGAGCTGAGCTTCAATCCACTCGATGTGGAAGTCGGGTAAAACTTGTGCTTTGATGGCCTTCGGGTAATCATACCTGATATCTCTTGGTGCTAGCTCGATGAGCCATTTTGCTACTCGCCCAGTCGCATTGGGGTTTGTGAGGATATCCCCGATCCCTGAAGTGCTGATGACAGTGATCGGGTGCTCGGAGAAGTAATGCGTCAGCTTCCTTGAGGACATGAACACGGCGTATGCCAGCTTCTGATAGTGCGGGTACAGCTGCTTTGATGTGGAGAGCACTTCACTCAAGTAATAGACTGGGCGTTGTATGCTTTGCGCGTGCCCCTCCTCTCTGCGTTCGACCACTAGAACGGTGCTTACCACCCTGTTAGTTGCAGAGACATATAGGTATAGTGGCTCGCGTTCCTTTGGTGCTACGAGGATTGGAGGGCTTGTGAGGACTCGCTTGAGGTCCGTGAAAGCTGCTTCGGCTTCTGGCGTCCACTCGAACTTATCTGCTTTCTTCATCAGTCGATAGAATGGGAGTGCTTTTTCGCCTAGCTTGTTGATGAATCGACTGAGCGCTGCCACTCGACCCGCTAATTTTTGCACGTCGTGGAGCTTTGAAGGCCTTTGCATCGTCAAGATGGCCTGTATTTTCTCCGGGTCCGCCTCGATTCCTCGAGCTGAGACTAGATACCCGAGGAGTTGCCCGGCTGGCACGCCGAACGTGCACTTCTTCGGGTTAAGCTTGATGTGGAAGCGTTTGAGGTTTGCGAATGTCTCTCGCAAGTCATCGAGTAGTGTGTTTTCCTCTCTTGTGGTGATGACGATATCATCTACATAGACCTGAACGTTTCGCCCAATTTGCTTCTTGAGGCAATCTTGCATCATGCGCTGGTATGTTGCGCCTGCGTTCTTGAGCCCGAAAGGCATTGTGGTGTAGCAGTAGACCCCGAGTGGGGTTATGAACGCCGTTTTCTCTTCGTCTTCTTCCTTCATCCTTATCTGGTGGTAACCCGAGTAGGCATCCAGGAAGGACAAGCGAGCGCACCCGGCGGTGGAGTCGACGATCTGGTCGATTCGAGGTAGTGGAAAGTGATCCTTTGGACAACACTTGTTGAGTGCTGTAAAATCTACACACATCCGAAGGATATCTGTGTGCTTCTTCTCTACGAGTACGGGGTTGGCCACCCATTGTGATTTCTTGATCTCTCCGATGAATCCTGCTGCGAGTAGCCTGTCGACTTCGGCTTCGACTGCAGTTCTTTTTGGGCCAGATATGCGGCGCATTGTTTGCTTGACTGGTTTAGCACCTGGAAGTAGCTGGAGAGAGTGCTCGGCGAATTCCCTGGGAATACCTGGCATGTCTGCGGGACACCATGCAAATATATCCCAGTTCTCACGGAGGAATTCGACGAGCGCGCTTTCCTATGCGATAGGCAGACTCGACGAGACATTGACTGTCTTGGTCGGGTCAGTCGGATGCACCTGATGCGATTTTGTGTCATTGGTGGCATTGAATGATCTGTCGACTGCCACCTTTTTGTGCTCTGGCATAAGTGTTCGATCGTTGGAGACCGCTAGATCAGCGAGTGTTGCTTCCATGGTATTGTGACTTCCAAGTATAGCATGGTATTGTGACTTCCAGTCGACCACTTCGAACTCAATCGACTCTGTCCTGAAGTGGTGCTTGTCCCCGAACGTTACGTCGAGTTGTATGGTGCCCTCTGGGCTTATTGCTTTCCCTGGAACGATACCGTGGAAGGTATTAGAGGATCTTGGCAGGTTTTCGACTGACCTATTCATTTTGCGGAGCGTATCTGCGAAGATGATGTTGATGCCGCTCCCCCCATCCATGAAGACCTTGGACATAGCGTAGCCTCCAATTTGCGCGTCGAGTACCAGAGCGGAGTGCCCTGGGCGAACAACCGATGGAGGGTGGTCCTCTTTGCTGAAGCTTATTATAGTTTCGCCTCCTTTCAAATATTCTGTTACCGCAGGGGGCGACATGACCGCCATGTTTACTTGTCGAGTGCGAAGTTTTTGCTCCCTGTTAGAAGGTCGACCTTTCTGTATCATGTACATCTGCCCTTGGGGTGGAGGGTACTGCGGCTCGTCTACCTGCGGTATGTGTTGTATGGCACCCGCGAGGTTTCCGCCTGGAGCAGGCTGTGGTGGTGGAGGTGGTGCCATCAGAACAGACACATTGTTTGGCTGAGGCACGGGTGCAGGTGCCTGTGCGGCTGCTGCCTTTCTGCGATTTACGTAATCAGTCGCCATCTGGTCAAACTCCCTGCAGTTTCTCATCGAGTGGTTGGACCGCAGTTTTCCATCGTCCCCCTTGTACAGGTGGAATCTGCAATCAGCGTCCATCTTTTCTTCGAATGATCGCTCAGATTGTGCCCGTGACTTGCGCCAATCCTTCCTCTTGTAGCTGTCACTGCGTTGGCCATCGCGACGATCATCTCGACTGTTTCGCCGATCATCTCGACTGTCGCGCCGGTCGTCTCGACTGTCTCGCTCTTCCGACCGTCGGTCGCTTCTGTCCTGATCATTGCGGGGTGTGGAGAACCCAGCCGCCATGAATTCGGGTCTGTCGTCGTCGTAATGACGTTTTGAACGTTTGCGCCTTCGGTCGTCTCTGTACGAGTCTCTATGGCTTCGACTGCTATTCTCGTGTTTGTCACGGGGTGAGGACCCGCGTGTGGTGCGTGCCATATCCTCTCCATCAGCCCACTCAGTCGCGATCTGCAGGAGGTGGGCTACAGATTTTGGCTTTTGGTGGCCAAGCGCTTCTTTGAGGTCTCGCCTGGCGAGGCCCATGACGAAAACATCCATGGCCATATCTTCTGAAACCACTCCAACTGAGTTTCGTATCTCAGTCCATCGTCTGATGTATGACCTCAACGCTTCGTCTGAACGCTGAACGCAGGCCCGCAGCTCCTCGAATGTTTTCGGGCGCTCACATAGAGGCTCGAAGTTTTTGATGAAATCCCTGCGGAAGTGATCCCACGAGTCGTATGTTGATGGAGGTAGGGCCTTGAGCCAGTCGCGAGCTGTGCCTTCGAGCATGAGTCGTATGTACTGCATGGCTGTAGTGTTGGTGCCCCGCTGGCATGCAACTGCCAGTCTGTAATCTTCCAGCCACCCGGAAGGTTCCTGTCGACCCGTGTACTTGGGCTGTTCGGATGTAAGTTTGAATCCTTTGGGCATCCGTGTCTCGCGGATGCGTCGAGTGAAGCACAGAGCTCCATGTGGCTCAGGCTCTCGATCAGAGTATGAGTCGCTACTGTATGATCTGCGTGATCTGCTCCTGGACCTGCGCCTTCGCGAGCCGCTTCTTTCTTTCGAGTGGTGGCGACGACCACTGTGATTATGCTCTTCCCGAGGTGCGTCGACTAGGGCACGGCCTCGACTCCCACCTGGAGTTCTTGGAACTTGGCGTATGGCCTTTGCAGCTAAGGCGAGTGATTTGATCTGTTGGCGGTGTAGTTTTGCGTTGGGGTCATCCGCTGGGGGCTTGATTGCCTCCAGGTATGCTGCAGCGGTGTAGAGAGCACCTGCTGCTGTTTTGGGCACTGACAGTCCTTCCTCATCGTATGTCATGAAGGAGTTGCCTAAGTTGCGGGTGAGTGCCGCCTTCTCGCCTGGCGAGAGGTGTGACAACCTTGATCTGCGTCCTGTGTCTGCTCGCCCGGTGGAGCTCAGGGAGAGCTGTCTTCTGCGCACACTCGACAAGCTGGCTTGCTTCTTGCGTTCTTCGAGTGTGGCTCTTATCTGCTTCAGTCGAAGTGACTCCTGCCAGTTGAAGTACTGGAAGGTCAACATCTCTTCTTGTGTTGCGTCTGCTGGCATCATTGTGCACTCCTTGATAACTTTATCTGCTTTTGCTGCCATCTCAGCAGTGATTGTGAGGGTTGTGGCTCCGTCCGGCATAGTAACTGTGCACGAGAATTCTGTAGGCCTGCGACTGGCCGCAGTTTCTGATGTTTCTGCGGCGATGGCCACATAGACCTGCTGGGGTATGACCCGAGGGCATATGTATGTACTTTCGAGTCCCGTCATAGACTCGACATCTTCGTCGAGGCTCATATCTGATCCTGTATGTTCATCGAGTGGTTCGTCTGGACGGATCTCGAAGTCGACGTCTTCGTCGCCTATGCCCATCTCGGCGTCGGCGAAGTTGTCATGAGCCTCGGAGACGAGGTTGTTGTTGGCGCAGATCTCGGAGTCGACGTGGTTGTCGATATGAGTTTCGAGGTCGTCGAAGTCGCTGAGGGAGATCCCGCAGTCGAAACTATCCTCGAGTGGCTGATCTAACTCGGGATCGTTTGTGCGGTATGCTGATTCGGCCTCCTCGCCCTGGAGCTCTTCAATGAGCTCGCGCATCTCTCGTGTGGACATGGTTGTTGCAGATGAACAGGCTTGGAGGGTTGATGATGGTATGGACGCAGCGGAAAGATCCGCAGTCGAAGGAATCGCAGCCGATGGAGCCTCGGGTGCGAAAGTCGCGAGTTGGCGTGGATCCGTCAAATCCTGCACACTAAGCTTGTTGACGAAAAAATTGAACGAACCAACGGTTAAACCCAAACCTGACTCGAGATCGGAGAAGGCCTCTTGGAATCCTGGCGAGTGTGGCTCGAAATCCATCAGAGGATCCGATGTGCTTTTTGCGGGTGAAGCTGGCATGTTGCCGTTTGTCGAGTGAGCCGGCGAGTTGCCGTGTGCCGCCTGAGTCGGCGAGTTCTGGTTTGTCGATGCAGCCGGCGAGTTGCCGTTTGTAGATCCGATCGGCGAGTCGCCGTTTTCCGATGGAACCGAAGAAACCGCGAGTCCAGCACTATTCTTTCCCACAGACGGCGCCAATTGACGAGGTGTACCCTCATCAAATTCCATGGTTAAGGACCTAGGGTTGAGATTATGGGGAGAGAACGTGGTAGTACTGGTAGTTTCGTCGGCTGACAAGCAGAGGCAAAGATTTACCCAGGTTCAGGCCCCTCGGGTGGAGGTAAAGACCCTACTTCCTGCTTGTCTGTTATTGATCGCTGGATATTATGTGGTTACAAGGTGGCTCCGGCGAGATGATGATCTCGCAAGAGCTTTGGTGGTTCGAGTATGGCTTCGCCCTAGATCGGCACCCCTCCCAGCCTTTGAATAGGCTGGGTCTCGAGAGTTTGTAACCGACCTAGTTTACACATAAGGAAAGTATAAACCGACTATGTCTATGTCTAAACTTGGAAGTTACTTCATCTTGTTGGGCCTCTCGTCTTGGGCTTCGAGTCGTATCTTCGCTAGTTGGGCTTTTAGTCATCACGTGCACCAGGTACCCTCACAGTAGGGTACCCGAGATGTATATCCTTGTCAGCGCCACTTCGATCCAAGCAGCGGTAAGACGTCTCTGATGATCTACAACCGTCCGGCAACACATCTCTGATGATCTGCAACCGTTTGGAACGGTCGCAGGTCATCAGAGACGTCTTGCCGCTGGTTGCCCAAAGATGCCTCTCCGAGTGACGCTGGAATGTTTTGTGTGAGTGAGTGAGTGACGCTGGAATTCCGGGAGGTGGGCTATATATAGGGTCATGTGGCTCACGAAGTGGTCGTGATACTGCTGATCCAACAGCTCACAATCCCTCAAAAGAAACACACCTCTGATCCAATGTCTCACAAGCGCTTGAAAGAAACACACGATCCGTGTGCTTCTTTAGTACCGGTTGGTAACACCAACCGGGACTAAAGTCGGGCTCACCCCTGATCCAACGTCTCACAAGCACTTAAAAGAAACACACCGCTTGATCCAACGGCTCCCAAGCGCTGGAAGGAAACACACGATCCGTGTGCTTCTTCCTGATCCAAGGGCTCACAAGCGCTCGAAAGAAACACACCGCTTGATCCAACGGCTCCCAATCGCTGGAAGGAAACACACGATCCGTGTGCTTCTTCCTGATCCGGTCAGAGTGGCCACTGGAGAAGGTAGGCAACTTCGATCCCGCCACCGTTTCCCGCCCAAATATTTCCCGCTATCGTTCCCCCCAAATGCCGCCACCGGTAGTTCTATAAAACCCAGTCGAAGGTAGGCATGGTACTCACTTGAGCGCAAGCATGGTGTGTATTGGTCCTTGCGAGAAGTGTGTGTCCGGGTTTCACATTTCCGTATCCGAGCATCTCGCCAGGCTTTCGAGCAATTTGAAGGTAGATGGTAGGGTAGTTCCAATTGAAGAAATTTTGCACACTGAGAGTCATCTCGCTTTGCTCGGGGCGAAGCTATGCCGCGTTGGGTTTCCGTATAGGACTCCGCTCCAAATTCGTGCAGAAATGCTCACGCTTGCAGAGAAGTTTGACAGGAAAGTTACGAATAGTCCGTTCTACCGAACTGAAGCTGACCGTGATTCGTACGGTCGTTCCTGTCTCTGGGTAGTTGACAGCGATGATGACGACGATTTCATGCCGTCGTCAAAGGAAAGGAGGGTTGAAGCACTGAGCAAGAAGGCTGAAGCTTCGTCCAAGGGCAAAGGTAAGAAGGCAGAATCTTCGTCAAAGGGCAAGGAAGGCAAGAAGACAGAATCTTCGTCAAAAGGCATTGATGGGAGATAGGTAGAGTCTTTGTTTTACTTGTGTTGTATCGTAATTTCAAGTTGTACCTTAATTTGTTCTATCCAGTATTTAGAACTAGTGAAGTTGTAACGTAGATGTCTAGTTGTATGTTAAATCGTCTCTGCATAAGACGGTTGACCGCACATCGGAGTTGTATCTTGGTTCACAAGGTTGCGAAGATGGCGGCCGGCTTTTGGAGATTTTGTCCTCTGTTCCACTCTTCGTCGCGGTTGGGTTTGCTCTGACCTTTCTGCGGAGGTACAGGAGGTGGCGTGGCCTGCTCCCGGCGGTGGTCGTCGGTTGGCGTGCTCGCCTGAAGAGGATTGAATCGGGGCGTCGCTCCCGCCGATATGGCTTTCCTCCGTCTTCAGATCTCGGCGTCCGCGTCGGGTGACTACTGCGGCGACATCACCTGGTGGCAGTAGAGAAAAAAGTAGAGAAAAAAACAAAATAGAAACCAAATAGATATAAAAAACAGAAAACAAAAGAAAGAAAAAAAAAACTAGAAAATAAAAAACCAATAAAAGGCCCATTAGTACCGGTTGTATAATACAACAGGTACTAAAGGGTTGGGCTTCGCGTGCGAATTTTTGCGCGGCCCAAATTTGAGCTTTAGTACCGGTTGTACTCTACAACCGGTACTAAAGACCCTTTAGTACCGGTTGTAGAACACAACCGGTGCTAAAGGTTTGTTTCCTGCAGTGAAGTGAGGAGATCGACGAATCGATCCCCAAAATCGCTAAGTTTCGACGACGAACTCCTCCCGGCTCCAGCGACCTCCCCGGCGGCGAAGCCCTGCCGCGCTCCGTCCCCGCCGCGCTCCGGTGAAGCCCCGCCGCCCTCCGTCCTCCGTCGCGCCCCCCGCCGTCGCCGCGTACGTCCGCGCTCCATCGCCGCGGGTGGCCCCTCCGCCATCGCCGCCCGGCTCCCCTACTCCGGCCACCGCCCCTGCTCCAGCTCCCTCCTCTCTGCTCCGGCCGTCTCAACCGCGCGCCCCCCGCCGTCTCCACTGCGCGCCCCCGACGAGGCCACGCCGTACGTCTCCACCGCGCGCCCCCGACGAGGCCGAGGCCTCCTCTGCTCCGGCCGCCGCACCCTCTCCACTAGAAGAGGTAATCTTCTTTTTTTTACTACTTTTTTTTTTAATTTAGTAGTTGTTCTTTTTAGTTCTAGTAAATTCTAGTAATTAAATTCTAGTAAATTTAGTAGTTGTAAATATGTGAATTTTAGTTCTAGTAGTTGTTATTTTTCATGTAAATTCTAGTAGTTGTTCTAGTATATAGTTGTTCTTTTTGTGTTGTTGCCCATTTTTAACAATCATGAATTGCTACTGCCAATAATTTTTGTGTTTTTTTTGTTATTACTTTTTTGTATTACTGTTTATTACAATATGAATTTTTTGTTAGTCATACAAAATGTTTAGTCAAAGAATTTTTATTACTGTTAGTCATACAAAATGTTTAGTCAAAGTTTGAAGACATTTTGTTAGTTAGCATTTTTGAAAGTTTTGCTAGTAAATATGTGAATTTTGCTAAGTTTGAAATTGTAGTAGCAAAGTTTCAAATTTTTTGCTAAGTTAGAAATATTGCTAAGTTTCAAAATTTGCAGTGACAGAGCTATGGCGGACGATGCCCCCACCTTCGTCCGAGATTTGGAGGAAGAAGACCGTCTCCAACAAATAATATATAACAACGCTGCCGGACCCAATTCCGATGGAGAATATTCCGATGGAGAAGATTCGTCCGACGGAGAAGACGCCGAAGAATTCAGCGCGAAATGTTTGAATGACTCCGGTGAGGGACTTGAGTTAGAAAAATTCAGAGATGACGACGACGACGAAGAAGAACCGTCTGGATCTAAGCGTCGGATCACTAGCTAAGAAGAAGGTATATATTAAGTCTTGTTGATCACTATAGCTAGATGCATTAATTGATTTATATGCGCACTTATTAACGAAACATTTTTCTTTCAGCCCTCTGGATCTAAGTCGTCAATCCCCGTACGAGGCCCGGCCCAAGGGTTAAAGCTCCCGGAAGGTGCAACGTTGTCGATCGACGAAGTTACCTTCAAAGGCAAACCAGAGAAACCCGATGGAATCTACAATAAATATGTACGGCAGTGCGGAGTTTTTGTAAGGGACATGGTCCCGATCACTGTGACAGAATGGAATGAGCCGAAGAAAGCCAACATAGGCGCAAAATATCTCGAGCAAAGAATTAAAGAGACCCTTTGGGACTCGATGATGTCTAAATTCAACCTACCGGCAGATCTCCCACAGAAGATGAAGGATAAAGTCAAGGAGTGGACTCTTAGCAAGATGGCCCAGCAATTCAACAACTGGAAGAACACATTGTGGAGAAAATATGGGAACAAAGATATAGTTTTCAAAGGACATCTAGAGAAGCTAAAAGATGAATGGGCTGAATTTGCGGCGTATAAGAATTCGGGCGTCGCTGTGGCCCGATCGACACAAAATAAGTTGAATGCCTCGAAGAAGAAATATTTCCATCATTTGGGCTCAGGTGGCTACAAGACTGCCTTGCCTAAGTGGCAAGCCTATGAAGACGAGCTGCGACTAAAAGGGATCCTCCACAGACAGATGACTGGCCCGACAGGTCCAAGTTCTGGTTGTTCGCGCATGGGGCAGTGTTGCACCCAGAAACAGGGCTGATTGTTGCAAAGGGAAAATGGCGGAGAAAAATTAGAAGAGTCATCAGAAAAATAAAAAAGTCATAGTACTAGTCAAGGAGGGAAAATTGTTCCCGATAGAGAGGACGACGAGCTTTCACAAGCCCTCGGGAATAAAGAACACTGGGGGCGATGTCGAGCAGAGGAGGGGGGTTGGTTTTCTTGAAGGGTTTCCGGAAGACGTTGCAACTTATAGAAAACATTGCAGAAGTAAGAAGAGGGAGGCGGAGAGGGTTACTGCATTAGAACGCACGGTGCAGGATGTGCAGAAGCAACTGGCCTCAATGACCCAGACCAGGGAATCTCAACTGCGAGTAGAAGATCCTGCAGGCGATGCCTGCCCATCTCAGCGGAAAAGCAGCGTGGGTTCCACGCAGCTACAAGATCCTGCAGTTGATGAACCAGTTGCTGAACCATCGGCGGCTCACTACCCCGTGGATGATATCACGGAGAAGACAAATTGTGAGTTACATGCGCCGATGATGAACATTACTTATCCGGTGGCGACTGGCTATGCTTTACGACATCAACCTGGAGAAACCTTCCATTTTGGTGTGATTCCGCCTGGATTTGCTCGTGTCGGGGTCACGAAAGTTATGCCGGGATTCAACGCAATACGTCTTGAAATTCCTGGAGCTGAAGGCGAGAAGACATTGGGAGAAGTTGAGCTTGGTATCGTTCTATGGAAGAAGAAATACATCAAGTTTCCAGACTCGGAGCCAAGGCCACCGACTCCTCCCGTTAGACATTCACCACATCAAAGTCCACCCGCCTCCCCCCACGAAGTTTGGGATCCCGCCGCGAGTCCATCTCCCGCGCTGTCCCGTCAACCGACTGATGCGCCCACTAGTAACTTGACAAAGCGGAAGCTGTTCCCGTCGTCCACCCCTGTCAAGAAACGTGGAAAAAGTGTGCGGGCTCCTGAGAACCCCAAGGAAGTCAAGGCTCCTGAGAAGTTAACTTCTGAGATGACTCAGCAGGAAATAGCTGAGAGCCTACGTGAAGGGTCGAGAGCCTTTTTTGAGCAGAAAAAGAAGGAAAGAGTGGAGGCAAGACTTGACCCCATAAAGGAACTTCTGAAGACTATACCAAATGAGGTAAAAGATCACACCGTTGACAACCTATATGACCCTCCACCTCCGCCCATTTCAGACTACGAGCGAGGTATTGACAAGGTACTTTCCTCGCAGAATGAGCAAGAGAAATTGTGCGGGAAAGGAGTTGCCCAGCTCGGAGAACAAGAAGCACAATCGCTCGCCCCGCTCATTGTACCTTCTGAAACTCGGGAAATCGAGCATGGAGAAGTTGTCGTTGGCGACTCAGGTTACCCCATGGCGGAGATTGCCCCACGATTTGATTTTGAACTCGGGCTGCCTATGGTGGAAAATCCGAGCCAGCTAACAACACAGTTATGGAATTTGAATCGCTGGTACATGACCGCCGCAAAAGAAGGGAAATTCTATCTCATGGCGGCGGTTAAGGAACAACACTACTTCCGAGAATATTGTGTGCATGTTGAGTTCCGAGAACTTTTTCAGATGTACAATCAACGTGCTCTCGACAAATCTCTCATCAGCTGCTATTGTCTGTAAGTAATTTATTCGTGTAATTTAATTATTTATAGTTATAAGCTCTCGTTCATTGCTTGTAATTATCGTCACAAAATTCTTTTGTACGCTAATTATGCAGAATGAAGATACGTGAATGCAGACTCGAGGAATCTGGGACATTGGTTTCATTGACCCGGATAAAGTTCATGTCAAGACCGTGGATGAAAATCCCGTGAACACAGAGGACGTTTTGCTAACGTTCTTTAAGCGACAAAGTACCAAAAAGGAAATACTATTTCCTTACAACTTCGGGTGAGTTTTACCGTCTTCTACACATTCTATTTTGCTTCCCCGATATAAAGTGTAATCGATAAGTTCTGAATACCTGCGTATATAAACGTGCGCAGGTTCCACTACATTCTGCTAATCATTAGACTCGAGGAAGGAGAAGTTGAAGTCTGGGACTCACTAAGGAAAGATCAAAATGAATACAAAAGCGTGCGTCTAATGCTCAAGAGGTAATTTCAATCGCACTATATCAGCCTCTTTCGTTCATTTCCGGATATCAAAAGTATAAGTAATAACTACTCAATTCATTTTCTTTTCCGGACAGGGTTTACAGAAAGTTCAAAGCGGAAGAACGCGGTGTATGGCCAGAAAAGCTGGAGTTCAAGTCTAACAACGTAAGTACTACTACGTGTATCTTTCTAATACCATTATCATTCTCTTGATTATTATTTGATTAAATTATATTCTTGTATATATAGTGGTGTCTGCGACAACCACAGGGGACAGAACTATGTGGATACTACGTTTGCGAGTACATTCACACGAAGGTCAATGAGAGAGTCAAGAGTGTAAGAAATCGAGAGGTACGTGAACATCATACACAACTTTTATTTTGCCACCATGCATCAATTGTGTTTAGTTTCGATCATAGCTGATTTTATTTCCTTCTTTTAAAGATGTCAAACAAGCGGAACCAGCTCCTACCACGCAACCGCGTAAAAGCTATTGCGGAGGAATTGGCGGGATTCTTACTTACACATGTCATAGATGAACTCGGTGAATTCTACTTTGACGAAAGACCACCTCCACCCCCTGCAGTCGATGCTACAAGGGAACCGCCGGCAGTCGATGCTACAAGGGAACCGGCTCCATTGTAATTAATTAGGAGTACTTAAATTTATATGTGACGAGAGTACTTTGTATGTGTATAATGACTACTTTATATGTGTAGTGAGTACTTTATACGCGATCTCCTCCGAAACCCTGAAAAATGAGCGAAAAGGAAAAAAAAAAACCCTAAACCCCGAAAAATAATCGAAAAGAAAAAAAACCAAAACCCCCCTGAAAAAATAAGCAAAAAAAGCAGGAACCTTTAGTACCGGTTTGTATTACAAACCGGTACTAAAGGTCCTCAGGGTCGAGCTCGCCTGTGCGCCCACGTGGAGACCCTTTAGTACCGGTTTTATTTAGGTGCCGGTACTAAAGGGTTACCCCTTTAGTGCCGACCCTTTAGTACCGGTTGTGCGGCCGGTACTAAAGGCCATCTACAACCGGTACTAGAAGTGGGTTCTCTACTAGTGCTGGTGGCGGCCACGTGTGCATGCGTCAGTGAAGCTTGTTGCAGTGAGCCACGTCGGCGGTACTAGTCATGGGCTGATGGCGACGTAGGTGTTGTTACTGCCGATGTGGCGATGACCTGGCTGACGGTGGGTTCCAAGGCAGCCTCAGACGCGAACTGTGACGGGAGATGCTCTTGACCGTTTCTTTGAGACGGTGTTTGCTTTGAGATGTGTACCTTTGAGGCGACGCAGGTGTCTCGATCGCCCGCGTGGGGAGGTACATGCTTAACCGTGTTATCGGCCTCCGTGAACACCAACTATATATATATAGAGGGCTTTGCCGCCCTTGCTCGCACTCCTCACACGACACACAACACAACACATCCATCTCCGTACGTGGAAATCAACCGTACCGCAACCTCGATCAAGCTCGAGCTCCTCTCCTCCTCCACCGCGCAAGGCCGGCGACCTACGTCACACGACACACACGCCGGCGACCTACATCACACAACGGTATATATCTCCTAGCTAGTTCTCCATCCGTGGACTACTTACTTGCTTATGGCTTCTTAAGTTCTTACGGTCAGGGATCTGGTTTTCTGCAGACGAGCTATATATGGCGCGTCCGGGCTACGATGGAACCCAGAACGAACCCAGCGGCACTAAAATCATTGTGAGAGTTGATTCTAGTGGAGGGATTTGGATAGAAACTGTGCCACATGAAACGTGATACTAGCTCTTTGAAAGTTCAGTTTCGCTAGGTTTTCCGGATAGCTTCATTTTCAGTTAATTAGGAAATATCCCGTGGTGTGTGAGCCTAGTCACAACCCGGTGTTTCTACCGTTTTGAGCTGGGTCTATATCATCCGCCAATCGCCATGGTCGCGCTGTGTGATGGCACGAGCCAACAGCATATTGTAATCCACTTATCCTGAAGGTCACCTACAACTCTAGCCTCTAGGTGTGTTCTTGCCTAGCTTAGACTGTAAGCATCCGAGATCACGCGTTTTCATACCATGTACAAGCAACTGCTGTACTTTTTTCTATGTCGAGATATGATTTTGCGCGGTTCAGAACACAGATATTACTAATTTAATGCAGGTAGTATTATTGACCACAAAACATAGTACTACTCCATTGTTAAACAAAAGCTAACCAGACCGTGTACTCAACCAAGTACACGCAAAATGATCTAAGAAATGTACACAAGAATAAAGTAAAAAAATCACACGCTAAAATCAATCTAGCCAACCTCCAAAAAAAGGCAAGGTGCTAGCTCCCTTGTAAGAAATATACGAGCAGGAAAAAAAATGCTCAGCCGCTGTGTTCTCCGCGTAGATCACGCGTGTTGATCGCTCACGTCGCCCCGTTCTCCCGATCACATCAAAGACATCAACCTGGTGTAGAACACGCCCGACCGGAGCTAGCTAGCTTGCTGCCGGCGGGCATGGGCACGGTCGGCGGACGCGAGGGGGACGCCATTTTTTCCTGCTAGGCTGCGCGCGTATGGCCATGGCGACGACGTGGACACGTACGATTGCAGGCGTCGAACGTTGGTGTAATGGTGTTGCTGCTACCGATAACTGGCCAATAGTTCCACGCTACCGCTGACGAGGCCGGTGCCTGGATGCTCCAGGCAGGTCGTGGAGCTAGTTTGTTCATGTCACCAAGCAAACGAAACAAAACAAAACAACCTCCAGGAAAGTTCCTGTGAAGCTCCAGGCTAACCGCCTCTTGTGTTCTTAAGGTGATCCGGTATGTTTTCTAGACAGAAGTGCAGAACTTGGAGATCAGTACGTACACAATGCAGCAGGATATAGCTCGGTAAAGAAGTAATGAACTGAATCAAAAGGATCATGTCAAACACTCTCACAAGGGTTTATTATTTTATTGACATGAGCGGTGCAACACACAATCACCAATCGTGAGTCACACGTCGGAGGCCCAGCAACTGAAGTTTACAACATCTAACCAACATTTTGTGGTTAACGTATTTGTTTCTAGATCTAGACCATCCAACTCTAATAAGGCTACTAAGACTTGTGTGACCTACTTGTAAAATAATGACGCTGAAGGATCAACAACTAGCACCTGTGTCTTTGCATTAATAAGGAAGAGTCAACCACCAGCAGTTGCCGATCGAGCATGGAGGCTTGAACACGGACGGCCGGGTTGGAACAGATGAACACATTCTCACGGTTCGGGACAGGCATTGAGTTGCTCTTACATCGCCTTGCCATTGAAGCGTCGTCCTGTCATAACACACACACAAAATAATGGTTATAATATCGTGCATGATACCAGCAAAGTCAAGTGTGCGAACTGAAGAATCCCTCACAACTCTAAAGAACTTCCACCTAAATAAGCCGGTCCAGGATACAGCTCGTCTAATTCGAAGCTGCTCCTACAAACTTGACCATTTCGCCTAGTGCTCTTGCGTGTATTTCTACCTAATCGCGGACCGATTTCGTCTTTGATTCACAGATCAGCGCGTACGCGGGGCGGCGACCTCGAAGCCCAATCGGGAGGATGGATCGAAGATCCTCAAACAAATTTAACCAGCAAAAATGTACTACTACTGTGTGGTACTATATTGCAATCGATACGAAATAACTGACTACTAACAGTCTCACACACAACTTGCTAACCAACGTCAAACCTAAATAACACAGTAAATGTAGAACAGATCGAGTTTGAGTCTATCACCAGTTATTTTCCGTTCCCTCCGCCCCGTGTAAACGTCAAGCCTCCTTTGGCGTCCACAGTAACATCAGGTTCGTCGTCGTCCGGGCCATGACCGGCAGGCTGTGGCGGCGTTAGTTTTCCCATAGCGCGGCAGGGACGAGCTAGCTAGCCCACGAACAACAAATCAATCTAGGTAAGATGAGGAGGGCATAAGCAGCAGACGGATAAGTATAAAGCATGAGATAACGTACCTTTGCACGATGGTCTTGTTGGTTGAGATCGAGGTTGCGGCTGCGAGTGGAGAAAGATTGATACATGTACCCCTCGGGCCTCAAGGATTATATAGACGTTTGAACCTCCTAATTGGATAAACACAGGAAATTACCAAATCGTGGGTGCTACGCTACCGTTCTGAAGGCCGCCCAACTAAGGAAAATATTGAGTAGTACCCTCAAGAGCTAACACATGATTGATTCCTCGCGCGACTGAACGTTATCGACTACTAGCTTGACTTTCCGTGCCAGGTGCCGGTATATCCTCTCCCCATTGCAAGCTCCTCGATTGATTCGACCCCCACGTATTAGGTATCGTTATCTTTTTTTTTAACTTTTAAACCCCTCATATATTAAGTCAGCAAGCCGCCTCATTAAAAACCTTCCAGTCCGTTAGGTATCCTGGAAGGAAAAGAGTACGTCTGAAACTTGCCGCTTTTAAACAGTGATAGTTACATCGTTTATGAGACTACTCAAGATAAAGCTAGGGATATCATCTATCCAATTACAAGTCTGATTGTTACTAAAACTATAGCTAGCTAAATCATGAGAAACTTGGTTGGCTTCTCTCGGGCAATGCTTGAACGTGACAGTACCAATCTGCGATACCAGATCAACACAATCAGCAAAAACAGCAGCTGATTCGTTCCACCAAGATTCATCACCTGTGCAAGCTTCTATTGTTTCCAAAGAGTCTGACTCTGCCTGTACAATGTTATGACCAGAAGAGTTGATAAAAACCAGTCCTTCGCGCATCGCCATGGCTTCGGCCATTGCTGCAGAGGTAACATGAGGCAGGAACATACATCTTGCCGCCAAACAGTTGCCTTGATAGTCTCAAATTACAGCGCCAATGGCACCTGAGCGGGAGTCTGCATGGAAAGAGGCGTCGACATTTAATTTAACTTGCCTTGGCTCAGGTTTTTGCCATTTGGCAGCATCATTCGTCTTCCTCTTTGATAGAGCTCTAAATGCATTTGCTGTAATTCCTAGGATGGACATTTTGCATTTCGGAATCAGGGGGACAGACTCATTGTGAGTCCTCTGACGACGCATCCACCAGAGATACCAACATGCCACAGATATGAGTTCCTTTCGCCCAAATTCAAATCCAGCCAAGGAATTATCCGGTAGCCTAAGCAAATGTTCCAGGACCGTAGAACCTGAGAGATCGATATTTGATGCTTCCTGGATACATTGGTTCATGCCCAGTTCGTGCCACAGTTCTTGGGCCGAGGGACATAAGAAGAGCATATGACGCAGATCTTCCGGATCAAGGTGACAAATGGGACACTCGGGAGAGGTGCCAATATGGCGATTAGCAAGGATGCATTTTAGGAGGACAATTCCATGTAATGAACGCCATATAAAGATTTTCACCTTACTTGGTATTTTTAGCTGCCAAATAATCTTCCAAACAGGGTTCGTAGCTGACCCGCCAGGTAGAGCAAGATGAAAGGCATTTGCACCAAATTGAAACTGCCATTGTAGATGGTACATGGATCGGACTGAGTACTGTCCATGTCTTGTATAATGCCAAGCTATAAAATCTTCAAACCCTTGACTATTAATAGGAATTTGCAATATTCGCTGCACATCCACTTGTTGAAAGATGTCTTCCAGTAATTTTTCATCCCAAGAACCCGTCACTGGTGAAATAAGTTCAATTTTTTTTGTATATACTGTCGCGCCTCTAGGGGTTACAATCTTCCTCGAAGGGCTAGCTGGTATCCAGGGATCATCCCAAATGTTTATAGAAACCCCATTGCCAACTCACCAGATGTATCCTCTTTTAAATGTTGTCAAACCAGCTAGGATGATTTGCCAGGTAAAAGATGAGTTCGCTTTTGGTCCAGCCTTAAGAATGTTTCCATGGGGAAAATATTTGGCCCTAAGCACTTGGGCACATAAGGATTGCAGAGTAATAATTAGACGCCACGCTTGCTTGGCTAGCATAGCTAGATTAAAAGAGTGGAAATCTCGGAAACCCATCCCTCCTTGATGTTTAGGGTAACATAGCTTCCACCATGCCATCCAATGCATTTTCTTACTGTTCTCATCATCACCCCACCAGAAATCCGCAATTGCATCCATCATACTTTTGCAGATTCCTTTCGGGATTTGGAAAACAGACATAGCATATACAGGAATAGCTTGAGCAACTGCCTTAAGTAAAATTTCTTTACCTCCCATAGATAATTGTTTCTCCTTCCATCCATTAATCCTCTGGATAATCCTCTCAATAAAGTGCCTAAAGCAATCACTTCTGTCAGCTCCCACCAAAGCCGGGAGACCAAGGTACTTGTCTGAAAGAGCCTCTGTATCAATATGAAGGGCCTCGCATATTTCTGCTCTCACAAGCGCATTAGTGTTAGGAGAGAAGAATATACTCGATTTGGCTAGACTCACCAGCTGTCCCGAGTTTGCACAGTAGGTATCCAGAACTTGCTGCAAGGAAGTTGCATTAGTCATATCAGCTTTCATGAGAATAAGAGAATCGTCAGCGAATAACAGGTGTGAAACTGACGGTGCATTTCTGCACACTCTTACCCCATCTATGCCACCAACTTCTTCTTCATGCATCAATAAACTAGATAAACCCTCGGCACATAAAAGGAACAAATAAGGAGAGAGGGGATCCCCCTGACGGACCCCTGGTTGGAACAAACATATCGGTATCATTAGAGTTGAACCGAATTTGGTACCTTACCGATCTAACACAAGCCATCATCAGGGAGATCCATCTTTCAGCAAAGCCAAGTTTTCTCATCATGTTCTCAAGAAAAGTCCATTCCACTCTGTCATAAGCTTTGTGCATATCAAGTTTAACCGCACAAAGTTCAGTATGTCCAGCCCTCTTATTCTTAACTGTGTGGATCGATTCGTAGGCTACCAAGACATTATCAGTAATAAGGCGTCCCGGCACAAACGCACTTTGCATAGGGGATATCACTTCAGGTTGAATTTTTTTGAGACGGAAAGCCAACATCTTCGAAATAATCTTATAGATAACATTGCATAAACTTATAGGACGAAATTGCGTGATCAGTTCGAGGGTATCTACCTTTGGGATTAGCACCACTGTTGTATCATTCCAGCCGGAAGAAATAATCCCTGTATTTAGGGCCTGAAGAATTTCTTGAGTAATTTCCGGTCCACAAAGCGTCCAGAACTTTTTATAAAACACTGCATGTAATCCATCAGGCCCCGTAGTTTTAAAATCTCCAATGCTAAACATAGCTTTTCTAACATCTTCTTCCGAAAAAGGAGACAGCAGTACACTATTCATATCATCAGTAACTCTCGTATGTACTTTCTCCATAACAGCTGGATCGGTATCTTGAATTTCAGAACTAAAGAGGTTAGTAAAATAGTCCAAGATCCGAGGTTTAAGCGGGTCAGTACCTTCTACCCACTCATTATCATTGTTTTTAACTTTCTTTATGAAATTCTTCTTCTGCCGTGCAGACGCAAAATTGTGGAAAAACGATGTATTGTGATCACCGTGTTGAAGCCAGTTAGCCCGAGATCTCTGCATCCAATGGACTTCTTCCTGTTCCAAAAAAATCTCAATCAATTTGGCCTGCTCTTTAGCTATGGTCTCATTTTCGTCGGACATCGGCCCTGACATTGCTTTCTCCATCTCGTGCTGGGCTTTCCGGAGACGTCTCTTCGGCTTCTTCAGGGTAGAGTTATCCCATGCGTGTAGGGCCTCATGCAGGTGCCCTAACTTGGCCAGCACTCCTCCGGAGGTAGCATGACCCGCGTTCTCCCAAGCGCTCTCAACAACAGTTCGGAAACCATCCTCCCGTAGCCATTTCGCTTCAAATTTTCTAGTCCTAGAAGAGTTAGCCGCTTGCGGCTGGAAATCTGTGTCCAAGAGTAAAGGCCGATGATCCGACCTTGTAAAATCCATGTGTTGCACATTAAACCCTGGGTGCATGGTCATCCATGCACTATTAGCGACAGCCCGATCTAGTCTTTCACGTATGCGTCCCCGTCTCCAAGTAAAGGGGTCTCCCGAAAAATCAAGATCCTCCAATGCACAATCCGATAATGCATCCCGGAAAGCTTGCATATACCTAGGTGGTCTAGCATTGCCTCCCTCTTTCTCGGGAGAGAACATAATTAGGTATCGTTATCTTAACGACGCGGTTCCAGCTAGCATCGGTACTTAGCTAAATTTAGATGTCCTCCCTTGTTTTTATTTACCTCGTGTTTCAGGGTTTTTCAAAATCAAACTAAATTTTTTTTAACTAGGTATATAAAAAAATAGCAACATCTATGATACAAATATCCATATAATATGAAAATATATTTTATGATGATTATAATAATATTAAGTTCATATTGTAGATATTTATATTTTTTTCCTACATACGTGTGAACAAATTTTACAAAATTAACTTTAACTAAATCAAGAATGCAATCAAAATAAAAACGGGGAGAGCACTATATTTTTGTATTCTAGTCTTCTGACTGCTCCACTTTGCTTCAATTTTTGTCATCAAAATGTTACTCTGCTAGTTTTCAATGGGAGCTCCTACCTATTCCTTATAGCAAGTTGGAGCACGTGCTCGCCTGCAATGCTCGTCTGCCGTGCCAGAATAGTGGCAATCTTTTTTCTCATTAATTTCGAAAATAATATTTGGTTAATATTTTTTGTAGGAACAATTTAATAACTATATTGCAAAAAATGGTATGACCCATCTTGTCTAATTCTTTTGCTATTTGGGATAATACCTTTTCATGAAAATGGAAACCCTTACGCCGATAATTATCAACTCTTTCTTCATGGTACTTGAATTCCTTGAAAGTTTTATGGAGTTCATCTTCATGTTCAAAAGAGATGAAAAATATCTACACTCTTATTAATAAGAGCTTCTGCCGGAATATAATTTGACGTCCATATTTTTCTTGAAGCGACCAATCTCATTAGCATTTACGGTAGTTGTTACATTCTATATGAAAGTTTTAGCTTCCTCTAATGTCAAATCATTGAAGACACAACCTGCACTACCATCAAGAATTTTCTTAGATTCATCATTTACTCCATAGTAAAATTTATGATATATAATATGTTCAGCAAATCCATGTTTTGGGTAATAATTAACAAGTTTAGAAAATCTATTCCAAGTTTCAACTAAGCCGGCCTTCCCTAATCTTTTGGACAGACAAACATCTCTTGCTTAACTTGCATCATCTCTCTATAAATAGGCAGTGTTTCATCTGAGCCAGGCAAGTCTCTAAGCTATCTTTATTGGGAGAAAAAATGTCTATACGCTATGCCTCCTATCTGGGATAACACAGGAATTTACCAAATCTTGGGTGCTACTCAACCGTTCTGAAGGCCGCCGAAGTAAGGCGTCATCTTGTGTAGTAGTACCCTAATTATCAAGGGCTGAGCGAAGCAAACGCGTGGAACCGTACTTTTTTCTATGTCGAGATACGATTTTGCGCGGTTCAGAACACAGATATTACTAATTTAATGCAGGTAGTATTATTGCCACAAAAGATAGTACTACTCCATTGTTAAACAAAAGCTAACCAGACCGTGTACTCAACCAAGTACACGCAAAATGATCTAAGAAATGTACACAAGAATAAAGTAAAAAAATCACACGCTAAAAAGGCAAGCTGCTAGCTCCCTTGTAAGAAATATACGAGCAGGAAAAAAAATGCTCAGCCGCTGTGTTCTCCGCGTAGATCACGCGTTGATCGCTCACGTCGCCCCGTTCTCCCGATCACATCAATGACATCAACCTGGTGTAGAACACGCCCGGCCGGAGCTAGCTAGCTTGCTGCCGGCGGGCGGCGGGCATGGGCATGGCCGGCGGACGCGAGGGGGACGCCATTTTTTCCTGCTAGGCTGCTTACGGCCATGGCGACGACGTGGACGTACGACTGCAGGCGTCGAACGTTGGTGTAATGGTGTTGCTACTACTGACAAGTGGCCATTAGTTACACGCTATCGCTGACGAGGCCGATGGAGGACGGTGCGTGGATGCTCTAGGGCCGTTTTCTAGTTTGTTCACGTCAGAAAGCAAACGAAGCAACCTCCAGGAAGGTTCCTGAGAAGCTCCAGGCTTACCGATTCTTGTGTTCGATCTTAAGGCCGGTGATCTGTGATCTGCAGGTATGTTGTATAGATGAGCAGTGCAGAACGAGAACACGCAATGCAGCAGGATAGCTTGGCATCGAATTTAATGAACTGAACCAAAAGGATCATGCCAAACACTCTCACAAGGGTTTTATTGTCATAAGCAATGCAACACACAGACAACGTGTGTACTAGGCTCTCACACGATCGAGATTCACATGTCGGAGTCCCAGCATTACTGGATTTTACAACATATAACCCAACATGTTGTCATTATACAAAGAAAGATATTTGCTTCTTTAGATCATCCAACTGTAAGGTTACTACTTACTAGTACTTCTGTGACCTGCTTCTAAAATGACGCTGAAGCCTGAAGGATCAACAGCTAGCCCTTCGGTCTTTGCATTATTTATGATGATGAGGAGTCAACCAGCAGTTGCCGAGCATGGAGGCTTGAAAACGGACGGATCGGAACACATGAGCACATTCTGACGGTTCCAGACAAGCCTTTCCATGGAGGCCATAGAAGCACCCTGTCATAACAAAAAAAAGGGGGGTTATTGCGCATGATGGCAGCAAAGTAAAATCTGTAAGCGCAAGAATCCCTCAGAACACTCAAGAACTTCCACCTAAATCTGGTCCAGGATATAGCTCGTTTCGAAGTTACTCCAACATACTTGACCATTTCGCCTAGTGCTCTTGCGTGCATCTCTAGCTAATCGCAGAGCGATTTCGTCTTTGGTTCGCGGGCTGTGACCCCAATCGATCCGGAGGGATGGACCAAGATCCCTCACACAAATTTAACCATGAAAATGGTACTACTACTGCAATCGATACGAAATAACTGACTACTGACAGTCTAGCAGACTCACACAGCAACTTGCATACCAACGTCAAATTAAAGTAAAGTAAATGTAGAACAGATCGAGTTTGAGTATATCACCGGCTATTTCTGTTTCCCTCCACCCAGCGTAAACGTCAAGCCTCCTTTGGCGTCCACAGTTACATCAGGTTCATCGTCCGGACCGTAACCGGCAGGCTGTGGCGGCACTAGCTTGCCCATAGCGGCAGGGACGAGCTCTTGCATGTTCACAAAATTAATCTATGTAGGAATAAGATAAGGAGTGCATAAGCAGCAGATCGACGGGTAAGCAATAATCCACGCAATAAGTGTAAATCATGAGATAACGTACCTTTGCACGAGGCTCTTGTTCGGCTGGAGAAAGATTGAGGCTGCGGGTGGAGGAAGAATGAAGATTGATGCATATATGCTCCCCTGGGGCCTGAAGGCTCTTCTTTATATAGGGTTTGGGCTGAGGCAAGCCTGTACGCTATGTCTCTGAAAATGGGATAAACACACGAAATTACCATATCGTGGGCGCTACTCTACCTTTCTGAAGGCCGGCGAACTAAGCAGTGTCGTACCCTAATTATCGGCTGAGCGAAACAAACGTGTCAAATGGTGGACTTTTTTGGTAATTGTTCCCTCAGGAGCTAACACACATACGATTGATAGATTCTCTCCCTAATCCCCATCGCAAACTCCTGGATGGATTCGACCCCCACGTCTATTAGCCATCGTTATCCTAACCACGCGGATCCAGCATCAGTACTGACCAGATATACTACTATATTATTAGTTGCTGGAATCTAGTCTTTTGACTGCTCCCTTCAGTTTTTCGTCATCAAAATTTTGCTTTTGCAATTCGAGCGTGAGCTCCTATGTATAGCTTATACCGAGTCGGGACACCTGCTCACCTGCACAACTCTTCTTCTGCTCAGCTGATTTGGTGGTCTTGTTTTTTATTTTTCTCAATAATTTCGAAAAAAATCAGTTGGTTAACAATTTTTATAGTACACCTTAATAATTATGGACCCGGAATAATGCCCGCTTTAACGGAGTTATTATCTTACAACTGTAGTATTTCTTATGTTGTGGAGGATATGCCCAACGGGTATACCAGCCGCGGTGACTAAATGCCTGGCCCACCAGGGTGGCCCATGAGTGGCTTTGCCAGGCGGCCCAGTGGGCGGAAGCGCAAGATGAAGCCCAAGGCCGGCTTAGTGAAGTCCAAGACGAATGCCGGGAGAACGTTCGCTTTACGGAGCAAGTTAGGGTTCCAGCCGTGTTAGTCTAGGACTCAGGACCTAGATCGGTTAGGACTTTCCTTGTAGGGGAAGGCACGGCGTCTTTATAAGCCGGCCTTACAGGAGACTCAGGGCTACGCTTTACAATCTCATTGTAACTTGTACACATATTCAACTTAGTGAATTATAGCAGCACGTAGAATCTCGCCGCCGTTGTGAGATCCGAAGCTGGGTAAACCCTTGTGTGCAATCCCGTCACCGGAGCCCTCCACGTCTTTCCCCACGATCTCTACGGTGCGCATGGCTACCTACTACGGACCCGCGTTACCAATACCTCGACAGTTGGCGTCCACCGTGGGCTGCGGGTAAATCATGACATAACGTACCTTTGCACGAGGCTCTCTTGTTCGGTTGAAGAAAGATTGAGGCTGCGGGTGGAGGAAGAATGAAGATTGATGCATGCTCCCCAGGGCCTGAAGGCTATTCTTTATATAGGGTTTGGGCTGAGGCAAGTCTGTACGCTATGTCTCTGAAAATGGGATAAGCGCACGAAATTACCAGATCGTGGGCGCTACTCTACCGTTCTGAAGGCCGGCCGCGAACTAAGCAGTGTCGTGCCCTAATTATCGGCTGAGCGAAGCAAACGTGTCAAATGGTGGACTTTTTTGGTAATTGTTCCCTCAGGATCTAACACACATACGATTGATAGATTCTCTCCCTAATCCCTATCGCAAATTCCTCGATGGATTCGACTCCCACGTGTGTTAGCCATCGTTCTCTTAACCACGCGGATCCAGCATCAGTACTTAGCAGATATACTATGTTAATTGTTGGATTCTAGTCTTTTGACTGCTCCCTTCCAGTTTTTTGTCATCAAAATTTTGCTCTAGCAATTCACACGGGAGATCCTATGTATCGCTTATAGCGAGTCACTAGTAGAAAAAAGGGCTTTGAGCCAACCCCTTTGGACCCGGATTTGTTACAAACCGATCCTAAAGGTTCTGACCGCTGGCCCCACCCCCTGCCGCAAACGGCCGCGAATCCTTTAGGACCGGTTTGTAATACAAACCGGTCCTAAAGGTTTTGCGACCATTTGCGGCAGGGGGGGGGGGGGGGGGCAGCGGTCAGAACCTTTAGGACCGGTTTGTAACACGAACCGGTCCTAAAGGTTTTCGGCAGTTTGCAGCAGTAGGGGGGCCCAGCGGTCAGACACTTTAGGACCGGTTTTTAATACAAACCGGTCCTAAAGGTCCCCCCTATATCCTTCTTCCACCCCGTGCTGCAGCTCCATTTTCCCAGCTCGAGCTCAACTCCATTTTTGCTCTCTCCTTCCTCTTGGGAGCTCTAGTTCATCCCCATTTTTCTCCACCATTTGTCAAGATTGTTGGCACCCATCGGTCCTACGGTTAGCAACTTCATCCCCTCTTCCGGCATTGCAAGTTTTGCTCATTTTCTTGCTCATTTCATTTTTCTTGTGCTAGCTAGGTGTTTGATGAAATGCCTAAGTTACAGAGATCATTTGTTTTATATGCAATTTGAGCTCAAATTAAATTATGATTTGTGGATTTTTAGTGCCGTCCTGTCCCCTTCCTCACCGCCGTCGATCGCCCGCGCCGCCCCGTCACCGACACCACCTTGGTGAGCCTATTGTTCTTATTTAGCAAAACAATTTTTTATTTGTATGATTTACATATTTACTTGTATATAATTTTCTTAGTTGTGTATGAATTTTTTTTATGTATAGTGCCATGGTTTTGATATCCGTCCCCGTTGGCCCTCGTCCAGTCTATGATTCGGATGTGGTATATTATCTTTTATAACTATTTTCTTTTTTCATTTCCTGTTTATATGACAATTAATTACGCCAACCAACTTGACATAGATATTTTTATGTAGGAGGTAGTGGAACCGGAAATGCCAATCGACCCTATTGTTGAGAAGTTAAATTTAGTTGAACAAGAAAATGATGACCTGAAAGAAATATTGAAAAAAACTGAAGAAAGATTGGAAAAAACTGAAAGAGAGAAGATGACCTTGGAAAAGGTTCTTGCCGGTGTCGTCGATGGTCACAAGAGCGAGATGGATGCAATGCGCCTGAAGATTAGAAAGATTAGAAAATATGCAATTAGTAAAGAGGCTTGGTATCATTATGCCGTCGGGTCAATTGTTACATTTGTTGCGATTTTGATCGCATTTGTTGTTGTATTTAAATGCATTAATTAGAGAGTTTTATGGTTGGTTTCAGTGTGTATTTTTATGAGAACTATATATGTATGGTCACTACGCTACTTTGGTTTTAACGTGTGATGAACTTGTATTAATTAATTAATTTAGTCAGTTCCCTATTCATGATGATTTAGTATATTGGTTTTTGATAAATTTATATAATGCAGATGAACCGGCAATGGATGTACGGTGACCGACGTCGTCCCGAATTCATTAATGGCATGCATAGTTTTCTCGATGTGGCTGAGGCAAACAAGCAGAATGGTTTTATTTTTTGTCCATGTGATAAATGCCAGAATAAGAGGAATTACCCTTCCTCAAGAACCATACACACCCACCTGTTGCGAGAAGGCTTCATGCCCAATTATTTTTGTTGGACCAAGCACGGAGAAAGAGGGGTTATAATGGAAGACATTGAAGAAGAAGAGGATAATGACAACTATCCTATGTTCGGTGAACACGGTGATACTGCAATGGGGGAAGACGAGCCTGAACTTGAGGACATTGTTGATGAGCCTGAACTTGAGGACATTGTTGATGAGTCTGATGATGATCTTCGTCGGGTCATTCTTGATGAACAGATAAACTGCGCAAGTGAAAACGAGAGGTCGAAGTTGGAGCGCATGTTAGAGGATCACAGAAAATTGTTGTACCCAAATTGCGAAGATGGCCAGAAAAAGCTGGGTACCACCCTGGAATTGCTGCAATGGAAGGCAGAGAATGGACTATCTGACAAGGGATTTGAAAAGCTGCTGAAAATATTGAAGAAGATGCTTCCAAGAGATAACGTGTTGCCCTGCAGTACGTACGAAGCAAAGAAGGTTGTCTGCCCTCTAGGATTAGAGGTGCAGAAGATACATGCATGCATCAATGACTGCATCCTCTACCGCGGTGAGCACGAGAATTTGAATGCATGCCCGGTATGCGGTGCACTGCGGTACAAGATCAGGCGAGATGACTCTGGTGATGTTGAGGGCGACGATCGCCCCAGGAAGAGGGTTCCTGCCAAGGTGATGTGGTATGCTCCTATAATACCACGGTTGAAACGTTTGTTCCGAAACAAAGAGCATGCCAAGTTGTTGCGATGGCACAAAGAAGATCGTAAGGAAGACGCGATGCTGAGACACCCCGCTGATGGGTCGCAGTGGAGAACCATCGACAACGAGTTCAAGGACTTTGCACGTGACGCAAGAAACTTAAGGTTTGGTCTAAGTACAGATGGCCTGAATCCGTTTGGGGAGCAGAGCAGCAGTCATAGCACCTGGCCCGTGACTCTATGTATCTATAACCTTCCTCCTTGGTTATGCATGAAGCGTAAGTTCATTATGATGCCAGTGCTTATCCCAGGCCCGAAGCAACCCGGCAACGACATTGATGTGTACCTGAGGCCATTAGTTGAAGAACTTTTAGAGTTGTGGGCTGACGAAGGTGTACGTGTGTGGGACGAGTACAAACAGGAGGAATTTGACCTACGAGCGTTGCTGTTTATAACCATCAATGATTGGCCCGCTCTTAGTAACATCTCAGGACAGTCAAACAAGGGATACAACGCATGCACACACTGTTTAGGCGAGACTGAAAGTATACATGTAGGCAAGAATGTGTACCCGGGGCATCGTCGATTTCTTCCAGACAGGCATCCCGTAAGAAAGAAAGGAAAGCATTTCAAAGGTGAGGCAGATACACGGAGGAAGCCTACCCTCCCTAAAGGTGCTGATATATATGACATGGTCAAAGATATAAAAGTAATCTTTGGAAAGGGTCCTGGCGCACAATCTGTTCCGAATGACGCTGACAACCACGTAGCCATGTGGAAGAAGAAATCTATATTCTGGGATCTACCCTATTGGAAATTCCTAGAGGTTCGCTCTGCAATCGACGTGATGCACGTGACGAAAAATATTTGCGTGAACCTGCTAAACTTATTGGGCGTGCATGGGAAGAAGTCGAGAGATACACCAAAAGCACGGCTGCACCACCAACATATGCACGAACGAGACGACCTGATGAATCCAGAGAATTTCAAAGGTCCTGCCAGCTACGCTCTTACCAAGCAAGAGAAGGAGATCTTTTTCGAAGTCCTGAGCAGTATCAAGGTCCCGTCTGGCTACTCGTCCAACATAAAAGGAATAATAAACATGGAAGAGAAAAAGTTCCAAAACCTAAAGTCTCACGACTGCCACGTGATTATGACCCAGTTACTTCCGATTGCATTGAGGGGGCTTCTACCAGAAAACGTGCGAGTACCCATTGTGAAGCTATGTGCATTCCTCAATGCAATTTCTCAGAAGGCAATCGATCCAGCAACTCTACCAAGTTTACAGAAGGATGTGGTCCAATGTCTTGTCAGCTTCGAGTTGGTGTTCCCACCAACCTTCTTCAATATTATGACGCACCTCATAGTTCACCTAGTCCAAGAGATTTCCGTTCTCGGTCCTGTATTTCTACACAATATGTTCCCCTTTGAGAGGTTCATGGGAGTCTTAAAGAATTACGTTCATAACCGTGCTAAGCCAGAAGGAAGCATGTCCAAGGGCTATGGAACAGAGGAGGTCATTGAGTTTTGTGTTGACTTTATTCCTGACCTGAATCCGATCGGTGTTCCTCAATCGCGCCATGAGGGGAGACTGCGTGGAAAAGGCACGCTAGGAAAGAAATCAACAACATGTATGGACGGGGATTCTTTCACTCAAGCACACTACACAGTTCTACATAATTCCAGCTTGGTGGCTCCATATATGGAGGAACACAAGGATATTTTACGCTCGGAATACCCGGAGCAACCTGAAAATTGGATTGGTGGAGAACACGTGAAGACTTTCGGCGGTTGGTTGCAAAGACGTCTCATTAATGACAACATTGTTGAAGATGAGCTATACTTGTTGGCCAAGCAACCATCTTCGACTATATTGACCTTTAAAGGGTACGAGATAAATGGTAATACATTTTACACGGCAGACCAAGATAAAAAGAGCACCAACCAAAACAGTGGTGTCCGGTTTGATGCAACAAACGACAATGGGCAAAAGGACACATACTATGGTTACATAGAGCAGATATGGGAACTTGACTATGGACCTTCCTTTAAGGTCCCTTTGTTCTGGTGCAAATGGTTCAACCTGTCAGGAGTAAAGGTAGACCCGAAGTACGGAATGACAACAGTGGATCAGAAGAATCTTGGGTACGACAATGATAAATTCGTCCTAGCCAACCATGTGGCTCAGGTTTTCTATGTGAAGGACATGTCTAGCAGACCGAAAAAAAGAAAAGAGAAGGAAGCGAATACATCAGACGATGAGCCAAAGCGCCACATAGTTTTTTCAGGGAAAAGAAACATCGTGGGAGTCGAGGACAAGACAGACATGTCAGAAGATTACAATAAATTTGATGAAATTCCGCCCTTCAAAGTCAAAGATGATCCAAGCATCCCGTTAAATGATGAAGATACTCCATGGTTACGGCGCAATCAGAAGAAAGGCAAGACATACGCGAAGAAGAAAAATAGATAGGGGGTGTTGTTGGTGATGTGTAATAATGTATTAAACCTTTTATGTAATTGTGTTATGAAAACATTCCCGTGACATAGTTTGTGATAATGTGCCCATCTTTGACACATGGGTCATGTGACTGATCCAACACTGATTTTGCCCTCAAACACCCCTGATCCAACGGCTCACAAGCCCTCAAAAGAAACACACCCCTGATCCAACGGCTCACAAGCGCTTGAAAGAAACGGCTTGTGAGCCTCCCGGGCTTCGCGGTCACGACTCATGTCAGTCACACGTGTCCACCCCTGATCCAACGGCTCACAAGCGCTTGAAAGAAACACACGATCAGGAGGCTCACACGAGTCGTGACCGCGAAGCCCGCCTTTAGTCCCGGTTGGTGTTACCAGCCGGGACTAAAGAAGCACACGGATCGTGTGTTTCTTTCAAGCGCTTGTGAGCCGTTGGATCAGGGGTGTGTTTCTTTTGAGGGCTTGTCAGCTGTTGGATCAGCACTCCCACCACCACCACCACTCCCACCTCATCCACAGGTACACTTTCTAATCGCCTATAAATAGCGGCGTCCCTGCAGCGAACGGCACACAACGAGCGTCTACCTTCGCCACCGAATCCAATGGCTGGATTTAGCCTACCTGCTGGCATGTTCCCTGGCATTATTGTGTTCGTCCTTGTTCACCGGCCAGCCATTGGAGCCACCTCCTGTAGGTCGGTGAAAATGACAACACAACGACGCTGTTGGAAACACAAGCCCTCAGGTAGGTTGAATCCAGCCACTGGATTAGGGTGACGCAATGATGAATTGCCGAGGAGGTGGGAGTGGTGGTGGTGGTGGAAGTGGTAGCCATGCCCCTCGGTCCGATCCAAGCAGCGGCAAGGCGCTCTGATGATCTGCGACATTCCCAACACTTTTTGGGACGGTCGTAGATCATCAGAGACGTCTTGCCGCTGTGGATCGAAGGTCGATTTGCTCCAGAGTCTTCCCATATTTGAATAAAACTGCTGAATCTGACGTTGTTTTTAGCAAAGTCTCGTTTCTGGTTGTTTTTGCAGGAAGTGTCCGAGCAGGAAAAGAGGGGACCCCACGCGGCCAGATTAGTCCGCTGTGTGAGTAGTCCGCTGTAGGCATATGAGGTGTATGGGGATTGGATGGGATTGATCATGTAATGATACCCGTTGTTCGAGATTTTAGGGGTTTATCTTGAGGATACTTTTGTATTGTGTTGATGCACTTATGCTATGTTTAATGCTTGCTACTAGCGCAAAATGGCAAAATGGTTTAGGGTTTTGAATTAGTTATTCAAATTCAAACACTTTTCATGTTGAAAGTTTAGTGAGATTCAAAAAATAGGAAATAAGAAAAAGATATGATTTTCAAATATTGGAACATTTTAAAAGACATTTAGACAATTTTTACACAAAATATTGGAATATCTTTTTGCTAAGTTAAATATTTCTATAGAAATTGGAATATCTTTTTTTTATTTTTGAAGTGTTAAAAATGACATTTAGACAATTTTTACACAAAATATCATAAAATATAAATATGTTTTTTATAAATAATTGATTTTACAAAAGCTTTTGATTATACAAATTTTTAGAGTCTAATTTTAGTTAATTTGGACAATTAAATCAATAAATATAAAAGAAAACAGAAAAAGGAAACAAAAAAGAAAAAGAAAACAGGAAACAGAAAACAGAAAAAAGAAAAAGGAAAAAAAAACCTTTAGGACCGGTTGGTAACACCAACCGGGCCTAAAGGTGGGCTTCGCGCGCAAATTTCAGCGCGGCCCAAAAATCAACCTTTAGGACCGGTTGCTGTTACCAACCGGTCCTAAAGACCCTTCAGGACCGGTTGTTAACAACAACCGGTCCTAAAGGTCGATTTCGCGCTATCTAGTCTTCCTCTTCCCCCAAATCGACTCAAATCGTCAGTTCTCGCTCTCGGCCTCCTCTCTCTGCTCGTACGCCGCCAGGCTGCCGAACTGCCGCGCCGTCGCCGTCGCCGTCGAGCCTCCGACGCCGCCGCCTCCTCCCGTCCGCCGTCGCCTCCTCTCCATCGACCAGAGCGCGTCGTCTCCGTCTCCACTGCTGTCGCCGTCGCCTCCTCTCCATCGACCGAGCTCGTCGTGTCCGTCTTCGCCGTGCCGTCTCCGTCTCCACTGCTGTCGCCATCGCCGTCCCCTCCACCGCGCCCGAGGTGCTGCCGTCGTCGCCTCCTCTCCCGCGCGCCTCCCCTGCCGCCGTCGATTCCCGAGGTGCTGCACCTCGACCCCCACCGTCGCCGCGCCCGATTCGCCGCCGACAGACCCTCTCCATCCTCGCCGTCCCCTCCATCGGATTCCTGGTGAGCCTAGTAACCTCCAGGACCCTTCTCCCTGTTCAAATCAGTAGCAAATTTGAGTTCGGCCGAAAAAAGTTTCAGAAAATTCAGAGATAGGACTTAGTGAAATTTTCTAAGTCTTAGTTTTCTGTTAACAAGTAGCCATATAGACCTGATGAAATCAAGGCCTTGGGCAATTCAAATTTGGGTGATATGACTTTTATAAATCAGTATACAACATAGGAATGAATGATAATCAACAAATTCATCGAGAAAAGAAATCTAACTAGGAGAAATAATTGTAGAGAAATGGTATGTTATGAATGTTGGGTGATATGACTTTTGCTAAGTTAAATATTTGAAATTTGCTACTGTTTTAGTGTTGTGAATGTTGCAAAAATATTTAACTTAGCAAAAATATAGAAATATTTAACGGAGAAACGGAAACTTGAACCATTTTACAGAAATTCCGTTTCCGTGTTTCTGTTTCCATAAAATTGAACAACAAATTTGTTTCATCTACTAAATTTGCTAAATTTGCTAACTCATTTCTAGTGAGAAAATATAGCAATTTGTTTCATCTACTAAACTTGCTAAGTTAAATATTTTTGCTAGCAGGTGTATACATTGAGCTATGGATCCCGATGAGGCGCTCGAGGGAATGGGTGAGGCGGAGAAGGAAGATTATATGCGCCAGATCATAATGGGCGAAGCAATGCTTGGACCAAATGGTGACGGTGGAGCGGCGTTCAGCAATCAATTTTTGAACGACTCCGGTGAGGGAGTTGCGCTAGAAGATATAGCAGAGGACGACGACAACGTCGACGACGAAGAGCCCTTAACAAACTCCGCCAATGTATATATATATATATCAATTCTCTGTTGACGCAATAATTGATTTGTATTGCACTTATTAACGAATCATTTTTTTCCTTTTAGCCCTCCGGATCTAGCGTGACTACTGAGACAAAGTCGAAACGAGGCCCGGCCCAAAGGTTGAAAGATACAGTAAGGTACTCGATCAAAAGAGTTGCTGATGATGGCAACCCGCTGGAACCCGAAGACCATTGCCGTAAATTTATAAATCAGTGCGGAGTTATTGTTAGAGACATCGTCCCGATCAACTTAATAGAATGGAATGAGCCGAAGACAGGCGCCAACGTTGGAGCTAGTTATGTCGATAAAAGGCTGAAAAAACATCTTTGCGACACGCTCTTCATAAATTTCAGCGTACCGGAAGATAAGAAGGAGAAAGTCAAGGAGTGGGCTTTGAAGAAGATGGCCACACAATTCCAGAAGTGGAAGAATACATTGTGGAATAAATATAACGCTGAAGATCCTGTTTTCAAGGGCAATCTAGTGAAGATAAAAGATGCCTGGCCCGAATTTAAGGCGTACAAGAAATCGGGTGTCGCTATATCCCGAGCGGCCACAAATAAGGTGAATGCTGATAAGAAGAAATATCACCATCATTTGGGGTCAGGTGGCTACAGGACTGCCCTGCCTAAGTGGGAAGCCCTTGAAAAGAAGCTACTTGAAAAAGGGATCATTCCACAGACACATGACTGGCCCGATAGGTCCAAGTTCTGGTTGTTCGCGCATGGGGCAGGGCTGGACCCTGAGACAGGGATGATTGTTGCAGAGGGAGCCTGGAAGGACACAATTACAAGAGTCGTAAAAGATCTAAAGGATGCAATAGAGGCTGTTCGAAATGGAACTTTTGTTCCCGATAGAGAGAACGACGAGCTGACGAAGGCCCTCGGGAACCCCGAAAAGGTGGGACGAACACGAGGCTATGGAGCCACTACCCCGTGGAAACAAGGGTTTCCGGCGGACCTTGGCACTTACAGAAGCCGTATTAGAAGTAAGAAGAAGGCGTTGGACCGGATAACGGCATTAGAAGAAAAGGTGGAGCATCTCATGCAGAAAGGGGGACATGATCATCAGCAAGCAAATCCTGCAGGTGATGCTGATCAGCAGCAAGCAGATCCTGCAGGTGATGCTGATCAGCAGCAAGCAGATCCTGTAGCTGATGCCGTCCCATCTCAGCGTAGAAGCAGCGTGGGTTCCACGCAGCTGCTTCTAGAAGACGGTACTGCAGTCGAACCGCCGGCGGCTCACTACCCCGTGGATGATATCACGGAGAAGACAAATTGTGAGCTACATATGCCAATGGGGAACATATCCTTCCCGGTGGCGTCAGGCTATGCTTTACCCAATCAACCTGGAGCAACCTACCATTTTGGTCAGATTCCAGCATCCCATGCTCCTGTCGGGGTGCAAAAAATTACGCCGGGATGCCACACAGTTGAGCTTGACATTCCTGGAGGTGAAAACGAGAAGACACTGGGAGAAGTCGAGCTTGGTATCGTTCTGTGGAAGAAGAAACACATCGTGTTTCCTGACGCGGCGCCAAGGCCACCGACTTCTCCGAGTAGAAATGCACCACCTCCAAGTCCATCCCCCCACGAAGCTTGGGAGCCCGACGCCGCGAGTCCATCGCCCGCGCACTCCCGTGAGCCGACGGATGCGCCCACTAGTAATTTGACAAAGCGGAAACTCAACAGAAACGGGACTCCTCCCAAGAAACGTGAAAGGAAACCCAAGAAAGTCAAGACTCCTGAGAAGTTATCTTACGAGATGACTGACGAGGAATTAGAAGCGAGCTCGCGCGCCTCGGTGAAAGCATGGCTCTCACAGTTTCCTAGACAGCCCCCTCCAGACATCTGGAAGGAAACTCTGAAGACTATACCAAGGGAGAACCTTGACCACACCATTGACAACTTATATAACCCTCCACCGCCGCCCCTTACAGACTATGAACGATGTATTGACAAGACACTCAGCTCACAGATGCAGGAGGAGAACAAGAAGAAATGCGGGAAACAAGTTCCCCAGCTCGGAGAACAAGAAGCACAGTCGATTGCCCCGCTCAAGGTGTTATCTGATAAGGCTTCAGCCTCTGGTCGCATGGGCGACGTAGGTTACGCCATTGCTGATGTGGTATATAAATATACGCCCGGGGAGCCTCTGGTCGAAGATACGAGTGTTCTAACAACACAATTATGGAATTTACATCATTGGTACATGGAGGCCGCAAAGGAAAAGAGAACCTGTTTCATGGCGACAGTTCAGGAACAACACTACTTCCAAGATTACGGTGTGGAGGTTGCGTTCTCCGAACTTTTTCAGATGTACAATCAACGTGCACTCGACAAATCTATCATCAACTGCTACTGTTTGTAAGTGATTTATTTGTGTACTTTAATTATTTAGTTAAGCTCTAGTTCATTGCCGGTAATTATCCCTCACGACATTCTTTTTGTACGCTACTATGCAGAATGAAGATTCGTGAATGCAGACTGGGAGGAATCTGGGACATTGGGTTCATTGACCCGAATGACATGAATGAAGTCACCGTAGAAATTCATAACAGAGATACACCGGAGACTTTGCTAATGTTTTTGAAGCGACAAAGTACCAAAAAAGAAATACTTTGGCCCTACGGATTCAAGTGAGTGTTACTGTCTTGTACACATTCTATTTTGCTTACCTGATGTTAAGTGTAATTGATGAGTATGCATGACTGCGTGTGTACACGTGCGCAGGTTCCACTTCATACTATTTATCATTAGAATCGATGATGGAGTAGTTGAAGTCTGGGACTCGTTAACCTATCCGCCTGAAACATACAAGAGCGCGCGTCAGATGCTCCGAAAGTAATTTCGGAGAACTATATATATATATATATATCGGCCTCTTTCGTTCATTTTCTGATATCAAGTAAGTAATAACTCCTGTATTCATTTTTCTTTGTCGGGCAAGGTTTGGAAACAGTTCATCAAGGATGAACCCGGTAAATGGGCAGACATGCTGCACTTTCAGACTAACAAAGTAAGTAGTACTACGTACCCTGGTTTCAATACCATTACCATTCTCTTGATTATTATTAATTTGACTGAATTCTGTTCTCGTATATAGGCCTGCGCGCAACAACCACAGGGCACTGATTATTGTGGATACTACGTTTGCGAGTACATTCACAAGATTGTCAATGAGAGAGGCAATACTCAAAGAAATCTAGAGGTACGTAACCGGATCTTCACAACTTTTTTTTTGTTGCCGTCAATTATGTTTAGTTTCCTTCATAACTTAATTGTTTTGATCTTCTTCTTTTAAAGCTGCAACGAAAGCGGAGCATGCTACAACCAATCAACCGTGTAAAGGCAGTTGCAGAGGAATTGGCGGGATTTTTCCTTAAGCAAGTCTTAGATGAATCCGGAGAATTTTTTTCTCCTATGAACAAATAGCCTCCCTCCATGCATGTACTAGAGCTAGCAGTGATCTCCATGTAATGATCGATCGAGTACTTCATGGTACATGTACATATATATTTCAAGTTTTATAAACGGAAACGGAAACACGGAAACACGGCGCAGGCCCTTCTTCGACCTCACCGACGACGGCGCAAGCCCTAGCCGCATCAAGGAAGAGGACGGCGGCGCAGGACCCAGCAGTGGCGCCGCCGGCATGAAGAAGGAGAATGAGGAGGATGAAGAGGACCCCTACTACGCCTTCAGGCGCCGCTACCGCCGCCAGTAGATTAGGTTTATTAAATTTTCATTCAAATTTGTAAAATTTCCTAAAGTTTGAATGAAAATCGCCGAAGTTTTATTTTACAAAAAAGGATTGGGCGCCGCGAGTGGGGAGCGATGGCGCCCAAAGGCAACAGGTAGTCTGGACGGCGCCCAAATGGCCCGTCCGGAAGGCCTTTGGGCGGCCATTTGGGCGCCGTGACTGGACATGCTCTAAAGGTTGGAGGAATGCTCTTGTCCTTGCACGCTCGCGTGGCGCGAGACGCGTGGTAGGTCCCACCCACCTTCTCCCTACCCAACGGAAACACGGAAACGGAAACCCTGAAAATAAGTGAAAAGAAAAGGAAAAAAAAGGAGGAAATAAAAAAAAAGGAAAAGTTTTAGGACCGGTTGGTGTTACCAACCGGTCCTAAAGGTCCTCCACCAGCGCCGTCCCTTGTGTGCCCACGTGGAGGCCTTTAGGACCGGTTCGTAAGAAACCGGTCCTAAAGGGGGGGGCCTTTAGTCCCGCTTTGCTAGCACCGGATGTGTATTTGGTCCCAAAGGGCCTTACAAACCGGTCCTAATGGCCATTTCTCTACTAGTGAGTCAGAACACCTGCTCGCCTGCACAACTCTTCTGCTCAGCGGATTTGGTAGTCTTGTTTTTTTTAATTTTTCTCATTAATTTCAAAAAAATCAGTTGGTTAACAATTTCATAGTAACAAGTTAATATTTATGGACCCAAAATAATGCCTGCTTTAACGGAGTTATTCCACAGGATGACAGGATCCTACAACTGTAGACGTAGTATTCCTTATGTCTCACTTCGTTTCGTACTAGGCCGGTTTGCAGACACCAAACTTGCAAAAAATACAACGCAGAGGAGCAAAGCTTGTACTTCTGGTGGCAACTGAATTTTTCAACAGAAGGCAAAGTTGGAGCCGATAGTGGTACACTTAACTGAGTCCTAAATATAGATGTCGAGAAAGATTCTAGTAGATGTTCCTGATGGTGTCTAGGTTCTTGTGTTAGTTCGTTCTCTGCTGTAGAAGGTTGGAGGAAGTGTTCCCTTAAAGTTCTGGTTTAGTAAACTTGCCCTGGTGCACGGGAGATAGACCTGTAGTAGTTCCTTTGGTAGTTTGGTTAGTAATGGTTACTAAGATGAGTTTGGGTTGGCACTTTGAGTGCTGGTTGGCCCTGGGAGATGAAACATTTGAAGTTTTTATTATCAGTTTTCATGAAAATGAAAATTGGGAGCGCGTTTTGGCTCCTCCTCTCAAAAAAAGAAAAAACTTAATAATTATAAACATATTTATTTCAGAACATATATTTGTTGACATATAAAAAAATGGTTTGTCTAGTCTAAAAAATGTTCACGCAAAAAAAAGGGCTTGTGTTATGTAAAATATAATGGGGGACGTTACAAGTGTTTGAAACTTGAGTGCAATTTTGAATTGTTGGATTCCGGAGCTGTAACATCCCAGGATTTAGAGTCCAAAATTAGAGAGGACATAGAAGTGTGCATTGCTTTCATGCATCAGAAAATCCGAAGAATTTTCGCGTGATTGTTTTCAAAACACTAAGTGATTGAAGTTTCACTTGAGTTGGTGGAATTAAAGTAGATCATCAACTTGAGCGTTATAAACTTTGAGATGATCTTGGCTTAAACCCTAATTTTTGGGTAGAGAGGTATATCATAAAATTGTTAAAACCAGTGGGAATATAACTTGTTACACCAAGACATTACTTTAGGAGTTGATGATAAATCTAGTTATTCCTAGTTAGCATCTAGTCTAATCAATTGTGTTAGACAGATATCTAGTACATGGAAATCATGCCAGTCATGAAGACAAATCTAAAACACTTAAATCTTAACCAAGATCTCCTTACTTTATCCAGAGAATCTTATCTTCTTATCTCCTAATCTTCTAGAAGTCATAAGCAAGAGAAGATACCAAGAAAGGAGGTAACACAACAAGAAGGCTTTGGGAGAAGTATTTCTTAGATGGGCATAATAGTGATGTGCAGATCTTTCATGAAGAAATTGGAGATTTTCACAACAGAATATAATCTCCATAAATTCTCTAGAAATGTGTGACATTCAAATGTTCTGTTATATAGAGGTAGTTTGATAATAAGCTTTATAACCTTGTTAACAGATCACTTTTGTATGCTCAAACAATTGAGTGTCATATACAAATAAACAGAAAGTCAGATAATTCAGTACATCTCAGCCACTTGACTATGAGAAGTAATTGATGACAAGTCTTGCAACCTTGTTAATTAATTATTCTTATATGCATATGGCAAATTGATGTCATAAAATACACATACATTCTTCCATAACCAATTAATAGAAAGCTTTGCTAGGACTGAGTTGGATGTCTTCACCACAAGGGTGAGGCAAGTGATGTTGGATACTAGATAAAGGACTTCAAGAATTGTCTTAAGCCAAGTATTGACTTGAGGGATCAATATTGAAATAATGACTATAATGAACTATGGACCATTTGGATCAACTGGATTCAAGTGGGAAACCATGACAAGAGACAACCATGATCCATATAATAGGAGGAAATGAGGAAAAAATAAACCACAAATATAACTTACGCAACCTAATCAAGTTTCCAAATAAGAAAGTGACATGGTAGTTTATGGTGTTTCTCCAAGGGTATGATTATCAAGGAGAAAGTAAAGCCAAATCATATAGCCATATGATCACCACCATATTTAATCATCACATGAGTAAACCCTCAAATTCATTTGAGTGGACAAGTCCCATATGAAAGGAGATCACAAGTTCATCATGTGACCTAGACCATTTGGCTTGTTTAAGTTTTCATTCTCAAGAAGAGATAAATCTGTACATGTGGTAATTGGAACCACATGGACCATTTAGTCAGCAGTTATTCTGGCAATTGTTTCTACACACCAAAGCATCAGTTCCTATCAAAGAGGAGTGCATCAACTTTTTATCATCAGAATGAGTCATGGAATCAAACATGATTCTATTCTCATCATTTTATTATCTATCTAGCCATAAGACCTGACCTCAGGCAAGATATCTGTACTTGGTGCATCCACAGACATCTGATCATGTTTTCACATGATTTAGTTGTCAGGTATCACAAGTTGAAGACACCAAGAAAATATATCATGCTTAGCATGAATTTGAATTGAAGCACCGTGTATACTCTTTGTAGTCATCACAGTGAGCAAATCATGTTTATATTGTTGGACAACAATTTGGTGCTGTCCAAGAATTAATAAAGCACTCAAGACAAGTTTGAATATTTATCTAGAGTGAAATCAATCAAGAAATTATCTTTAGTATTGGAAAATAACAGGTATTCACAAATATACAATAAAGCAATATATCATCATGTTGCTAAGAATAATGCACAACAAAAATAGAGGTGTTAAGTTACACATTTCAAAAATGAGAAATAAATCCGAAATAAGGAAAATTACTTCAAATGATAAGTGAATTCAAAATACATCAAGTATTTAAAGTTCAAAGTCAAAATTAATATCATAATGAAGTTCTACACTTCCCAACTTTGTAATAAAGTGTTAAATACTTTATCATGTTCATGTCATGTATTATTTCTGCGCTAAGAAATTTTTGAATTTTCAAGTAATTAAAGTAAGTCACAAAGTTATCAAATCTTCTTCAAATTTTCAAACTTCACCAAATCATCAAAAATTCAAAATAAAAATATGTGAAGCTTCTTCATAATATTATGAGTCTCCAGGATTTTTTCCATGATTTTTGGACTTGTCTAAAAGTCCTAAAAAATGCATGAAGTTTCTGTTTTAAAAGTTTTCTTAATTACAAAGAAGTCCAGGGGGTTTTCCAAAAAAATTCTTTTCTTCTTCTTCCTCCGTGCCACCTCCTGCTTGCCTGCTTGCCGGCCTTTGAGGATAAGGACCTCAGAGACGTCCCCATCTCCCTCTCCTCCTCACTACACCTCGCTCTCTCTCTCTTGTTCTTCCCCAGGAAATCAACCGGAAAAACCTAACCCTAGTTTCGATCTGGCCGACGCCGTCGCCGTCGTTCCAGGTCACACGAAACCACGGCGAGAGGCTGGGAAGCTCCGCCGCACCTCTGGTGTGCTGCTCGTGGAGTTGTACAAGCTGGGACCCTCGGGAGGGGAAGAATTTCATCTTCTTCCCCAAGTCCGGCCGCCGAGCATCGCGGACGGTTGCGTCGCCGTCCGTCCAGAGGCTACCTTTGTGCTCAGGGCGAGTTTGCGCATCTTCCGGTACTCCTCCTTTGCTCCAATTCGCGCTGGGTTGAGCTCGTGCCGTGCACCGCCTCTGGCCGCCGCGCGAGTCGTTGCCGGCGAAGCTCCGGCGACTATTAGGGAGCGGCGCCGCCACCAAGTGGTTCGCCGTGTCGCGCCCTATCTCTGGCTTGTCCGAATTTGTGTTAGTTTGCTCGAATTCGACGAATTCGTGCTCGGATTGGAGATGAACGTCAGCAGCCCAATCAGAAAAAAATCTTAGTATTTCTCAAAGGACAAGGATGTCGCCTAGAGGGGGGGTGAATAGGCGATTTAAAACTTTTCCGGTTTAGGCTTGATAATTGCGGAATAAAACTATGTGTTTAAATTAACAAGCCAACAACCTAAATAAACTAGGCTCACCTATGTGCACCAATAACTTAAGCTAAGCAAGACAAGCAACAAGGTGAAAGCAATAAAGAATACTTCAAGCACGAAGGCTATCACAATGTAAAGTGCATAAGTAAAGAGCTCGGGTATAGAAATAACCGAGGCACGCGGAGACGAGGATGTATTCCCGAGTTCCTCCTTTTTAGGGGAGTACGTCTCGTTGGAGAGGTGTGAACCAACACAATGGTTCAACAACCACAAAGGTTTCACCTTCTTCTCCGATGAACCGCACCACAAAGGTTTGGTTCACCTTCCACTATCGGAATCCTTTGAGGCGGAAATCCGGAGCCTTTCAACAACGATCCGGGGCACAACCCACAACGGGATTGGGGGCTCCCGAACAGCTACAAGTGACCACACAAGGGTCTCAACCACCACACGGGCGTCTAGTGTCCAAAGAGCCAAGAGTAACAAGTTCACAAACTTTCACTTCCAAGACCGATGCAACACAATGCAATGGCAAGAGCACAAGTGCTCAAATCCTTCACTCTCAAATCCCACCACAAGCAACTAATGCTTATGGTGGGAGAAGAGAGGAAGAACAAAGTAGGAGAAACACCAAGAACTCCAAGACCAAGATCTACTAGGTTCCCCTCACTTAGAGGAGAGATGGATTGGTGGAAATGTAGATCTCCTCTCTCAAATCCCTCAAAGATATGCAAGAATCATGGGAGGAATTGGGAGAGAGGCAAGCTTTTCAAGGTCAACAATGGTGGTGGAGGGGTATTTATACCCCTCCCAGAAAAAGAGCCGTTGCAGCCAGGGGAATCGGATATTCCGGTTCAAGTCATAGTCGGATAATCCGATTGAGTCGGATAATCCGAATGGACCTATATCGGATATTCCAGAAAACTTCAGTACACCACAAAACTTGTTGACCGGGGAGTCGGATATTCCGGCATAGGTCAGGACCGGATAATCCGACTGGATCAGATAATATATCCGATTGGACCTATATCGGATATTCCGAAAAACTTCAGAACGCAAAGCTAACAAAGTCCTTAGCCGAAATCGAGGAAACTGGAGAATCGGATAAGCCGAGTCAGAAAGGACCGGATAATCCGATTCCACTGTAAGAGCAAAACTCGACAGAAACAGCAGAACTAAAACTGCACGAACTTTCTCATACGAACTCCAAATGAGGTGAAACGAATTTTGTTGGAGAGGTAACGACAAGGAGAATGCCTTATGTGATACTTTCCAATGCCTTATGAGCTTTGTCAAGTCTCTCTATATCCTCAATTAGTCTAGCATTGCCAACACCAAATTCAACCTTTTCCTTTTTAAGCACTTTATATTTAGCAATAGCATGATCTCTTTCCTTAATGATTTTAGCAATAATAAGATCATTTGATTCATCAAGAGATTCAAGTTTCTCTTCAAGAGACACTCGAAGCTCTTTCTCTTCCTCAAGGGCATTCATTAAGGATGCCTTTTCATCGGCATCCTCTCTCTCAATTTGACATTTCTCGAGAAATTGAATTTCCAAGTCCTCAATGATTTCCCTACTCTTAATAGCATAAACAATGATTTCACTTAGAGGAGGGATAGCTTTGCTACCTTTGGGGAGAGCACCAAATACCATCTCACCCTTCTTTGTTATGGATTCGACATCCATAAGCGCTCCATGAGAATCCCCAAAAGAGGTAACGACAAGGAGAATGCCTACAAAAAGTGGAAATATTAAGGGTCACAAATATAGAGGGGATACCACACATGGGAAGGTGTGGACCCTATCTCGAAGGTGGACCGGTAATATTTCCAACGCCGAGAACGCAACAAGTTTTCCATCCGGACTCCGTTTTCAATGATCTTGGGCTTGCTCCGAAGATAATCACAAGCACTACAAGATCATGCATATACACATCATAGTCCATCATGTGAGAAGGATAACACAAGAGGAGAGTTTGACCTCTCTACAAGAGACGAACCGGTAAAACCTCCAACATCAAAAACTCCACAAGATATCCAAATGAAATCCGTTTTTGATGAACTAGAGCTTGGTATGGAGATGAACACAAGCTCTAAATTCTCACATGGATAAAAGCCAAATAAGAACCAAGAAAGATGATATGCCAAATATGCAAAGGTTTGAGCTCTCCACAAAGGTGCGATCAAGTTACTCACTTGAGAGCCCCTCTTGATAGTACGCCGTCTATCCTATAACCCGGTCTCCCACTAACACCACGAGACCGGTAAAATAGAAAACCTATCAAGATCATACCTTTGCCTTGCGCATTCCACTTGAGCTCGATGATGACGATCTTGGCTCCAATAAGCACATGGTGATAACACCTTCCATGTAAATGAGACAAGCTTCCAATGCATCTCCGATGTACCTAAAACAAATTCAAGTACAACATGGTACCCAAACTCATTGGGTCCAAAGTAGCTAGAGAAACTACAATACATAGGACAAACTCCACATAAATATGTGCATATTGATATGAAATTGAATTTCATGCACATCTTAGCCATTTAGAATTTGATAGAGTTTATCCTATATATTGGATCAACGAAAGTAAGCATGCCATAAGATATACATAGTAAATATGCATGCACAAGACTTTCAAGAACCAAATGAGATACAATTTGGACAAAACACCAATTAAACCAAGAAAGCACACACAAGTGTGACAAGAAAAAAACATTGTCCAAATTATATCAAAAACTCAAATCAACACATGATTGAAGATACCACTTTGAAAAGATGCCAATATGAAAGTAAGATACCAATTGATGAAAATATCATCAAGGAATAAACCACACCCTCTACACTTCTCATGATGGCACAAAGTACCAAGACGAGAAATGTTTGTCTTCCAAAGAGACACGTCATCGGGATCAAATGCCAATTGAAGACAACTAATGTTCAAAAGCATATAGGATAGCTGCCCAAGATTTGTGCATTATTTATGATCTTGCATTTGAATACAAAATGCACACAAATGGGATCATCACTCTCCATACATATTATTCAAACACTAGTCATGTTCAAGGAAAGCAATAAGATACAAAACCAATTTAAAGAATGATGTTCTACTCAATGTAGGATAGCTTCTCCAAGAATGGGATCATTGCTTTTCCTAACTTAAGAAAGAATAAAGCAACTTTTGAGTAGAGCAACAAGAATCCAAAAAGGAGCAAGGAAGACAAATGAGAGATAGATCAAAATAAATCCTTGGCGATGAAAATAAGGCAAATTCAAAGCAAAAACCAACGTGATGATGGTCTACAAATTTCACCACACATATGAGTATCACTTGTCAAGGACAAGGAGTATATAGAGATATTTCTCGGTGGTATATAGGAATGATATTGAAGACCAATTTCACAACAAATAAGCATATGGCAAAAGAGAAGATTTAAAGGCCAAAGCTTAAATAGATAGATATTCTTGATAGCTTCAAGTATTCACGCGATCATGCCAAGCCACTACTAAGAGTAGCTTCAATCAATCGATTTCCCAAAAGGATATGCGAACATATTTGGGGAAAACCGTACCAAGAATGTCCATCGCAAACAAGATCCAAAAGAGTGATTAAACAAAATCATTTTACCAAAGATGGAACTTGTTTGAGCAACATGCCACATAGGAATATGATTAGTAACAAATCAATTCTAGGTGGCAATACCTCACATGTTCACATTTACTAGGCTTGTAATATGCACATAGCTTATTACTCCCCCATAATGTGATAATCCATTTCTTTTAAAACAAGAGGCAAACAAAACCAACTCGAGAAACTAATGGACATAATAGAATTTGAATTTCTCATGAGCAAGACATACCACATAGAGAATAGATGATATAGATGTATCATCACTAAGTGGTATTCCTCATGTACACACATTTTTAGGATTGTGAAGTGCACGAAGCATATCACTCTCCCAAAATGGAATAGTCCATTAATCTCTGAAAGAGAGCCAACAAGATAAGATAGCAAATAAAAGCAATAAGGCTCAAAACAAGTAAATGATGTGCAAACCAAAATACACATACTTGATTTCTCAAGATAAGTAAGTAGAGAGCACAACACATACAAAAACTAGCGAGGTACAAAGCCTAACACATGCAAGGGTGCAAGCAACTTTCAATGAATATATGATTTAAATAAAAGTTACCGCAAGGAGGAACATTGGATATGAGATAGAACAATATAATCCAAATGACTTGGCTTGAGAGAATATAATAGATGAAGATCCCTTAATTCTTCATGAGGTAGCCAAATCTCCAATGCCCTCCAACAACACCTATTGATCAAGTTTTAGCTTGTTGGTCCCCAACCAAGTTGGGTCCTAAGAGGTTAGTCACAATAGGTTTGGCAACCCAAATGGTTCTTTTCTTGACACCACTTTGAGTACCAACATATTTGGCAAACACATTGCCAACCTTATCCTTCCGAAGAGAATAATCATCATTAATAATAATGGGGTTGGATAAGGTACCATTTGTGCATGAAGAAGCAACGTGACCCTTCTCACGGCATAGGTAGCAACATCTACTTCCTCCTCTCTTCTTAGTTGGAGTCTTAGCTTGAGGAGGGGTAGCTTGATTCTTCTTGGGAAGTGGCCGTTCATCAACTTGAGGAACTTGAGTTTGAGCTTGACGCCTCTTCCCTTGTTGCTTCTCACTAAGAGACTTCTTCTTCTTCAAAGGGCAAGATCTAACATGGTGCCCTTCAACTTTGCACTTGAAGCAAACAATCTTGGCCGAATCCTTGACTTGTTCTTGGCCCTTGTTCTTCTTGTTAGGCTTGGACTTGTTCTTGATATTGGAGTTGAATCCAAGTCCACTCTTGTCATTAGGGCGTCTTTGAACACTCAACATATTGTCAAGTGTAGAATCCCCAACATGACGCTTTTCCAAGTCTTTCTTCAAAGAAGTGACTTGGGCCTTGAGCTCATTTAACTCCTCTACATGGTTAGTATCAACAAAAACACTAGAGGAAGTAGAAGCTTCATTGTTAGAGCAACAAGGCATAGAGAGTAATTCATCACAAGATGTAGCAACATTGTGAGTGGATGAATCACTAGGACTAGCACACGACAATATAGTATTAAGAGTAGAAGTTGTGCCATTGTCCACATACGGCTCACAAGATGTTACCTTTGACATAATAGCCTCATGAGCTAACTTTAGCCTAGCATGGGATGCTAGAAGATCCTCATTAGAGTTAGAGAGCTTTTCATGAATTTCTTCCAATTTCCCATACTTGCTAGTTAGCAACTCAAGTTGAGCCCTTAGCTCAACATTCTCCTTCAAAATAGATCCTTCAAAAGAAGTGGAGTTAGAAGCACAAGCATTATTAACATTAGAAATGAAAGAAGACAACTTGGCAAGCTCATCACTTTTAGATAGTTGAGTTTGGAGTTGATCATGAGACTTGCTAAGGAGAGAGTGTTCACTTTCCAAAGCCTTATGAGCTTTGTCAAGTCTCTCTATATCCTCAATTAGTCTAGCATTGCCAACACCAAATTCAACCTTTTCCTTTTGAAGCACTTTATATTTAGCAATAGCATGATCTCTTTCCTTAATGATTTTAGCAATAATAAGATCATTTGATTCATCAAGAGATTCAAATTTCTCTTCAAGTGACACTCGAAGCTCTTGCTCTTCCTCAAGGGCATTCATTAAGGATGCCTTTTCATCGGCATCCTCTCTCTCAATTTGACATTTCTGGAGAAATTGAGTTTCCAAGTCCTCAATGATTTCCCTACTCTTAATAGCATAAACAATGATTTCACTTAGAGGAGGGATAGCTTTGCTACCTTTGGGGAGAGCACCAAATACCATCTCACCCTTCTTTGTTATGGATTCAACATCCATAAGCGCTCCATGAGAATCCCCAAAAGAGGTAACGACAAGGAGAATGCCTACAAAAAGTGGAAATATTAAGGGTCACAAATATAGAGGGGATACCACACATGGGAAGGTGTGGACCCTATCTCGAAGGTGGACCGGTAATATTTCCAACGCCGAGAACGCAACAAGTTTTCCATCCGGACTTCGTTTTCAGTGATCTTGGGCTTGCTCCGAAGATAATCACAAGCACTACAAGATCATACATATACACATCATAGTCCATCATGTGAGGAGGATAACACAAGAGGAGAGTTTGACCTTTCTACAAGAGACGAACCGGTAAAACCTCCAACATCAAAAACTCCGCAAGATATCCAAATGAAATCCGGTTTTGATGAACTAGAGCTTGGTATGGAGATGAACACAACCTCTAAATTCTCACATGGATAAAAGCCAAATAAGAACCAAGAAAGATGATATGCCAAATATGCAAAGGTTTGAGCTCTCCACAAAGGTGCGATCAAGTTACTCACTTGAGAGCCCCTCTTGATAGTACGCCGTCTATCCTATAACCCGGTCTCCCACTAACACCACGAGACCGGTAAAATAGAAAACCTATCAAGATCATACCTTTGCCTTGCGCATTCCACTTGAGCTCGATGATGACGATCTTGACTCTCTCAAGTTGGAACACCTTTCTTGATTGTGATTGCTAGCACATGCTTGATGAAGACTTCTCCAAATACTCCCCCATACACCATTATGGGAGAGCCTTGCTAAACTCCGTCTTCATGAATCCACTTGCACTTCATCTTCTTATCTTGATATAGATGATGGCTTGGAGATAAACATGAAGATCACTCAATCTTCTTTTCCAAGCCATGCTTGCAATAAGCTCAACTCTTCACATGACCATTCTTCATATAAATCCTTGGATGGAACCTTGGTCATCATGTAATCTTCTAGAGTCCAACACATGAACTCCAACCTTTTCCTATGGACAAGATCTACAAGTATATCTCAACGCAAATATTAGTCCATAAGGATTGTCATTAATTACCAAAACCACGCATGGGGCAACACATGCCCTTTCAATTTCCTTTTGAAAATAATCCCAGAAATGATTATAAATCGAATAAACTTTGAAAATTCATAACTAATTCATATTAAATCAGAAAAATACAAATAATATACCAAAATGTTCACAAAAATAAAATCTATCTATTTGTATTAATAAAATGTATATTTGATTAAATTTGAATCATCCTAAATTGAAACAACAACTCACTTATTATTTTAAATATGGAATTTATTTGAAATGTATTTTGGATGCATTTCAATTCCATTTAAATTGTTTCACATGTTTAACTTCAAATATGGAAATATGTTTCAATCATAACATTATGTCCATCTTTCGAATTCCATTTGTGAACATGTTTAAATAATATTCTTTAAGTGGTTTATTAAAATGATATTTTCCATAAGGAAAATAATTATTCAAGAATCATTCAATAATACAAAAATGAATCTGACAACATAAAAAGTTATCGTATTATTACTTCATAATATTCCATGTAGTTCTTAATTCATAAAAGTGAATTCTCTATTTAATAAATTTGATCACTATTATTAATACCCTTAATAATTGGATTAATTTTGTGTTATAATTGTTTAAGTCATTAATCCCAATTAATAATTACTTCATAATATGAGATTACTTGTTGTGTTTCTTCTAAGTGTTAGTATTCAAATCATATTAACTTATTAATTAAAGAGAAGTTAAACAAATAAGTAACTACTCTTAATATTTGATAATATACCATCAATTAAATAAAATAAGTAACCTTATGGTATGAGACCAACCAATGTATACATTATTTATTTCTTCAAAAGTTAATCTTTTTGTATTCATGAATAATAATACTACATCATTTCTTTAATTAATTCAAGTCAATACATGTTCTTTACAAACATAAAGATGTTAACCAACCTTAAAACAACCATTTAGTATTAGGACGTTGTTTTATATTATTCTTATGCTTAATATGGTACTTTAAGGTTAAAATTTTAAATTCATCTTTCCTGTGAAGTAAACTTGAAGACAAAACAAATCTAAAAGTAATCACCAAACTCAAACAACCCTCAACCATCGAGAGTTAGTTACGGGGTTTAAAGCGATGCATCTCATACTTATGCATAATAGCATTTTGCTTCTTCAAACATTAGTCCTTACCGGACCAATGATGCTTTTTCCAGATTGTGGAGTCTTTATTGTATCGAAGACATTGGCTGCATAATCTTGCAGTCAAAAAGGCAAGTTCATCCCTGATTCATGTCCTTTGGAGTATTTCTTAAGAAACTACTTGCAAAGTGTTAATATCACGTGCATTTCAAAAGGGGTCAGAAAACTTATTTTATAATAATATGACTATGGTTATCAACCAGTGTGGTGGTAATCTCATATGGTTGGCAGATGGGACCACGGTAAGAATGTTGTGGTGGAGGTCCCATTTGCACGGGAAAGGACAATCTAGGACTTAATAACAAATGTCGCCAGTGATTCTTGCGCCGTAAAATCGCGTTAACCATAAGACTTGGAATGGGCCGGGAAAGTCATCTGTGACCTTCTTCCTTTCGCATGTCAACGGACAGCCAGTTCCGTAGGCTGTAGGTCTTGCGGGACTACATGCACATGGGTGGGATCCCTCAATTCTCACGGTTTCTTGTGTCTATGATGGATTGTAGGGGTTGTCTGGAACAGTCTATCTTTTTGGTATAGTGGAGGACTTTGGTCCGGAACGGTCTGCCAAAAGATAAAGGGGAGGACAAACCTACAAAAGTGTGGGCATGTGGGGTGGTGGAGAAGCACAGTGAATGGCTTGGGTCATCTTCTGGGCCCCACACCAAAGAGAGTGTGGACGGGAAAGATCGCCCGGATGAGCAACAAAGGATTTGATCTCTTGTGGGCAAAGTAACGCACCTCTGCAGAGTGTAAAAAAGTGTGACATGTTACTCCCTTTTCCGGGAAGGAGCTGCGAACGCTGCAGGAATGGTGGCTCCATGAAGCACTAGCACCTATGAAGACTGACGAACATAGTTCTTCAGAATAAAAGCAACCTTTTGAAGAAATGTTTACGAAAACTTGCATTAGCCTATGACAACCTTTTGTCCTCGGCTGTAGTTTATGCATCAAACTTCCCACTTTACATAATGAACTTGCTAGGTAACGCTGTTACTCACCCTTGCCTCTCGAACCTCTGCTTAGACACGGAGAACCATGTGAAGGTAACACTCTAGGCCATGAAGACACCGAAGAGGAAGCAACTGAAGGTGTCGTGCAACCCAATAAGATGCTACAGAAGACAATTACATCAAATTGAAGCTATCCAGGGAATATGGTAGATTATAAAGACGTAGCGTAGTAGGGGACAGATCCCTAGTCAGTAGAACCTATCTTTTAGGAGTTGCTAGAGCAGCAATCGCAAGCCAAGCAGTATTAGCAAGTAGGCCTAGCCTAGGTTAATCTCCGAAATTTCCCTTTTGATGTTCTTTTGTAAGGGCCTTACCTCATTGTTTCGAGGAGGTTCTGCAGCTCTTTCATTCTGGATCTTCTGTTTGTAATTCTATAGTCATGTCTTGGACCTGCGATGTTTCTGTTGTACCACTCTGAGGGATGTAATACTGATGGACGGTGTTCATTGGTGTTATGTCAACGACTATAGCATACTACACCATGCAGTGGTATGCTGGGTTACCACAGGAGCCAAAAAATCGCTCTCTACATGTATGGTCGTGTAATTATGTGATTCCTAGAACAAAGCCTTCTCACATCCTCATATAAATATTCAAACCAAAATAAATATTTCCTTACAAATATACTGAAAATTATCAAGCATGCTGGTGACTTGATAATCTTTAGTCTACAATATTCTGATTTTCACCCCGCCATTCAAAACTGAAGAACTTAGTTATAAGGCAATCATTTTTCCGCCCCTTTCCTGTTTATCGTATCAATATAACCAAATCCAATTTGGCCAAATAATATTATCCTCATGCAACCGGGGGAGAAGATGATCTTAACGCCATGTCTTTTGCTTTAATTCCCTGGATTAAAATACAAAAATAAGAAGATGCATCAAGTATTGTTGTCCAAATGAAAATGTATGGTGATACACGAATTGCAAATTCTTACTTCATCTTCCCAGTTTATTGAATGTACGATCCACATGAGCGAGAAAAGCTTTGTGAGACTACCACAAACGATGCCGAGCCAAAGCCCCTATTGAAAGCACGACAAATTCAGTCTTTGAGACATGTTCATGTAGCCAGTGAAATAAGAAGTGAGTGCTAAGATTGGTACTTCAGATGCTGACATACCATTCCATTGAGATGCAGGACGAATGCAAGTAACACGGCCATGGGGATGCCTAGCAAGTAGAATGCGGCTAGATTGACACGTGCGCCGATCTTCTGCTTACCACATCCAGTTAGAACACCTGAAATTCAGACATTGTGATCATGCCTCCATGTTTCCAGACTGTTCTCTGTGGTAATATTTGGAGCACCTTGTATTACTTCACTTATGCTCGATCATACCTTGAAGGGAAGAATGGATTCCATCTATAAAGAAGGATATCGCCAGAACTGGTATCATCCGAGCAATGTACGCGACAACTTCCTCCTCATTGCTGTACATATAACCCCAGAAATTGCGTAGCAGAATCATAGTGACAGAGACCACCAAGCCTTCAGACAAGGCCATACAGAGGACTATTCTTGTTGCCAGCTTTGCTGCCTCAGGCTTACCGGCACCAAGTTCGTTGGAAACACGTGTGCTGTATGCAGGAAAAGACCAATCAGATAGAACATAGAAACGGAGAAAGCATTCCACGTCAAAATCGCACGGTACCTTATGGCTACGCATAGACCTGATGCCACCATGTACATGAGAACGCCGGTATTAAGACTGCGAATGCACAACTCAGAAAGTAAGGAAAGGTCCAAAAATTTGATGAATTTTAGATCGTAGTACATGCAATGATCGATTACCATATCGACAATACCGAGGTTTCAAGCTGAGGATTGGGCAGAAGACCAGAGAGCAGCACAAGGAGTTCAAACGACCACCACTCCAAGCTGCACATATGTAGGAGGATTCTTCCATTGATTAGTTAAATCATAGATGCATCTGACGAACCAAGCAATCAAGGAGACTTTGATTTGCCTCACCAAATCATCATCGCCGACGGGAGGGCGAGCGCGGCGAACTGGCGCAGCTCCTTGAAGGCCTCCATGGAGAACCCGGTCCAGGTCCTGCTGCAAGCTCCCGACAGCCTTGTGTACAGGGCCAGCATGGCCAGGTTGATGCCGTAGGAGACAGCGCTGCTCAGCGCGGCGCCTTTGCTCCCCATGCCAGACTTGTACACCAGCGCCCAGCACACGAGGACGTGGGAGAGCGCCGTGACGCCGGAGCAGGCCATGACCGGCACGACGATGCTCTGCGTCTGCAAGAACCTGGTGTGGCACGTGAGAGGCACGTACGGGATGAGGGCCGGGACGAGCCACCGCGCGTAGGCCCCGGCTTCGGCGGCGATGGCAGGGTCCTGGCCGAGGAGCACGAGGATCCGGGCGGCGTTGGCCCAGACGGCCACGATGGGGACGCAGGCCAGCGCGAGCACCAGCATCGCCCGCTGCTTGTAGACGCCGAGGAGGTGGTACTGCCGCGCGCCGAACGCCTGCCCGCACAGCGTGTCCAGTGCGCCCACCATGCCAACCAGCAAGCTGAAGCCAGTGACGTTGGCGAGGGAGGTGGCGAGCGAGGCGCCGGCCAGGGGAAGCTCGCCGAGATGGCCCACAAACATCACGGACACCAACTGTAGCGCGAAACTGAGGATGCTGCTTGACACCAGCGGCACCGCCAGCCGCAGCAGGCGCTTCGCCTCCGCTGCTGCGGCATTCTCGTTGCCGTTCTCGGCTCCGGCGGTGACGAGTAGAGGCTCCTCTACGCTCTGCTTCTGCATTCTTCTCAGCTTTCCTAGCTAGCTACAGTTGGGGACTGGAGTTCTTGAGGAAGCAGGGGAGACAAGTAATTGATGCTAAACTTCAACTGACAAACAAACAGCAACTGAGCAGCCACCTCTGACTTTGGGCTGTGTAAACTAATCCAATCAACGCACTGTTCGATTAGTAACATAATATATAGATATATTCATACAAATAAGGATCTGAGGTGGATCGATGTGAGGCCCTGTGCGCAGAACCCACCATGTGCATTCTATAAGGGACGACTCAGCAGTGATTGGTTAAACCAAAATTTATATTTTGATCACGTTTGCATAGCGATGACATCGCCAAAAGACTCTACCCTGTGGTAAGAACCTACTCCATTAAGAAAGCCGAAGCCAGTGACGTTGGCGAGGGAGGTGGCGAGCGCGGCACTGGCCAGGGGAAGCTCGATGAGATGGCCCAGGAACATCACGGACCCAGCTGTAGTTAGTACTGGAGGAGGCCACTTGACACCAGCGGCCACACCAGTTCTCAGGTGCTTCGCCTTCGCTGCTCGTCGCCCTTCTCGGCTTCGGTGGTGACGAGCAGGGGCTCCTCTACGCTCTGCTTCTGCATTCTTACTAGCTATACTAGCCAGCTACAGTTGAGGACTGAAGTAAGAAGATTGTGAGGAAGCAGGGGAGATAATAATTGGTAAAATAACGAAACTGCTGTGCATACGACGTTTTTGCTGTCCGTCGGTTTTCCGATGCTCAATCCAACGGATTCATTTGCTTAATCCAATCATGTCGACGGTCTGATGTGGTGTGTCGGACGGAAATCGTAAAAAAAACGTCAGACGTGTAGCATCGTTCGTAAAATAAACGGAGCTCTATCGAGACTTCGAACACCGCAAACAAACTGCAGCTGACAATATTACATGCAACTTGGCAGCCACCTGTGACTTTGGGTCGTGTAAACTAATCCAATCAACGCAGTGATTATATTAATAATAGATAGATACCTACTCCTCTGATCCGAAATAAATGTCATGAGCTTGAATGTATTTTGTACTCCCGCAATACTCTCTCCGCGACACTTAGATTTGTCCGTATGGGGGGAGGGGGTGGACATGTGTTCAGACTTCGGACTGTCCGTCCGGTGCATCCCACGGCGCTCCCCAAACGGACGCGGACATGTCCGTTTTTTATCATTTTATTTGGTTTTTTGGCATTTTATATTGTAGTAGCAAATAAATATTTGCACACAAAAAGCTAGCCAATTTTGTATCTGATGCATACTGGTGCATCTGCACAATGTGCTATCTAATCTAGACCTGACGCCCAGTGCACACACACATTGATACAGAGACGAGACAAGCCCGGTCGAAATATTATCAGATGTTGAAGCTAGAACTGTAAAATCACAATGGCAAAGAAAAAGAAAATCACATCACCTAGAACCATCAGGACTTGCTAGCGTCAGTTCTTCTTCTTCAGTAATAACCATCAGGAGCAGTTCGGACCCGTACTTGCTCCGCCGTTGCACGCCTAGTGGTACAGAGGAAGACCGTGAGCAGTGGAATACCGGCGGACAGCAGCGGCTCCTGGCCGAGCAGCTCCTTCCCGTGTGCTCAGGATGCTGGGCATGTCGCGCCCGCGTCCGCCGCAAGCCGCGCGGTGGGCAGCACGGGACAAGGAGCAGGGACCGTCGTGTTGAGCAGGTCCGCGATGGTGATGATGGGGACGAGCGGCGTTGGACAAGGGCGGCGACGGGGTGGAGGGGCGGCGCCTGGTCGCGGTGGTGGTCGCCTATGCACGGAGAAGTAGAGGGGAATCGGGAGAGGGAGATAAGAGATTGGAGAGTGGAGCCGGAGGATGGCTTTGTTTGACTGGCAACTGGGCCATGAGAACACTTGAGCGAACAGCACACACTGTCCCTTTGCCCCAAATTTGGCCGCCAGTTTATTTTTATTTTTTCGATAAAGAGAGATTTATTACTTAAAAATGTTTTAATCATTACACCTAACCTCTGCATAACTAGGATGTACACAGCCGACGAGTTCAGAAGTACGAAACGTAAAAAAGACGAATTACATATCATGATGAGAAATTAAATTGCAAAAACGTCTAAGGGGGTGGAGGGCCGATCCGCAAATTATGCTGTCATCCATGTTCGGATAAAAAGTCTCTCGATGTATCCTCCAATCTTGTACACACCTCCGTAAACAGATCTCGATGTTCCACACGTTACAACTGAGACCACAAACGGAGTGTAGCTGTACTCCCGTAGATAACCTGCATGAGAGAACAATTTTTATCATTAAACACCTTGTCATTTATACACAGCTGAAGCGACCATATAATGGCAAGCGCTGCCACCCTAATAAGTTGTTTAAACCTACGATCCACACCATTTAGCCAATTGGCAAAAATATTAGCAATGCTTCTTGGTGGGTGTAAGGTAGAACTTATCTGGATGATTGACCATATAGAAGCAGCTAATTTACACTCGAAGAATAAGTGTTTGATAGTCCCGTCCTTATGACAGAAGACACACTTTTTACTTCCATGCCAATTACGTTTTACAAGGTTATCTTTAGTAAGAATTACTCACTAGTAGGAAAAAGCCTACCAGTGGCACACCAAATATGCTTATCTGTGGCGCACGGGGTGCGCCACTAAACTAGCGCCACTGGTAAGTATTACCTGTGGCGCACGAGCCTGTGCGCCACAGATACCGTGCGCCACAGGTAACTCGACTTATCTGTGGCGCACAGGCTCGTGCGCCACAGATAGGTTGGTCCGTGCGCCACAGGCAGGATCCGTGGAATACCCCCTATACGTTACCAGTGGCGCGCACGATAGACTGTGCGCCACTGATAAGTCGATTACCAGTGGCGCGCTATCTATTTTGTGCGCCACTGGTATTAATTTGTGAGTTTTAAAAAAGCTATACCAGTGGCGCACCCGCTATGTATGTGCGCCACTAGTATCAATTTATGAATTAAAAAAAATCCAGAAATGATTTACTCGAAAAAATGATCTGTTGCAAAGTTTTCACAGCACGATATTCACAAATAAACAGAATTACAACCCCACGACATTACAAAGTTTCACAGCACTTGTTCACAAATCCTGTGTCATTGTTGTCGGCGCCAGAGCCGTGTGTCGATGTCACCGTCGTCGCAGCCCCAGACGTGTTGACGTCGTCGCCGCAACAGACCTTTGTCGATGTCGTCGTCGCCGCCGCAGCCCCATGTCAATGTCATTGTCGTCGGTCAATGTTGTCGTCGCCATGTCAAAGAAACTCGATCAGAAACTGATTACACAAAATTGAACATGTGTAAAATTGGCTATGATGATCATGAAATGAAATGCAAATGATGGTTATGAAATGCATATGAGATGATCATGAGCAAATGCTTCATTTTGACTTATTTTGGAAACAACAGTAGCTATACCAGAAATAAAATACCTGATTTAGTACATAGCAAGGACAATAGCTAGCCATATATTTTTCAGGACATATATATTACACGTGTAATTCACGTGTGCTATATTACAACTAACCTCCTATTTCCATAAAGATAACCAGCATGGATATTGTCAGTTTCCAGGTTGTTTTTCAATGGACAAATTGATCAAAAAATATATGTTGCACTGATTTGTAGTATAGGCAGCTACCAGTACCCAAGTAACTCAAATCTGAGGCTAAGACTAAGCAATTTTACAGTAACCACAACAGGAACAGGTCTACAGGAGAGGTGACACTCACCAAGAACGGAGAATAATTCATAGTTGTGTAGAAAGGCATTTAAACTCCATGTTTTTGTGCAGCGCCAAAACTTGGTGTTAAAAGCCGCGTCACAACATATATTTCGCAGCTTCTGATAACAACACAAAGAAAGTTACTTCCCTACGAGCTTCAACAGCGCAGACACCTCAACATTTTACACGTCTATAAGCCCAGAACTGAATTCGACTGGTTCAGTGGTTGCAGCGCCAAAATTTGAGCCTGTGTGTATGATGTGCCAAAAAGTGACAGAGCAACCTCCTACAACCACGCAAGAGGATTGCCAAGCAGCAAGTTCGATTCTAGCAGCTCCACCATGCGAGCTTCATTCAACAGAGCAGCCACCTCATTCATTAAGACATTTACGTGCCTACAAGCCCAGAAACTGGATGCTGCTACTACCGTGGTGGCACTCCGAATTCATTCCAGTCGAGTGTAGTTAGTGTAGCGACGAACGATGTGTTACCGCTGTGCACTGACAAGGGAAGAACAACGAGGGGACAGGGGCGGAGCCGACATGGGGGGGGGGAGTGATGACGATTACATGTGTAGTATAATATATCAAAATATTAAGCGTAAAAAAATAGCATATCTAGTTATTAACATATGTTTGGGGATAAACCAATACCATTATATGGATACAAAGGACCTAATTATTTTAGATGGTAAGAAAAACGATATTTTTCACCTACTTTTTCGCAAGTTTAGAGATAGCCTAGTATCACCATTCGCCAACAAATTGATCCAAATTTTCGACATTAGGCCACCAGATTCAATATCAAAACAATTTGCGTGAAAATCATATGTTTCTCTTTATGTTTCAACTAATAAATAACTAAACACAAGCCGATGGGAATTAGATCTGATTACAAATACTTATATGTAGTATACCATGTACATACCTTGATTAATAATTCAGTGGTGCGGACGTACGGCAAGCGAGCAGCGGCCGGCAGCCGCTGCATCCCCACTACTCGGCTGCATGGACGAGCTGCCAATCCAATCCATGGTTTGGCACCGCCGGCGAGAGTCCTGACACTAGCGCTAACACTAGCGAGATCGATCTATCCGGTCAATTTGCGAGACCAAATGATGGAAAACGGCCAGGCCAACAGAGTCCAGGTTTATGTAGAGGTAGATGGGCTGTTTTCGCTGTGCTGGGCTTTTTTCTGTGACGATATGTGCTGGGATTCGGTTGTGTGCGTAGCTACAGAATTTTGGGCTTAAATATTCCCTATTGATTAGCTAATTACTACGTCATTAGCGCATACGTATACACATGCTACTACCAGAAACCTGTATACTTTTTTGAGGGGGGTGATCGGTTGGGGGGGTCGGACCCCTGCTAGCCCCCTGTCTCCGCCCCTGCGAGGGGAAGTGCAGTGCTGACCTCGGAGATAGTGTCGTCCTGCTCGAAGAGCTGCGCGAGGTGCTCGCTGTCGACGTCGTAGGGCAGGTTCCCGACGTACACCTTAGCCTCCTCCGGCGGCTCCACGTACACCCCGACCTCCACCGCCGCCGCCTCCTCCTCCGCGACCGCGGCCGGCTCCTCCTCCGCGACGGCCTCCAGGGCCTCGTCCTCCGTCTCCTCTGCGGCATCCGGCTCGGCGACGTCTACTGAGGAGTCGAAGAAGGAGTCGGAGGCTGAGGCGAGCGGGGCGAGCGGGAGGCGCGGGCGGGTGGAGCGGAGGGTGGGGTGGCACGGGAGGGCCGGGGAGAGCAGCACGAGGAACGGCTTCGGAAGCGCGGCTGGGGCCGGGGCGGGCGCGGCGGCGAGGGCGCGGAGGGTGGCAGCGACGTAGGAGGCCATCGCCATGGACGGACGGTGGAGACGGAGTGGAGGGGATAAGAGATTGTTAGGGTGGCGCAAAGGGCAAGAGAGAGAATGTGGATCTGTGGAAATTTTCCTTTTCTTTTTCTTTTGACTTTTGACTGATAAGAGAGAGCGATGTGGGGTGGTGTACGTACGTACGTGTGTGAAGGGTGGTAGGTGGCAAAATATCAGTGGCGCACAGTGTTGTGGTGCGCCACAGGTATTATCTCTCTTGTTTTTAACCATTTTTTACCTGTGGCGCACCGTGTAGTGGTGCGCCACAGGTATTCTCTGTCCACTTTGCAAAAAATCTGTCCAGAAATACCTGTGGCGCACGGGGCAGTGGTGCGCCACAGGTATTCTCTCTCCTGATTTTACCTGTGGCGCACCGTTGTAATCTCTCTCCTCATTTTTTTATCAGTGCGCCACTGACATTCACTCTCCTCCCCCAGAAAATTTTCAAGTTTTGGTGAAACGTACCAGTGGCACACGAAATTTTCTGTACGCCACTGGTAAAAATTTACCAGTGGCGCACCAAAATTTCGTGCGCCACTGGTATGTTCTGCCAAATCCCAAAAACGAGGAGAGAGAATAGCAGTGGCGCACGGGCAAGCTAGTGCGCCACTGATAGCATTTCACCTATAAGCTTTTTCCTTCTAGTGACTCCTCGACGAAGATACCACACAAAGACCTTGTTTTGAGTGGGATCTTCATCTTTCAGATTTTCTTATTATTAACTACTGGCACATCTGTTGGATTAGATCTTTGTACATAGAGTCCACCGACAATTTACCGCTCTTATGTAAATTCCAACGAAACTCGTCAGTCCCCTACATCAGATTGATGGAAGCCAGACGCTGTAACAATTCATGCCAAGCTGCTAGCCAGTTTATTGTCAAACATGTTACTAAGAAGCTACTAAAAGCAGTGAACTTCGCAAAGTCTTGTGCCCGTTTGAAAGCGATCACTTTGCCCAGAGTGTACCGTCATTGCCCATTGTCTCATGTACCTGCAAAGAAGACTATGACACTCCTGAATGAATGATGCACAGAAGAAACACACGCTCGACACACCTGAAGCTACGAGAGGTGTATCTCCCAGGCTTTGCTGTTCATTTGCCTGACTGAAGAATCTTCCACCATACAGCTTTCATGTTGTTTCTTGTTTATATTCACAACATGGAATCTCACATTTGTACATCATTCAATGTAATATATTTCGACAGAAGCCGTGGGCTTTATTGATATATATATACCGGTGCAGCAAAATTGCTAGCAACCACATAAGGTACAACTTTTAGGCACATCATGCCAGGACATGGAGCCGTCACTTGATTACTGCGGTTTGGCTTCTCCCTGCATGAAGACCAGGCCTCCGTCTGGACGAACAACCGTATGGCGGCTTGCGCTCTGAGTGTGAGGCTCGGCGTCAGCTTTACCGGAATCAGCAGCAGCGACGATCTCGCCTGAAAACAACAAATCTTGGCAAGATTAGGGCACAAGCAGTGTAGGACAAATAACAATACTCCCTCCGATCCATATTAATGGACTCAACATTGTCTAGATACGGATGCATCTAGTCTAAACACTTAACTAGATACATCCGTATCTAGATAAAGTTGAGTCCATTAATATGGATCGGAGGTAGTACATGAAATATACTTGAGGAGGACGAGCGAACCTGCTGCTCTGTTGGCCTTATTAGTCTGACGATGATGCTCGGAATCGGTTGGCCGTGCGGTGGAAGAGCTTGGATTCAGCGACATACTTTGGTTTTCGTTGTCTCTGAACTACACACAGAGCTTTTGGTAGCAACACTGTCTACTGGGTATATATATGCATGGCGAGGGCCTTATATTTCTTATGGATGAAGAAACACGTAGAAAAACACGTTAACATCATCCATGTTCTGAACGTTCGGAGTAAATTCGGGCGAATATATCCAATGTATAGCAGTTAGCCAAGTCTTTTTTTCTACTGAAACGAGTAATCGCGTACGGACGTCTAGACCGTTTCGTACGTGCATCCATGACACACGTCCCAGCAAGCAAGCAACCTAGCGTGAAACTTGAATGCTTCCTTGCTCCATCGGCCAAGCTCAAGTCAAGTGCTCCAGTCAAGTGGTTGCTACTGTACTTGCTATAATGACCGTGCCTGGTAATTGCTTCCTCCTCCATCGCCGGCCGGGTCTTCACGCATCCGCGTCCTTGTATTGGGCCGGGATCCATTGGCACCGACGTCCCTGAGCCAGAACCTCTATGCACGCATCAAAGCAAGAAAGTTGACGCCACTGCATTAGCCCCAGCCCACAACCAATGCATTCTGTGCAAACTGGCCCAGCCCACTGACACGATCTGCCTAAACTGGATGCAGGTTTGGTAGGTGCTCACTGCTTACAGGCGAGCCTCTCAGCCGTCTTCTCCTCCCCGGCGGTGAGGACAACGACCATGGCGGCGAGGACAGCGACCACGCCGGATTTGGGGGATTTTTTTTCTGTGTTTGGCCACGTCAGCGCCATGTCATCCCACAAACCGTCTAAATTGACACGAAAATCGCTCAAATTCGCCCAGAACTAGGCCAGGTTGTGATTTATCCGGTTTTTTAAAGTTCAGGGTTAAATCATTCTGTTTTAAATTCCAAGGTGAAATGTGTCTCAGAGGTGACATATGAGGGTGAAAATATACTTAATCCCAGCAAGAAAGTTGACGCCACCGAATTGCCGGCCCAGCCCACAACCAATGCACTCTGTGCAAACTCCCCCAGCCCACTGACACATTTTGAAGGTGTGGTAGGTGCTCACTGGTCACATGGATTTTATTTTTTCTCACGCGGCAATGTCAAGTAAGTACAATTAGTATTATCTGCAATTTATGGTGGTTCAATAAAAGGATCTTCCTCCTGAGATTTATTTCTTACGTTGACTACATGCATGCAAGAAAAGGTTTTGACAGACAAATACGACTATAACTTCTTAAATTTGAAACGTGTAACCATATTTGGTTTGATAATTTGCTAGACAAACTATCATCGTCTAACCGAAGTTTGTTCACAGCAAAAGCCCCGGAAAGTATTGCAGACCTCATGGCTGCTCGTTCCTTGCTAGCCTGACTTGATATCATGGTCAAATTCCGACGCTCAATCCGTGAGAATTATACTGCCGCTGTCCACCACCACTACTTAGTCAGTTAGCGTGTCTTATTAGTTTTTGACAGTGACCCAACTGTCAACGTCTCGTGTATCATTCTGAACATTTGCACATTGGTTGTCTAAAATATTGCTACTGAAAGCCTAGAATGTTCTTGCATGCTGAGAGCCGATTTATTTGGTTGTACGTCACTGATATTTTGAGTTATTTTATATGCATGCATGGCATAGTCTTATGGCCATTTTAGTTTTTAATTCAGAATAGTTTAATGTGGTAACAGAATCATGACATATTATTTATCTCTTTCACCCTTTTTAAATTTCAAGTGACTTTGTTAGGCGTGCGCTGTCAAACATCAGAAAGTTGCGAGATTTTTTTGGCTACTTAAATGGGAATAGTCTATGGTTTACATGATAGCTGCGTGATGAATCTAAGAAAGTACATTAGATTTGCCAACCTTTTCTTACATAAGTAATACAATACATGAGTAACATATACTGAGCTCTCATCTTACATAGTATGCATTCCATTACACGGATCACAGAGTCACACGGGTCAGAGAGTAGTCCAACCAACTGAACTTGTTTGGTCTTATATCGCTGAAACAAAGAATCGAATATGTTCTGTACGATGTAAAGTTACTACTGTACAATCGAAGGTTGCTACTGTACAATGACGCTAAAGTATGAACAGCCCCTAAAGTCTATATATCATGCGGATGATGACGAAGCTGAGTCAACCAGGAGTTGCCGAGCATATGTAGGCTTGAACGCGGCCGAACACATCAGCACATTCTTACCCATCATGGCCAGGCCTCGGTTTTCTCCCATATCGTCTTCCCATATGAACCGATCTGCCATAACACAAAAACCATGGTCGTTAGGGTTCAATGGTTCATGAATCATATAGTAAATGAAAAAGAGATGAAGTTCATACCATTTACTTTGAGTTCGCTCCGCCCAGCATGAAAGTCAGATCTCCCTCCAGACCAACAACTAAGTCAGGTCCCTCGTCCGGACCGTCTTCCACCGGATCAAGCACCGGATCATTCGCAGAATCAGGCTCCTTTTCCGGACCACATCCGGCAGACGCTGGCGGCGCTGGCTCGTCCATGGCACCACTCACGAGATGGCTGAAAACAACAAATCTAGGCAAGACGACCGAACACAAATCTAGGCCATAATCCACACAATAGTATAGATCATGCGATGATAACCTTTGCACGATCGGTCCTGTCATTTGGGCGGAGTTTGCGCGGCTGGCTATCTGCGGTTGGAGAGAAAGCTTGGCGCTCGTTCCGACTCTGGGCTCCAGATCGGGGTCTGATATATAGACGACAGGAACTACTTTGGAAGCTTCCTCGTACGTACTCGACCTTCTTCCATGTCAGTACTTAGGTGCCACGCGGCCACGCACACCATCTTGTACGGTCGGTTCTACCTCTTGTCTCGCGGGCTTTTTCTTTGGAGCTAAGGAACGCGGGCAATGGGGAGACTTTTTGTGCTTCAGAGATCAGCGTCGGAAGCGCGGCTACACCGTCGCAACTCCCACGACGCATTCTAGGCTGGAGCTGGACTGCTTGACTTGAGTGCCGAGGTCTCCTCTCCCATTCCAACGTATTCGCTTCCGCGTGAATTCAACCGCCACTAAGGACGTACAAACTGACATCACTCACCATGCGTCTAGGTTGGATTCCAGTCTTTTGATTGCTCCACTTGGTTTCTGCTTTGGTCATCATCTTTGCTCTGGAAGTTTTCAACCGCCCCCCGGATAACGCTGATAAATAGAGAAGGCTCATCGTGTGGACAAAGGATTGGGCCTCCCATGGCCTAAGGATGGGGCTGGGTCGTTTCCACGATAATGGGCTGTCAAGAGGATAAAAATAAGGCTTTCATAACAAAGAAGAAAAAGAATAGGATGCTTCCGTGACGGATCGAACACGACACGGTAGTAGATGGGTTCCCCTATACATCGCTCGTTGCAAGTTATATCCTCCGACTCGTCCGTAGGAATTGAGCGAACGCGTTAGAAGGCCCATTTGGCAGAAAGCCCATTCACTGCAAGCATTCTGCGCGCGTGTTCTTTATTTTCCTGGAATCGTACCTATCTTTTGAATTCAGCACGGAAGCAACATGTGATGTCGCGTTTTAACATCTGACAGAAGCAAAATGGTTTTCGTTTTCCTTTATTTTTATATTTGATGACATAAAACGTTTAAATTTAAAATTATCCAGATTTGAATAGCGTTCAATTTTTAAAATGTATAGATTTTTGAAAAAATAACAATTTTCAAGATCGGAATCATTTTTTAAAAATGAACATTTTCAAAATCGGAACCATTTTCAAAAAGGAACATTTTCCAACATCGGAACCATTTAAAAAAAATCAGAACTATTTTTTAAATCGGAACCATTTTGAAGAAAGGTACCATTTTTTAAATCGAAACCATTTTCAAAAATCGGAACCATTTTTTATAATTGGAACCATTTTCAGAAAAGGAACCATTTTTTTAAATCGGAACCATTTTGAAAGAAGGAACCATTTTTTAAATCGGAACCATTTTCAACAAAGGAACCATTTTTTAAAACCAGAACCATTTTTTTAATCGAAACCATTTTTAAAAAAGAACCATTTTTTTAATCGGAACCAGTTTCAAAGAAGGAACCATTTTCAAAAAAGGAACCATTTCTTAAATCGGAACCATTTTCAAAAAAGGAACCATTTTCTTAAATCGGAACCATTATTTATATCGGAACCATTTTTAAATTGGAACCATTTTCAAAAAAGGAACTATTTTTTAAATCGGAACCATTTTTAAATTGGAACCATTTTCAAAAAATGAACTATTTTTTAAATCGGAACCATTTTCAAAAAAGGAACCATTTTTTTAAACCAGAACCATTTTTTTACGCAAAACCATTTTCAAAAAGAACCATTTTTTTAATCGGAACCATTTTCAAAGACGGAATTTTTTTTAAAAAGGAACCATTTTTAAATCGGAACCATTTTCAAAAAAGGAACCATTTTCTTAAATCGGAACCATTTTTTATATCGGAACCATTTTAAATTGGAACCATTTTCAAAAAAGGAACCATTTTTCGGTTCGGAACCATTATTTCGATTTGGAACCATTTTCGAAAAATCAAAACCATTTTTAAAAAGGAACCATTTTTTCATTCGGAACCATTTTCAAAAAGGAACCATTTTTTCGGTTCGAAACCATTTTCAAAAAGGAACCATTTTTTCGGTTCGAAACCATTTTCAAAAAGGAACCATTTTTTCGGTTCGGAGCCATTTCCAAAAAGGAACCATTTTTTCATTCGGAACCATTTTTCGGTTCGAAACCATTTTAAAAAATGAACCATTTTTTGGGTTCGGAACCATTTTCAAAAAGGAACCATTTTTTTATTCAGAACCATTTTTTCGTTTCGGAACCATTTTCACAAAGGAACCATTTTCAAAAAGAACCATTTTCGAAAAATCGGAACCATTTTCAAAGAGGAACAATTTTTTTCATTTGGAACCATTTTTTCGGTTCGGAACCATTTTCAAAAGGAACGATTTTTTCGGTTCGGAACAATTTAAAAAAGGAACCATTTTCGAAAATCGAACCATTTTAAAAAATAAATATTTTCCAAAATATGAACCATTTTCAAAATAAGCCAAAATTAAAACAAAAAAAGGAAAAAGTGAAACAAAAAAAGGAAAACAAAAAAATAAAACCGAAAAAGAAAACAGAAAAAGAAAATGGAAAAGAAAACATAAAAACAAAACGGGAAAAGAAAACAAAAAAGAAAAAGAAAACAGAAAAAGAAAAAGAAAAAGCAAACGAAAAAAAAAGAATCAAAAACATGAAAGAATAAGACGAAGAACAAAGAAACGTAAACACAAGCCCTGCTGTGGCCTATTGATTGTGCACTGAACGTGGTGTAAGTGGGCGTCAGGGGTTTGAATCCCAGCTGCACCCTATTTTCTGTCTTTTCGCTGTCGAGAAACGCTTATGGGCCGGCCCAGCAAAAAAAATTACGCAGGCGAGGCGGAGTTAGGACTCGCATAAGGCGATGAATAGGGTTTGCATAGTAGATAGGCCGATCAAACATCGCGTAATACCACTTGTCATTGCATCATCAAAGGACTGAACGTACGAGCTAGAACTCACACATGAGAGAATGAGAGGAAAGTAAACACCAAGAGTTTGTGGCACGGTGATTTAGTGGACGAGCTCCATAAAGCTCTTTTTTTTTGAAAAAAATAATAAAAAATGACATTGTATGTTTCTAAAAAATGTGAATAAAATCCTAGAAGTAGAACATGATTATGTCCACTGTGCAAAAAAAAAACAAATGCGAAATATTCTATATTTTGCTCTATGTAAAAATAACAAAATTCTGGATCTGAGATGTAATCTGAAAAAATTCAGATTTGTCAGGATTTGTCTTTTTTGTGTAGTCCGAAATACAAACTATTACAGGTTGAAAATTTGCAGAATATTAGAATAGGTCATTGTTAACGTCTAGAAGTTTTCGCAAAGTTTTCTGAAACTTTTAATATCGATTTTTGTTTTTTCAAAAATCGAGCTATGTGAAGCTCGTCCTCCAAAAGGACTTTCCACACGTTCAACGTGTTGCTTTTGTGTTTCTCTTATTATCTACTAGTTGAATGCGGCGCGTCGGCACGCCGCGCCCGTGGTGTATATTTTTGTGAATATAACTTGTTAAGTTGTTTTGTTCAACTAATATATTTTGTGAGTAGAAATGGTGGCGTTTCTTGTATAATTCATTTATGTTTGCATAAATATTACAACTAATAATTTGCTGTAATAATGCATTAATGTTTGCATAAATTTAGCAAACAGGGGATGGTTTTTTTCTTGTGGGAATTTTGGAAATTTGTTATTTTTGGAAAATTTGGATATATTATTTGTATTTTATTTTAAGTGTAGGTTTGAAGGTTATAATGACATGATAAATGTTAAAGGAAATTGGAATTTGACAAAATTCGTCGAACGTTTGTGCGAATTTGGATCCAAAATTGAGGAGTTAGAGTCGACTAAACTCGGAACCGATCACGCGGATGGAACCTGTTCGTCGACGCGCGTATTTTTCATGTATATAATTTTTGGAAAACGCGGGGTCTTTTCTGTAAAAATCTTGACGAAGTATATATTTTTTGGGAAACGCGGGGGCTTTTCTGCAAGAAAATGCGCGGGGACTTTTCTGCAAAACAATTGGCAAAATTCGTCAAATGTTTGTGCGAATTTGGATCCAAAATTGAGTAGTTAGAGTCGACCGAACGCGAAACCGTTCACAGGGATGGAACCTGATCGTCGATGCGCATATATTTCATATATATAATTTTTATAAAACGCGGGGACTTTTCTGCAAATTTTTTGACAAAGTTCGTCAAATGTTTGTGCAAAGTTGGATCCAAAATTGGGGGTTAGACTCGACAAAACTCGAAACTTTTTTCGTGTATATAATTTTTTGGAAAACGTGGGGACTTTTCTGCAAAAAATTGACAGAAGTCATCAAATGTTTGTGCGAAGTTAGATCCAAAATTGAGGAGCTGGAGTCGAGAAAAATCGAAACCTACTCGTCGGCGAAAATTTGACAGAATTCGTTAAACGTTTGTGCAAAGTTGGATCAAAAATTGAGGAGTCAGAGTCGACCAAGCTCGAAGCCGATCACGGGAGTGGAACCTACCCGTCGGCGCGCACATATTTCATGCATGTTATGGAAATCGCGGGTTTTTTTTTTCAAAAAAAAAGAAGCAGAAAAAAAATTCAAAAAAATGAAGCAAAAAAAACCAAATGCTACAGTGCGCGCGCACTGTTTCATAACTGTTCACGTGAACAGTACGCGACGCGCTGAGAGGGCGCTAAAGTTTGCGTCCATTATATATAGTAGTAATACCAGATCCAATGATCTGCAAAAATCTTATAGAAACGGCCACTCAAAGGATGCAAGTGGCACGGGCTTGGGATATCCCGCTCCCGCCATCTCACACCCATCGGGACTAATAGGGATTAGTGGGAAATCACTAGGTGGGACACATGGCCCCGTCGGGTCCCGACGGCAAGATGCGGAGCTAAAGATCAGCTAGTAGCCGATCATTCGATCAACTCGTCCACACGCAGGTGTGCTCTTTTCAGTCCCCGTGTCGCTGGCGGGACAACATGGGATTAGTGGGATGGCCATGCTAATTTCGCCGGGACAAAACGGGATCACACAAAAGGGATAAACGGAATATTTTGACGGGATGGGAGGTGGGCTTAGTGGCTGTCCCATCCCATTTGCATCGCTACGGCCACTACACCTATTCTCGCGGCATCCCCACGAGACATCGTTATCTAACCTACGTGGGTCACCGGCTTCAGTACTTGGGGACTAAACCTGTCGTAGGGATGTTTGGTTCAAATAAGCAACTTGCTAGTGGTCGGCGGTGGGTTGTTTAGGAATATAGTTGTGGCTAGTAAATGCAGGGAATGTTCCTGGGACGTAGACTCTCTTGAAATGGTATATTATTCAGATATCAAGGGTGTAACTAAGAAAATACAGTATATATTTATAATATTTTTCGCCCTTTTTGTACACAAGCAATATACAGCAGATGGATAACAATATAACATACACTGACCTCTCATCATACATATATAAGCATTACATCACACAGGTCCGAGTGCACGACTCCCACAAAGTGATATTTTTTCTGGTTTCTTCATAGAAACACACAACTGAATATTCTATCACGATCGAGCAATAGTAGTATTTGTTCTTCAGACCATCCAACACCCACATGTAAGGTCGTTACTTGTGTGACCTTGTAAAACGACGCCGAAGGATATCAACAGCCCCTCGGTCTTTATATCAAACAATCAACCAGCAGTTGCAAGCATGGAGGCTTGAACACTGACTGGTTGGAACACATGAGCACATTTTTACCATCGATCCCGGACAGGCATCGATTTGCTCTCATATTGTCTTGTCGTACAAACGTCCTGTCCTAACAAAAACGAATATCAAAAAACGATGGTTAGGGTGCATGACATGAGCAAGTTAGGTAAACTTTCTAAATATAATTGAACACAATCTTGTAAACTGAAGGAGATCTCTCAACTCCTTCAAGGCTTCACACCTAAAGCAATCGGAAGATAAGATGGTACTGTTAGATCCATAGGAAATTTCTATTCGGTAGATCATGTGGTAATCGTGTGTGTGTGTGTGTGTAAACAGAGAGATTGAGAGAGAGATCGGGGCGATACCTTCGCTGTGGCTCGACGTGCTCGAGCCGGAGGCCATGGTGGTTGACGGTGACGGCGGCGGAGCAGTGGCGGCGCAGTGGTGCTTCCCGTGAGCACTACGCTGACCCTAATCGGAAGGGGTGTCGGTTGGGTGGCTGGCAACGCGGTCAACCTCGTACTGTGTGCCTTGACCCCCCACCTCTTTATATAGCGCAGGTCACAGGGGTCCACCGTCCATAAACAGAAACGGACGCCCCCGATTAGGGCGCAGTCAAGGGGATTGTGGAGCCGTTGGGCTCATCAATACGAGATGATATCTAACATTCTCCCCCTTGATCTCAACTTTTACTTTTAACTTTTTACCTTTTACTTTACTCGTTTCATCACCGATTAGTACATAGAGCATGTTTCATCGTCACAGCTCAATTGCCGATAGAATCAGACAGCCACTATATACTTTTCTGTTTTGAAACAAATCCTGTTACTTTTGGGCCTCTGTAATCCAGAATCATAGGCTTTCCATTAAACCCATGCCGGCTATGTGTTCCTGGAACACATTGGGTGGTAAGCCTTTCGTTAGCGGATCCGCAAGCATTTCCTTTGTCCTTATATGCTCGAGACTTATAGTTTGATCCTGGATTTATCTTTCACAACATAATACTTTATATCTATTGCCTTTGTAGCATTACTCGACTTGTTGTTGTGAGCATAGAATACTGCGGGCTGGTTGTCACAGTACATCTTTAGTGGTTTGTCAATACAATCTACCACTTTCAAGTCGGGTATAAATTTCTTTAACCATATCGCCTGCCCCGTGGCCTCATAACATGCTATAAATTCTGCATACATCGTGGACGATGCAACTAATGACTGTTTGGAGCTTTTCCACGAAATAGCCCCTCCTGCGAGAGTGAACACGTATCCTGACGTGGACTTTCTATCATCTTTGTCTCCCGCAAAATCTGCGTCTGAATACCCTCTTATCTCTAGGGAATCAGATCTTCTATATGTTAGCATGAGGTCTTTTGCGCCTTGCACATAACGCAATGCTTTCTTTACCATATTCCAGTGCTCATGGCCTGGATTTTCTTGATATCTACCGAGTACCCCGGTGATAAAAGCTAAGTCAGGGCGAGTGCACACTGTGCATACTGTAAGCTTCCAACAGCCGAAGCATATGGTACTGCTTTCATTCGATCGATCTCATATTGGTTCTTGGGACATTGAAATTTCCCAAAACTGTCGCCCTTGACTATAGGAGCAGGTGAGGTACTACTTTTATGCATATTATATTCTTTAGAACCTTTTCTAAATATGCCTTTTGTGATAGTCCTAGCACTCCATTCTTTCTATCCCGGTGAATTTCTATGCCCAAAACATATGAAGCTTCACCAAGATCTTTCATATCAAAATTTGAGGACAAGAACTTCTTTGTTTCTAGTAGTAGACTGACATCATTGCTCGCAAGCAGAATATCATCCACATACAGAATTAGGAAAATATATTTCCCACTTTTAAACTTTGCATAAATGCAGTTGTCCTCAACATTCTCTTTAAAACCAAAACTTTTAATTGTATTATTGAACTTTAAATACCACTGTCTAGAGGCTTGCTTTAACCCATAAATGGATTTCTTTAGGCGGCATCCCATATGTTCCTTCCCCTCCATGAAAAAACCCTGGGTTGTTTCATGTAAACATTCTCTTCTAAATCTCCATTTAGAAATGCCGTCTTTACATCCATTTGATGCAACTCTAAATCAAAATGCGCAACTAGTGCCATGATGATTCTGAAGGAATCCTTACATGAGACCGGAGAAAATGTCTCATTGTAATCTACCCCTTCTCTTTGCGTAAAGCCTTTTGCCACAAGTCGCGCTTTATACTTTTCAACGTTTCCATTGGAGTCATACTTAGTTTTGTAGACCCATTTGCAGCCTACTGTTTTGGCTCCTTTAGGAATTTCCTCTAAGTCCCAAACATTGTTAGAACTCATCGATTTCATCTCGTCTTCCATGGCTTCCAGCCACTTCGAAGAGTGAACGCTTCTCATGGCTTCTTCATATGAAGTGGGATCTTCTTCCATATGAACTGTTTCTGTATTATAAACTTATAATCACTAGAAATAGCTGATTTCCTAGCTCTTTTAGACCTTCTGAGAGTCTCATTCTCTGGCACATCATGTGTCTCAACGTGCGACTCTTCTTCTAAATGTGGCTGTCGTCGCTCCCTTTCATGCTCAACAACGGGTTGAGTCGGCTCCTGACGGACAGGTTCCGAATCTTGCCTCGTTGTGGTCACGGGTGGAGTTACAACAGGTGCTTGCACCACAACCTCTGGGATTATCGGTGCAGGTACAACAGGTAGGGCGAAAAATGGCTCATGGATCATCGGAAAAGGTGCACACACCCTCTTCTCCTCAAGATCAATTTTCCGGCCTACCATGCTCCCCCTCATCATTTCGTCCTCCAAGAAGACCGCGTGTCTCGTTTCTACAAACTTTGTGTATCTGTCTGCACAGTAGAAACGATAACCTTTTGATCTATCAGGATAGCCAATGAAATGGCAAGTTACTGTTTTGGGGTCTAACTTTGCAATGTGTGGATTAAAACTTTTGCCTCAGCTGGGCTCCCCCAGACTTTCAAGTGGCTTAGAGAAGGAACTTCCCTGTCCACAACTCGTACGGTGTTTTGGGCACCGACTTACTTGGTACTCTGTTGAGAATGTGAATGGCGGTTTTTAACGCCTCCATCCATAATCCCAATGGCAGTGTGGAATAACTCATCATACTGCGCACCATATCCATAAGAGTACGGTTACGCCTTTCAGCTACTCCATTTTGCTGTGGTTCGCCCGGCATAGAATACTGGGCGACTATTCCATTTTCCTGTAAAAACCTTGCAAAAGGTCCAGGTACTTGACCATATGGAGTGTGCCGACCGTAGTACTCCCCCCACGGTCGGACCTGACTATTTTAATTCTTTTATCATGTTGATTTTCAACTTCAGCTTTGAATATTTTAAATTTATCCAATGCTTCAGATCTTTCTTTAATTGGATAAATATAACCATATCGGGAGTAATCATCTGTGAACGTTATGAACGAGTCATAACCATCCACACTTTTCACCGGAAATGGTCCACATATATCAGTGTGAATAATTTCTAGTGTCGCTGTGCTTCGGTTTGCACCCTTTTTAATTTGTTTTACGTATTTTCCTTTTATGCAATCTATGCATTGTTCGATATCTGAGAACTCTAACGGAGGAAGAATATCATTTTTAACGAGGCTTTCTATTCTTCCCCTCGAAATATGGCCTAATCGACAGTGCCATAACTTCGAAGAGTCATGAGTTCGCTTTCTTTTCTTTTGTTCTTTGTTCGACAAGGGAATTTGTTCATTCACATTACACAGAATGCACTTTTTCACGCAAGGATAACAAATAAAGCTTATCATGAAGTAAAGCAATACCCACACAAGCATCTTTAAACCATATGGCACACTTGCCATGACCGAAATAACATTCATAACTGTCTTTATCCAAACACGATACACTTATTAAGTTTCTGTGAATCGAAGGAACAAATAAAACATCTCTAAGCATAATATTGAAACCATCAGCTAGCTCCAAGGAGATGTCGCCAACAGCTTCAACTTCTGCTTGAACTCCATTTGCGACTTCAATGTGTCTTTCGCTTCTTTGCAAAGTCCTTGTCGAATGGAATCCCTGTAAAGAATTTGCAACATGAACAGTTGCACCTGAGTCAATCCACCAAGTAGATTTTGAAAACTGTGTATACAGGGATTCATTTACAAAAGAAACTGTGTCTATACCTCTCTTTGCCATTATCATCTTGAGCCAATCTGGGCAATCATGCTTGAAATGCCCTTTCTTCTTGCAGTGGAGGCATGTGTCTTTGTCCACTGGAAGCTGTTGCTGATACTGCTGGGGACCTTTGCCATGTGGCTTATACTGGTGGGACCTTTGCCATATGGCTTTGAAGGGGAACCGTTGTAGTTCCTGTTCTTGTTGTCCTTCACGTAGTTCAAGGAGCCCCCATTCTGGGACTTCAGCCTTTCCTCTTCTTGCGACAACATGGCAATGGTCTTTTCAATGTCCCATTTTTCAGGTGACACATTGTAATTGACAACAAAATTGTCAAACTGTGGTGGCAGTGAAGCCATCACCAAGTGAACTATGAGTGCAGGCTTGAGCTCCAGATCAGCCTCCATGGACTTAAGCTTAGCAGCCATGTTGCTCATTCTGAGAATGTGCTCCCTTATGCCATGTGCACCTCCATGATACTTTTCTGTCACCAGCTGTTTTAGCAGCTGGGTAGCATATGTCTTTGAAGAACCAGTAAACTGGCTCTTTATCTTTTGGAGATACTCTCCCACGGAGATACACTCTTCAATTGAGCCCACAATAGCGTTCTCAACTGTGTTCTTTATAAATGCCATGCACTTTTTGTTGGTGTTCACCCACTTTTGGTTCTCTAGGGTGTATCCCATCTCCACTGGAGCATGGTCCCTCAACTTTTTCTGCCAAGCAGATTCATCATCAGTTGTCTCTCTTACGGCTCTGCTGGCCTGACTGGCTGTGGAGCATTCACAACCCAGTCAACCTCAGCGCAGATAAAAGCCAGTTCAACTTTCTTCCACCACTCAGCGTAGTTGTCACCCCTGAGCGTCGGAATGTCCTTGAGGCAACTCATCAGGTGAAAACTTCCTGAAACCACAAGGATATGAGATAACAAAAAACAATTGCATGCATTAATCCAACGTTGGTATAAATCAAAGCATACAACCGTTTGTGCAATTAAAACTATATTACCGTTGGGCAATAAAAGAAATAAATGCACCTTTTAATACATAATAAACAAATCATGATCATGCTATTAACAACGTTGGTCATTTAATAACAGAATCATAATCATCTTTAATATCACTTTATCATGCTTTTAATTCTCACTTTATTGATTTTATGCAATTACTTTTAACTATTTGCAGCGGAAAAACATGAATAAAATTCATGAAACTTTATACTTTTCAGGAAAATATTCTGTCACTTTTTCTGTTTTCTACACAAACTTTCGTTGGAATAATTTGAGTAGAAATAACTAGATAAAATTTGTCCAAAAACTGAACAAAATACTCTGAAAAACATGCTTCTGAAAAAAAAAATTAACAGAAACAGAAAACTAAACTTTTCCGGCCCGCTCGGCCCACGGCCTTTTGCTATCTGTCGCCTGCGCGTTGCGCAAAATTGCCCACGGCCCGTTTAGCGGCAGCGCTATCTGTCGCCGGAAGGGACGCAGAAGCGGCCCACAACAGCTTTCGGCCCATCGGCCCGCTCTGCCGGCTAGGGTTTGCCAGGCGCAATCCTGGCCGTTGGATTCAATCCGACGGTCCAGCGTTGTTTCCGCTGGAACAAAACCAGCAGCTCTTCAACCCGGTCAAACCCTAGTTTTCTTTCTCCTCTATTCCCCATCCCGCGCGCCTCTCTCCCGCGATGCGGCGGCTACTGTGTTCGCGCGACGGCGTCGGCGCCGGCTCGCCGGAGTCCATGCCGGAGACGACCGGAGGCGGCCGCGCCGCGCCCTTCCTTCCCCTTCCCTCTGTTTTCCTTTTTCTCTCGAGCCAGAGCTCGCTCCCGCGCGCCGACGGCCGCCCGTGGAGGAAAACCTCCACGGCGGCGATGGTACGCTGGTGGCCGGCGGCCGGCGACGGCCGCAAGCCCCACCGCGGCGCTGCTCTGCCCTTTTCTTTCCTTTCTATTTTCTCCACCGAAAACAAAGGAGCCCGAAGGCCAACTGCTCGGAGAAATCGACGGCGCCTCCCCTGCCCCCTTGCCGGCGTGTGCGTGCACCCGAGGGTGAGCGCATCACCGTCAAGTGGCGCAGGCGGCGGTGCCCTTTTCCGGCGACGTGCCGGTGAGATTCTTTCCCCTTCCCCTCTTTCAGATTAGGGTTAGGGTTTTTTATTTTCTTTTGCTTTTCTTTTGCGGGATGGGCTAGGATTCTCTGTTCTTTGCCCCGAGGGGTTGTGTTCTTCGTCCAGTCCCTCGGCATGCCGATGCGGACTTGGATCGAGAGGAACGGGCGCGGCCGAGATCGGTGGCGCACTTTGCCGGTGAGCCCGAGGGCTTCCGGTGAGTTCTTTGCTTTTTTAATCACTACCGAAACAAAATTAGGATCTTTAGTGCTCTGATACCATTGTTAGATCCATAGGAAATTTCTATTCGGTAGATCATGTGGTAATCGTGTGTGTGTGTGTGTGTGTAAACAGAGAGATTGAGAGAGAGATCGGGGCGATACCTTCGCTGTGGCTCGACGTGCTCGAGCCGGAGGCCATGGTGGTTGACGGTGACGGCGGCGGAGCAGTGGCGGCGCAGTGGTGCTTCCCGTGAGCACTGCGCTGACCCTAATCGGAAGGGGTGTCGGTGGGGTGGCTGGCAACGCGGTCAACCTCGTACTGTGTGCCTTGACCCCCCACCTCTTTATATAGCGCAGGTCACAGGGGCCCACCGTCGATAAACAGAAACGGACGCCCCCGATTAGGGCGCAGTCAAGGGGATTGTGGAGCCGTTGGGCTCATCAATACGAGATCATATCTAACAGGTACTGTTTGCTTCAGAGCTGCTCCCTACATATTTGACCATTTCGCCTAGTGTTGCGTGTAGCCCTAGGTAAATCTGCGACTGCGAACTCAAACTGAACACTATGCGGCTAATCCGGAGCGATCGAGTAACATCCCCAGCGAGCCCGATACAGATCAGGCTGGTACGCGAACTTATCGAGTTGCAGGTATATTACCTGCAAATGGTTGTTTAAAATTTTGTCTGAAGATGGTGGTGTTTGGCATGAGCTAATTCATAATAAATACCTTCATTCAAAATCGTTATCCCAAGTACAAAGTAAACCAAATGACTCACCATTTTGGAAGGGGTTAATGAAGGTCAAGGATGATTTTTTTGAACGGGGCTCTTTTGAGGTAGGGAATGGAGAGACAACCCGCTTCTGGGAAGATACCTGGCCTGGAGACAAGCCTCTTGCTAGTCAGTATCCATCTCTTTATAACATCGTCTATCGGAAACAAGTTACGGTGGCTGATGTTCTGTCTCAGGCGCCTCCTCCAAACCTAGGTTTCCGGAGGGCGTTGACGGGGGATAAGTGGACGAAATGGCTGCATTTGGTAGATCGTCTTATGCAAGTTAATATTACGAATCAGCATGACGTTTTTAAGTGGGGACTCACTAATTCTGGTGTTTTTACGGTGAAATCATTGTACTTGGATTTTATGAGTGATCATACAAGATTTCTTCGTAAATTTATATGGAAAATGAAAGTACCTCTAAAAATCAAGATTTTTATGTGGTTCTTATATCGTAAGGTGATTCTCACAAAAGATAATTTAGGTAAGCGTAACTGGGATGGATGCAAAAAATGTTGTTTTTGTGATCAAGATGAAACAATTCAACATTTATTTTTCTCTTGCCCACTTGCAAAAATGACATGGCGTATTGTGTACATGGCTTTTAATATTAAACCACCAAACGACATAAGCAACTTGTTTGGCAGTTGGTTATGAGGGGTATCCAAATCAGAGAAGGTTCAAATCCGAGTTGGAGTTTGCGCCTTGCTTTGGGCATTGTGGAATGTTCGTAATGACTATATTTTTAACAGAGCAAAGAAAACTTCATTTATGCAGGTTATTCCGATGATTACTCATTGGATCCGTACGTGGTCCTACCTACAGTCAACGGAGAAGCGAGGCGCAATGGATTTTGGGTGCAGCCGCCTGGAATCGGTCGCGTCGGATCTATTTTCCCAGTTCAGCTGGCGTTCTGATTTGAGGATAACATGTTGATGCAGAGTCGTTTCTTGTTATTCTTCTTCTTTAAGTGGTTGATTCATGTTGCCACTCTGTGTGACCCTTGATGTAATTCGTTTGTAACGCTGAGACTACTCTTTAATAAAAATAAAAGCTGCATGCATCAAATCGATGCAGAGGCTGGGGCTCCCCTTTTTCTAAAAAAAAAAGGTATATTACCTGCAGTTACTGTCGATTCGGCCGACCTCGTCTGAAGATCAAGCCCTCTTTCGGATCAACAACCGTATCACTCACAGTATCAGGCTCCTTGTCCGGGCCGTATATTGTAGACGGTGGATGCGTTAGCTTGCCACTAGTAGGAATGTGCTTATAGCCACCAGCCTACCACTGGCGGACGGTCCAGGACGACCGCCAGCGCTATTACCGCTGGCGGGCGGTTTACCGAGTATGCCACGGGAGCTTCACGTACCGCTGGCGGACGTCTTAACGTGCACGCCAGTGGTAGTATCAGGCAGATGCCACCAGGCAGGGCTAACTACCGCTGGCGGACGGCATCAGCGCCCGCCAGCGGTACCAAAATTACCGCTGGCGGACGGTTTGGCGTGTCCGCCAGAGGTAGTTGGCTCGGACGAGCCTAGCTGAAAAAAAATAGCCCAGTTTACCGCTGGCTGATGACTCCCAAGTGCAGGAGATCAATTGTAGTACCTTTCGAATAGAAAAGGTTGTCGAACCCACGAGGAGCTGAATGTATTGGTTAGTAAGAATGATAAATTGACAATAAAAGATGCAAATGTTTTTGGTGTTTTCGGTTGTATAATTGCAAGACAGTAAAAATGCAGCAGACAAATAGTAGCAGGTGACAGCTCTCAAAGAGAGAAAAGCCCAATCCTCTATGCAGCAAGAGGATAATCTCAAGTGTGTATTTCTTATAAGTGGAGAACGTTCCCAAGGGCTACCTAGACTTCATGGCATAAATATTTCTAGAACAACAAAGTAGCATTTTGTCAAGTTTTAATCTTCTTAGGACGGAGCCATTATTAGGTATAGCTAAATAAATATACTAAACCTCTTATGATAGATCTTGTGGCCAAGTAAATGACTGCACAAGAGTTATTAAGATATAAAATCCCACCATAGCATTACACTCTAAGGTCCCCGATATTAATCCCCTCATAAAGTAACTTCATAATTCGGTCTCAGGTTTACATGTCCTCCCAAGTCTCCCTCACTCCATTACACTACGGTGTTCTCCTATGAGCCCATCTAGGTGAAGTGATGTGCAGTCGACGTTCGCACAACACCATCATAGAATTACATAAAAAGATAAACACTAGACAAAATACCAACACATGTTATATATAGATCATTGCCAATCCATCCTATGCCCCCAGGAACATGAGAGAACTACTCACAACGTGATGACATGATGTGATTCAGTGGTATAAATGATACAACACAATCTGAAAATATAGTCTCAGCACAAAACAATGACAAGTAGCTAATCATACACAGGTAGAATAGCACTTAAACAATAGCTAGGGTTCAACAATCTCAAACTATGAGGGGGATGAAGTGGATCACGAAGATGGTGATGGAGATGGTGCTGGTCTTGACGTTGGTGTTGATGGAGACTCCGGAGGGGGGATGGAGGAGCCTTCCGGAGGTGATTCCGGCAGCGTTTCCCCCTCCGATCTTCTCCGGCGGCTGCCTTCTGTCTTCTGTTTCGTGTGTTTCGTGTTTCTCCGCCGCCTCCTCGCGAAACTCCTCGGGGGACTCTTTTTATAGTTGGTTTTAGGTCAAGACGAAGCCACGGAGACAAAAACGGACGGCATCGGAGCCACGAGGGGGAAAAGAGGTGGTCCCACGCGGCCAGGGAATCTGACCGCGTGGGACCCTCTAGTTTCCAGCTGGCTGGGCTGCTGGTCTTCATTTTAGGCCCATTGCGTTCGTCTCGAAAATTCTGAACCGTGCTCTTTGGCCTTGCCCTTTTTGGAGTCCCGAAGCTCCCGGAAAGTCCGAAACCCTAAAAAAGACGTTTTCTGGAAAACAGAGTTAGAACCAAAAGAGGGGGGATTGTTTAGAAAATCCCGAAATCATTATAAAACATGAATATAACATCATATAAGTTGCAAATAAGTTGGAATATCAAGTAATAAAATGTAAAGTCCATGTATGCATTTTACATGCATCACTGGTGGGCACGCCAAACAGCCCGCCAGCAGTAAGTTAACTACCGCTGGCGGACGAAAGTGCGTGTCCGCCAGCGATAACCTGGGAAAGTGGCATAAGTGCGGCTACCAACCACTTTCCTCCATTATTGCACTTCACACTTGCTTCTCTCACTAGCTCGAGTTTTTCTCATTTGTGGCTACTTTCCCCCCATCAAATTTATCACTTTTAGCCAATAAAAACTTATTTAGTTGATAGATCCCACTAAATCTCTCTCCCACGTCCATCTTTGACCAAAAAAATTCACTCAAGTCAATCCTACCTCAAGATTTAGATTTAATCTCCGGTCGACTCCCGCGGTTATTTTGAAGTGTGTTTAACTTAATAAGGTGATCTTTTATCGATATAAATGCATATATGTAAAATTTGGTCGGATAATGCCGCTCGTATCCATGCGAAATGATGAAATGGCTTGGAATGTGTGAAAATTGTGTTGTGACGGATGAATTTGTGTTGTGATGTGTGAAAAAATGATGAGGTGCCAAAAGCATGCCGGAATGTTGATTCATTTCCGTTTTGGCAACTTTTGGCACTCTCCTTAGGTCCTATTTGTAGGAAGGTCATGGCGAATTTTTTCATGGAACCCGATAAAATATAAAATGGTGCTTAATTATTGCCTTGATTCTACAACGTGCAGGTGATAATGGTTATTAAGTGAACGTGTCGTGAATACATACTTGAGACACGCGACGGAAGACATGTTGCGGAATAAACGCAAAGACATACAATGTCCGTGTCGAACATGCAAATTGGAGGGCGGCATCAGCCCATTTACCGGAGATTTGCTGACTCACCTGCTCAGGCGTGGTTTCATGGATGGCCACACTCGTTGGATAGAAGATGATGAAGATGATGAAAATGATGGTGCGGAGGCAGGAAATGATAAGGAAGGGCAGCAAGACAATAACGACGAGGGACAAGAAGACGAAGAGCCTGATCCCCAGCATGATGATCAAGTTGAAGAAGACAATGATGATCAGGTGGTACCAGCTGAAGAGGAGGACACACGGACACCGCTAACTTCAGTCGTGCGGGACCCTCATCTAAAAGAACTGTTTCTTTAGAAGACGACTAACAGGGAATCTAAGCTGGCGCAATTGGAGAAAGACTCAAATACTCCATTGTATCCAGGTGCGACCCGGATACGTCCCGCTTGAAAGTATCGCGTGATGTTCTGCAGATGAAGACGAGACACAAATGGAGCGATAAAAGCGTCGACGATAATCTGGAATACATGCACGGTATCCTTCCGAAGGGCAACACGTGTCCTCGAAATTGCGACGAAGCAGCGGCAAGGATCTCTGATGATTAGCAACATCCCCAACACTTGTTCGGACGGTTGCAAATCATCAGAGACGTCTTGCCGCTGTTTGGATCGAAGGCCGATTTGCCGTCTCACGACCACGCGATGATTTGCCGATTTGCCGGTCAGAGTGGCCACTGGAGAAGGTAGGCAACTTCGATCCGACGTGGTTCTGAAAGGGGCATGGTTAATTTTGGTAGTGCTTGCGCATGGTTACCATCACTGGATAATATAGTTAGAATAGTTAGAATAGGATGTGCTAGAATAGGATAACTTAGTTAGAATAGCAAATAGAAGGTTGGTAGATGCCATATCTAGGTCCCAACCTTTGCTTTACAGATTTGGCCAGCGCTATAAGATTTTCTATTTTATGGCTCGAGGAGAGCGAGGATGAAGATGATATCTTCATGCCGAGTGAAGAGAGCAAGAAAGCTGCAGCAGCGGCGGCGGCGTCGTCGTCGAAGGGCAAGGGTGCTGCGTCGTCGAAGGACAAGGGTGCTGCGTCGTCGAAGGGCAAGGGTGTTACGTCGTCGAAAGGCAGGAGTGATGCGGGAGGCTGCGTCGATGGTAGATGAATTTTCTTTTTCTAATTTGCAGAGTACCATGTATCTTCAATTTATGTTGTGTTCTCGCTACTACCGATATTTTCTTCTCTGTGTAATTTATATTGTCAATGTAATTTGCAGGGTTTGTTTAATATCAATGTGAAAAGTAGTCGAAAGGGGGTAGCAAAGTGAAATTTTTTGGTTGCTTGTGTAAGGTTAGCCCCTAGGAACACTCTAAACAAATTTATACCCCACCTCTTACGCAATATCTTGACGTGCAATTCTGAGAGACAAGATTCGCGTCATCATTTTATGTGGGTGGAGACCGCTATTCGGTGAGAGACAAGTTCATGCGTCTACACCCTCTCGGCGCCGGTCAAAGGGGTAGATCGACAGGTTGGACTTTTTTCCAGCGGGTGTAGCGTTTCGCCGTAGCGGGGTCTGGAGCGTCGGAATCCCACCAAAACTTGCATGGGTCCCTAATATATGTATAAGAATGTGTTGGTAGGTTGTGGGAACCAAGATACAACTGCGATCTGCGACCCCCTTCACCGACCCCTCTTACTCCATAGTAAGTTCCGACACTTAGAGGTGAAAACTCCCGTGTCGGGTGCCGGGCACGGAATCATGCGACGGAACACATGAAATGTTGGTTCCCCATGGTCCCATGTACCAACCTAACACAACCAAGCAAAAAAGTTCATGCGTCTGCCCCCTCTCGGCGCCGGTCAAAGGGGTAGATCGACAGGTTGGACTTTTTTCCAGCGGGTGTAGGGTTTCGCCATAGTGGGGTCCGGAGCGTCGGAATCCCACCAAAACTTGCATGGGTCCCTAATATATGTATAAAAATGTGTTGGTAGGTTGTGGGAACCAAGATACAACTCCGATCTACGACCCCCTTCATCGACCCCTCTTACTCCGTAGTAAGTTCCGACACTTAGAGGTGAAAACTCCCGTGTCGGGTGCCGGGCACGGAATCATGCGACGGAACAAATGAAATGTTGGTTCTCCATGGTCCCATGTACCAACCTAACACAACCAAGCAAAAAAGTTCATGCGTCTACCCCCTCTCGGCGCCGGTCAAAGGGGTAGATCGACAGGTTGGACTTTTTTCCAGCGGGTGTAGGGTTTCGCCGTAGCGGGGTCCGGAGCGTCGGAATCTCACCAAAACTTACATGGGTCCCTAATATATGTATAATAATGTGTTGGTAGGTTGTGGGAACCAAGATACAACTCCGATCTGCGACCCCCTTCACCGACCCCTCATACTCGGTAGTAAGTTACGACACATTCTTATACATATTCGGGGTTTCGACCCATGCGGCCCGCACCGGAGGGTTTATATATATTATCGAGAAACATAATTAAGTGAAGTAAATGAACGTACTAGAAGCCTTAACAAAGAAAATAAACGGAGGAAACATATCGAAACAAAACAGGAGTGGGAACACATTCTTTGCCCTGTGCTATGAACAAAGACACACGGCGTGTGCGAGGCACAAAGGCACACGGCAAAGGGCATGTGTGCCGTGTGCTTTTTTACGGACACGGTATAGCGTTTCCCACGAATTTATTTAGAGCGCGGGAAATTAATTTAGATATTTCCCGCGAATTATTGCGTAGCGCGGCAAAGTAGCGGATCTTGGTCAACTAATTTGCCGTGTTGTCACGTAAAGGAGCACGGCAAAGATTTCTTTGCCGAGCGGTCCTAATTTGCCGTGTGTTGTTTTTCCATTTTGCCATGATGTGTTCTTTGCCGTGTGATGTGGATCTTCTGTGCCGTGCATTGTTTCTTTGCCGTGATCCTCTTACTCTCCTCACGGCAAAATCGGCTTTGCCGTGTTCCGCAAACTTGGCTGCACACGGCAAATCATTGCCAGCACGGCAAAGAAAGATTTTCCGGTAGTGAGCCATTAATTAACTCACGGAGCGTGCGTACTCGGTCGAAGTTCCTCACTACTAGAAAAACCAAAGATTAAAGAAAAAGGAGCAATTCGATGGCGTAGAACAAGTTGACGCGGTTATCTGGCCATCTCGCTGCATGAATGCTCTCCTCAACGCGGCGGTTCCTCACGACGGCCAGTTCTCCGGCCCGATCGAGTAGCTCAAGCTAGCGGTTGGTAACGCGGCGGCCCATGGTTGCGGTGGCGCGGCGGCCACGTGTGCGGTCTGCCTACTGCCACATCAGCAAAATTAAGGGACTGATGCGTCCGTTCGAACCTGGTGGCCGGCGGCCACGTGTGCGGCGGTGAAGCTTGTTGCTTAACCGTGAATGGCCATGTTTTGCGATCACAAAAACATGGTGGCCACAGATGAACTCACAGAGCGTGTGTACTCAGTCATTTCAAGTTCCACAGTACTACTCCCTCCATCCATCATAAAAGTTGTCTCAAAAGTGTCTAAATTTACACTTATCTATACATACTTTAGTGTGTATAAATACATGTACATTTAGACAAAGTTGAGACATCATTTTATGATCAACGGAGGTAGTAGAAAAAAACAAAGGTTAAAGAAAAAGGAGAAATTCCATGGCATAGACCAAGTTGACGCGGTAATCTCGCCACTCACGGCTCTCCTCAACGTGGTGGCCACCCGCTTACGAGCCCAGTTCTCCCGAGCAGATCAAGGTCACCGGAGCTTGCGCGTGGTAGCCATGGTTGCGTGCGCATGCAGCTGGTGGCGGCCACACCCTGTGCGGCGGTTGCTGTCTCGGCCGGAGTAGGCGTAGCCGTGGGCTAGCTGATGGCGACGTACTTAGGAAACGTTGGTGTTGCTAGTACTATACTATGTATGCTGACCTGGCTGACGGTGCGTGCATGTGTGTTTCAGGGCAGGAGCCTCACACGCAAACCGTGATGCAATGCAAGAGGATCGAATAAACTCTTGACCGACCGTTTCTCCAGCTTTGAGATGTGTGTTCCTGCACTCTACAGCTTCTGGGAACCTACCGATCAGGCGACGCTGGTGCCTCGGCCCCGTTGCTTAACCGTGTTATCCCAGCTGCCTCGCCTCCCTGAACATCACTTGGCACTAGTATATATATGGTGTTGCCGCCTTGCTCCAACTCCTCACACGACACACAACACACCAAGTCACCAAGCCCATCGGTCTCCGTGGAAATCAACCGTACTGCAGCCCCAGCCGGCCACGCGCAGGCGCAACGCCACTCCTCCGCCACGCGCAGGCGCAACGCCGATCTCTTCACTTGACACACACGTCGGCCACCTACGTCAGACAACGGTTAACTCCTAGTTCTTCTTCTGTGAACTATTTAATTACTTGCTTATCGCTTCTTGAGCTCTTATGGTGATTTGGTTTTCTGCAGACGAGCTATGGTGCCTCTGGGCTATGATGGAAGAACCCCGCCCGCGTCTGCCCAGAGCCAACCCAACGGCAAAAAGATCCTTGTGAAAGTTGATTCTAGTGGAGGGATTCGGATTGAAATTGTGCAACCAGCGACGTGAATGGTGACACTAGTCTTCGAAAGTTGGGTTTCTACCGTCTTCCGTACTGTAATTTAAGTTTCATCAGTTTCTCCGGATAGTTTCGTTTTAAGTTAGGAAATAACCCGTGGTGTGAGCCTGTTCACAACCCGGTCTTTTTACTGGTTTGGGCTAGTCTAGATCGCCGCCATGATCGCGTCGTGGGATGGCACGCAGCAACTGGATCATCGTGGCATTGTAGAATGGCGGGCGAGGGGCAGTGGTATGGCACGGGCCAATAACTCGAACGTTCCATGCTTTTATCTATGGTTTGTTAGTCTTTGTAATAGACTATTACTAAGAGGAGAAAAATATAAGCTGTGGGCAATTGAGCGCACTGCAAAAACACTTGTGTCTAATTGTTGCTAATCATCATGTGAGTCCCCCGCTTCCTCGTTTAGCGTTTGCTTGGTAAGTGTTGAATGTATAATTTGGCTATTAGGTATTTTTGGGCCAAGTTAGTTTTAATGACTGGTTGGAACATTTGTTGACATGTACTATATAGTTGAACTTCTTGTTTAGTTCAAAATGCAGGCTTGATGAGAATCCAACAAAAATACCACGGAGCAAGCTACATTTTTCTCGAAAAAAACATGAAATCTGCTCCTCCTTTGTCTATCCCTACGGCCGTGCCAAAGTCCAACTTGAGCCGATGGATCAGCCTGGTCGGTTTCCACTTAACAACAATGTGCATCTGCTGTAGATTTTAGTCTTCCAAGACAATTGAAATGGACACATTTTTTTAGTACTTGCTGCATCTCCCAGTATCTTTCTCGTAGTATATTCAAATCCACTTATCCTGAAGAGCATCTCAAAGTCTAGGTGTTTTTGCCTTGCTTCGACGGGAAGCATCCCAGATGACACGTTTTCATAATGATATATAGCAACTTCTGTACTCTCCATAGCTACATTAATTTGCTGTTCAGAACACATTAGCAATTTAATGCAGGTAGTATTAATGACCACAAAAGATATGGAGTTGTCGTGGTGGTATCACGGCAGATGCCATAGGATGGCTTGAGTTGGGGCCGATGGACGCTGGTGGAACCGGAGAGGGATAGCACGCTAAGGAGCGCACACAGAAGACACAAAGAACACCGCAATCTACCTAGGTTCAGGGCCCTCGTGAGGAGGTAAAACCCCTACTTCTGCCTGTCTGTCTCAATATATCGGGGTATCGAGGATACAAGGGTGCTTCTCGAGCTGCATGCTCTCTGCTATGGTGAAGCTCTCAAGGAAGAAGAAGGAATCTATGGGGAAAAGATCTCTCAGCGCATCCTCTTCTCCGTGCCTCTCCTAGTGTATCTCTGTGTCTGTTCTTGTATATCCCTCACGCAGGAGGGCCTGGGCACCTTATATATTGGTACCCCGGGTCACAGGATTGGTGCCGTACGTTGCACTGTAGCCACGCGCGTCTGCATCAGTAGATTGGTCATGATTGTGTCCTCTGCCACGGACAGGACGTGGCCTGCCCATGCCTCGTGCTCTGTTCCCAGGTACGCCAGTGGTCAGCGGTAGGTGTGACCGGTCACCTCGTACCCGCACCATACCGCCTGCCATGCTCCCGTGTCAGGCGGGATGTGACCTTTGCATTGACTTCCAACCGGCATAAGGCGCCTCTTCTCTTTAACCCGGCATGGATATGCCGGATTCCCTTCCTTGTTTATCCTCCCCTGCACGTAAGAGAAGACACGAAGATACCGACATTCGTATGTCGGTCAGCATATGTCGGTTTGCACCAGCATCATATCCCGGCCCCTTCTGGGCCTGGTTATGTCGGTCAGTATATGTCGGTTTGCTCCAGCATCATATCCCGGCCCCTTCTGGGCCTGGTTATCTCGGTTTCACTATACCTCGGTCCACTCTTGGACATAATTTATACCATACCTTGACCCTACCCCGGGGTAGCCCCCCGACATTAGTCCCTGAAGCTGGTGCGGTCCTGCAGACTCGGATGAAGGGCCACACCAGGTTTACACAACCAAACCAACTTGGCCAACTATCCGACATATTTATGTCGGTCCAACTCAAACATCAGGAACCAAACCTCCAACCACTTTCGACATCTGCCCTTATGTCGGTTTCTCCGACACAAGAAGATTTCCTCGATCTTTTCAAAGATCTTGCCATTGCACGTGGCAGCAAAACGCTGCGCGTCGCCTAGGTTCCGGTGCGCGGACAGGCATGCCTCTGTGCGCATGCCAACCACGTCACGCGAGCCCCACGAGCTGTCACGTCCCCTATGCACTTGAGTGCTTTGACCGCACAGGCATGCCAATTACCGCGTAGCTCCTCGATTCTCGCGCCAATAACTGCGCCACTAACCACGCCCTGTGCAGTTTCCACTTTGCGGCCCACCATGTGGCCGAACGTGCGTCCGTTTTTACCGCAAACCGCGCAGATCGTGCGCAGTTAATCCGCGCGGCGGTTACGGGGATCGTGCGCGGTAATTTTGCTAACCGCACACCTCCCACGCCCATAAATAGGGGAGGGGGGCAATCCTCCTCTCCTCTTCTTTCTTCCACCTCACCCTCCTTCCTCTGTGCTATCGCCGCCACCGCGCAGAGCACTCTGCCACCGCACGACACCGGACCCCGTGAGCCATCGATGACCGGAGTTCTTCGCGCCGCCGCCGAGCCAAGCTTTCCGCCGGCACGTCCTGCGTTCCTCGCCTCGTGCCGTCGCCGTTCCTCCGGTAAGCTGCTCGCCCGTAGCATCTCCCGCGGCTAGCATTTAGCTCTTCCGCAGTTCTTCCGTAGGTTTTCTTTAGATCTTCTCCGTAGATCTTCTTTTTAGTTTCTTGCTCATAGATTCTTGTTTCTCTTTGTTGTTTCTTTTTCTCCACCGCGTAAACATCGAGAGATGCTCACCGCTGGTGAATCTTTGCCTTTTTGCAGATTTCCGCCGCCGGCACGGGTGCGCGGTTTTCATTTCCTCATCGCGCCGTCGCGATGCCTTCTAGCAACGCCGCGGATCCCGCCGACGCCGCCGTCGAGGAGGGTGAGCGCGCCGGGTGGGAAGGTTCCGACGTCTCCCAAGAAGAAATTGATTGGCTGATCCGAACTCGGCGTATCCCGAAAGAGGTGATATGCCGGCCCCCTGGCAAAGAGGCTGAGCCGAATTTGGAACCCGGCGAGCGTGTGGTCTTCGTCACGCATTTCGAGCGCGGCTTTGGCCTCCCGACGAGCCAGTTCTTCCGAGGCTTCTTAGATCGGTTTCATCTTCAACCCCATCACCTTCCAGCCAATGCTATCACCACTCTCTCGGCATATGTCTCTTTCTCCGAGGGATATCTCGGTCTTTGGCCCACCGTTGAACTTTGGGCCAAGTACTTCCAACTCCGGAAGCAGAGTGTTCCGGATCCGGAAAACAAGAACTTCCCCAAGGAGATGACCCCGTGCGGAGCCGCTACAATTATACCTCGGAAAGGTTCCATCTTTCCTCGGATTCAAGGCCTGGAGTCATGCCGGAAGTGGCAGCGCACGTTCTTCTACGTGAAGAGCCCAGACAATGCCGATCTCCTCAACTTGCCGACATTCAGTCTCGGCGCCCCCACGGAGCAGTTCAATTGGCACTTCAACCCAAAGGAGACAAATCTCGAGATCAACCAGATTCACAAATTCGTCAACCAGTTCCAGGGGGAAGGGATGACGGCCGATGACCTCTTGAGAACCTTCATTAGCTGCCGAGTCTCCCCCTCCAAAACCGAGTTCACAAGATCTGCCACATGAGTGGCCGATACGACCCAACTCGGGTCAGCACTCATGAGCTGAACACGGCCGACATCCGGAAACGCGTCAAGTCAATTGCCAGGACGCGGATGACAGAGGAATGGGAATGGGGTAAAGAACCCCATGATAGAACTCGGCTTCTGGAGCATGTAAGTAACTTGCAATCTAGACCGACATATTTTGCCTGCCGAGACAACTCTTATGTCGGCACCATATTTTGGTCCTAGAATAACCCGGTTTTATTGCGCCGGTTTTGCAGAGATTTGCTCGGCAAGTGACTGAAGACGGAGTGAATCCCTCCGCCAAATGGGGCCAAGATCTACCTGTCCCGGCCGTCGCCGAGGTTGAAGACCCGGACGATGAGGACCATATGCCGATTCCGGCTGCTGGCGCCCCTGCCTCGGGTAAGCCTCAAGCCCGAGCCTCAATCAGAGATTGGTCAGATGACGATGACGATGATTGTCAAATTTTAGAGGCACTTGATGTTCGTCCCATCGCATTTGCTTACCCACTACCCTCGGCACCAGCTGACCCGGGCGGCCAGGTTCCGAGTACTCGCCCTGCTACCTCGGGCAATCGAGGCGGATCTCGCAAACGTGTCGGGACCGGTACCTCAGATACCGGGACCTCAAGAGCCCAGACCCTGCAGCGAAGAAACCGAAGCTGCAGAAGAAATCGGGACATAAGCCACGGGGCAAGAAGATGCCGCCAGTTACAGAAGGGTAAGATATCCTTTGCCGATATATGCTCGTCTCCCTACGTTTCCCTTTCTTCCTTTAACTGAGATAATGTTTCCCGAGGTAACATCTTTTCCTGCTTCGATGCAGTGCCGCCCTTGAAGTCAATCAGAGTGCGTCCTCTGTGCGCTCACCTATTCCGCCGCCAGCGGTATCTCGGTCAACCGACATCGGAGCTGCTAGCTCAGCAAGGGCGAGTCCTTCACCGGTACATACAACTCCAGCCGACATACCGCCGCCGGCTTCTGATGCCGCACCTGGAGGAGGCCAAGACGCCCCAGAAACCTCGGCCCCTGACCGAGATGATGATTCCGGTGCCCACATCATGGACTCCGAGACGGAGCGGACCGAAACTCCGATAGCATCGGATCCTCAGCAACAGCCACAACAACAACAACAGCAACAGCAACAGCCACAGCAACAACAGCAGCAGCAACAGCAGCCACAGCCACCACTGACGTCTTCCGTACCGGCATCCCAGAAACAAGCACCACCGCCAAAGCCGACACAGCGACGACAATCGCCAAACCCGCTACAGAGTCAACTGGCCACCAGGAACTGACTCCGACCCAAGCTCTAGCTGCATCCGTCTCCAGAGTCGTCGCGGCTCCTGGCTGGGAGTTTCTCCGGCTGCGAACTCAAAGCGGTAACAGCCTGGGCTCGGTGGAGCATTATAACATGGACTGGAATGCTGCAGATACCAGCGAGGTTTCTTCCCAGAACCCGGCGTCCGCTTCCCAGACCCCGGCGCCCCGGCATCCAGCTGGCCCAAGCGCGCTTGCGCAGTCCATGCACACGCTGCAGGTTGCGGTCCTTCGAGCTAGCAAGATTGCAGAGGTAAACCTTCCTCGGCTTAGCTCTTTTTTCTTTTATAATAGATAATAGATATATATTATCCCCAGTCCCGAGATTCGGGTCGAGTGGTTGATGCTCGATCGAGTAAAGATCACTCGGCGTGAATCTTCAAAAATTCCGACATCCAGTCCCCGAGATTCAGGTCGAGTTTACTTGGCGTGAATCTTTCTAAATTCCGATATCCAGTCCCCGAGATTCATGTCGAGTTTACTCGGCGTGAATCTTTATAAATTCCGATATCCAGTCCCCGAGATTCATGTCGAGTTTACTCGGCGTGAATCTTTATAAATTCCGATATCCAGTCCCCGATATTCATGTCGAGTTTACTCGGCGTGAATCTTTATAAATTCCGATATCCAGTCCCCGAGATTCATGTCGAGTTTACTCGGCGTGAATCTTCATAATAACACTAACACTTTTCCTTTTTTTAGGAATGCACCAATACTCGGACCGAGGTGTTCCAGAAGCTGCTCTTGGATCACAAGAAGCTCAGGAACTCCTACAAGCAGTTGCAGGAGGAGTTGAAGAACAAGGGCGACGCGCACAACGCTGTGCTCCAGAAGGAAAAAACTGAAGTGTCTCGGCTCCAGAAGGAGCTTGAACGGGTTCAGAATCAGAAGTCCGAGCTGGAGAGAGTTGCCGCCGAGGAGAAGAAACAGCGGCCGAAGATGCTCTGAAGCATAAGGAGCTCCTCGACCAGACCGAGGTCCGCGCCACCTCGGCTCAACAAGAACTGGATGGCCTCAAGGCCAAATGCAACAGCTGGTTGGCCGAGCTCACCCGGATCAACAGCGAGATGGACAGTAAGTTTCCTTTATCCTTTCTTTTCATTTTCTTTGCTTCTACCGACATTAGATATATGCCGGTATATGACTTAACTCGGTAGTAGCTTTTCTTTCTTCAGAACACTTCTCCCACTCCAAGGCCGCTGCAGCAAACGTTACCATCAAGGCACGAGAAAAAAGAGCAGAATCTGGCCCGATCTCGGAGGAATGGGATATTGAAGATCATCTGACGGCTCTGGATGCTCGCATATCTCCTCTGAGGTGCATTGGTACTGAGCTCCTTGAAGCTGGTATCCGGGTTTACCGGATTCTATGGCCAGAGTCCGCGACTCCAGCTACCATCGCCGAGTTATCCAAGTGCCTGCTGGCCGCCGAGACAAGGCTCCGAGAGTGGAGATCTTCCTCAGCTCGTGCCGGTGCAGATCAAGCTCTGACTTTTGTGCTTTCTTGGTACGAGGCAATCGACCTTAATGCACTGAAATCTCTGCGTTCCGACTCGAAATGGACGTCGGATCCAACACTGATCCAGAGCCGCAAGGAAGCAGCCTCCTTCATGGCCAGCTACGCCCAAACCCAAAATCTCATTCCTGGTCCAGTCTACTCCGACGACGAAGAAGATGACGTCGAAGAGGAAGAGGATGATGACGAGGAAGAGGAAGTTGACGAGGAGATCGAGGCTGAAACTCCCAACTGCCACTGACGCAGCAGCCGACACTGCCGAGCAGACAGCAGCCGACATATCTTCGGAAGCAGCATCCGACATCACCGGCAACCCGGCAACCACCACGACGGTCGATCCTGCGACCGAGATTGCTCCTGCGACTCGCACTGCTCCTACTGACCCGAGCTCCTCCACCGCAGCTGTTTGAACTTATCACAAGTTGAACTGTTAAATCCCCGGGATGCCGGGTGCAGATGTATATAAACTCTTAAGTTTTTATCAGTGCTACTTTAACTTGCTAGCTTCAACGAGACTGGCTTAATGCCGGATCACTTTGCACCAAGTCCCCGAGTTTACTTTCTTGTTTACTATACTTAGTAATCTTTGCTCTTGTCTACCATTTTGGCGTTCGACAGTCGAGTCACAAGATCAAAATTATAGCATACAGTACTCATAAATTTTGAGATAAGGTTTAGAGTCATCCGACACAAAGAAAAGGAATAAAAACGGGTTAGTAAACAACATATACCGAATCATTTTTGGACCGAGTCCCCGAGTCTGTTTTCATGTTTACTACATTCCATAACCTCTGCTCTTGACTGCCATTTTGGCGTTCGTCAGTCGAGTCACAAGATCACAACAAGATAGCATACACTACTTGAACTTTGAGACAAGGTTTAAAACCATTCGGCATAGGAACAACATAGATAAAACAGAGATAAAACACATGCATATAGACAAGGCAGTCCCCGAGATTTTTTTCGGAGTGCCAACATTTCATTCAAAGGAAACCGAGATACATACATTGCGCCCTTAAGAGTAAAAGGGACGGAGCAGAGCCACATTCCAGGGTCGTTTGGTTTCCTCTCCGGATTTGTCCATCCTGTCCTTCCTTGGTTCCTGTGCATCTATAAGATAGTATGCATCATTGTGCAGAGCCTTGCTCACAATGAACGGTCCCTCCCATGGAGGTGATAACTTGTGCATGCCGGCTTTGCGCTGCACTAGCCTAAGCACCAAATCTCCTTCTCGGAATACACGAGGATTTATCTTCCGGCTATGATAGCGTCGGAGATTTTGCTGATATATTGCTGACCGAGATAAGGCCAGTTCTCGTGCTTCTTCGAGCAGATCGACATCATTTTCCCGAGCTTCTTTTGCCTCGGCTTTTGTGTACAGTGTAACTCTTGGCGAGTCATACTGTATGTCGGCCGGCAGGACCGCTTCTGCTCCATAGACCAGAAAAAATGGCGTATAGCCCGTTGATCGATTCGGTGTGGTCCTGAGACCCCACAGTACTGCCGGTATCTCATCTATCCAACAACCCGGAGTTCGCAGCAGTGGTTCAATCAACCGGGCTTTGATGCCGGATAACACCAATGCATTTGCTCTTTCCACTTGCCCATTGGCCTCCGGATGCGCGACCGATGCTAGGTCAAGTCGGATTCTCTTTTCCGCACAGAACCGAGCAAATTCTCCTACAGCAAAGTTTGTGCCATTATCCGAGATAATGCTGTGTGGGTAACCATATCTCAAAATGATGTCTTTCAAGAAAGATACAGCCGTGTGGCCGTCACACTTCCTGATTGGCTTCACCTCGATCCACTTGGTGAACTTGTCCACCATCACCAGCATATGAGTCATGTTACCTCGGGCCGGTTTGAATTCCCCCACCATATCCAGACACCAAACAGCAAAAGGCCAAGTGATGGGAATTGTCTTGAGTGCTGAAGCTGGCATGTGGATCTTGTGAGCAAATCTCTGACATCCCTCGCACTTCCTGACGATATCTTCTGCCTGTTGCAAAGCAGTGGGCCAGTAAAACCCATGTCGGAATGCCTTAGCAACCAAGGCTCTTGAGCAAGCATGATGACCACATTCTCCTTGATGAATTTCCAGGAGCATCTCTTGCCCTTCCTCCGGTTCAACACAACGTTGTAGCACTGTGGTTGCGCTTCTCTTATACAACTCTCTGTTGATGATGGTGTATGCTTTGGATCTTCTTTGCACTCGCCTGGCCTCGGCTTCATCATCTGGCAGACTCCCATCTATCATATACGACATTATAGGCTGTGCCCATCCTGGCACAGGACGTACAGGAAAGATCGGTTCATCCACCTCCATTGGTTCAACCGACATTGCCTCCTCTGACATCAATTGGTCAGTCCCCGGGTTCTCCCAAATGCACCCGACATCGATGTCCATGGGAACAGCATCAGATTCCGGTTTCGCCGGGATAAAGATTGACTCGGACTCGGGCGATGGTTTGATTGATGGCTTCCTCAGATGCTCCAAGGATATGCCGGGTGGGATTGGATCCCGAGATGACCTAGCTTGGACAGTACATCGGCGGCTTCATTTTCTGCCCGAGGTACATGCTTGAACTCGCAACCTTCAAAGAACCCCGAGATCTTCTGGACATGAAACCGATATAACGCCATGTTGGCGTCTAAAGCATCCCAATTTCCCGAGGCTTGCTGCACCACCAGATCCGAGTCTCCGAAGCATTCTATCCGGCGAATACCAATTTCCTTGGCCACGTTGAGCCCATGAACAAGTGCCTCATACTCGGCCACATTGTTAGATGCCGCAAAATGAATCTGCAACACATATCTCAGTTGATCCTGCTTTGGCGAGGTAAGGACTACCCCGGCACCTAAACCAATTTTTGTCTTGGAGCCATCAAAGTGCATTCTCCAGTAATTGGAGTCAGGCAATGGTGGCTCATATTGCATCTCGGCCCAATCCACGAAGAAATCTGGCAGTGCCTGAGATTTGATGGCATCTCTTCTTTCATAATGTGGCGTATAAGGAGCCAGCTCAATGGCCCATTTGGCTACTCGGCCGCTTGCATCTTTGTTACCAATGATTTCCGAGATAGGAGCTTCACACACCACTGTGATTGGATGCTCTTGAAAGTAATGTTTCAATTTCTTGGCCGCCATATAGACGCCATATGTCATTTTCTGGTAGTGAGGATAATTTTGCTTGGACAACGAGATCACCTCGCTCAGATAATATACCGGCCTCTGCACGGTTTTGCCATCTTCTTCTCGCTCCACTACCACTACGGCACTCACAACTCGGTTTGTGGCTGCAATGTAGAGCAACATCGGCTCTTTGGGTAATGGTGAGGCCAATATCGGCGCAGTTGCCAACATCTTTTTTAGCTCAGTGAACGCCGCATCCGCTTGCGGGGTCCACACAAATTTGTTACTTTTCTTCATTAGTTGGTATAAAGGCAATGCCTTTTCTCCCAACCTACTAACAAACCGACTTAAGGATGCCAAGCAACCAGTGAACTTTTGCACATCCTTGAGATTTTCGGCAACCTCATGCTCTCAATAGCACGGATCTTTGTCGGATTTGCCTCGATACCTCGGCTTGACACGAGGAAACCGAGTAACTTGCCTGCCGGCACACCAAATGTACATTTGTCCGGGTTAAGTTTCATCCGGAATCTCCTTAGATTCGCGAATGTTTCTCTGAGATCATCAATCAGAGTGGATTTCTCCTTAGTTTTGATGACGATGTCATCGACATACACCTGCACATTTTGCCTATTTGATCATGCAAGCATTTTTGCATACATCTTTGGTAAGTAGCACCAGCATTTCTCAAACCAAATGTCATGACACGATAGCAATAAGCCCCGTACGGGGTAATAAAAGCAGTTTTCATTTGATCAGCAGGGTTCAGCGGTATCTGGTGAAAACCAGAATATGCATCTACAAAGGATAACAGCTCACACCCGGCTGTGGAATCGATCATTTGATCAATCAATACACATGCGCCAAACCTTGGCCACGTTCGGGTCATCCTTTTTCTTTTCCACCAGGACCAGGTTAGACAACCAGTCTGGGTGCAGCACTTCCTTGATGAGACCAGATGCAAGTAATCTGGCCAGTTCATCGCCTATCACCTTTCTCCTCTCATCCGAGAGACGTCGCATAGGTTGCTTCACGGGTTTCATATCCGGTCTGACGAACAATGAGTGCTCAGCCAACTCCCTCGGAACACCTGGCAGGTCCTGATTTGACCATGCAAAGATATCCCGATTCTCACGGAGGAAGTGACTGAGCTCGCCATCCTATTTCTCGGTCAACCCGGTACCAATGATGACGTTGCGTTCTGGGAACGCCGGGTCGACGTTGATTTTCTTCGTCTCCTTCAGCACCTGGAATGCCGCACTCTACTCCGGGTTAGTCATACCCGGCATACCAAGTTGCGCGGACTGGGCCAGTGCCACCACTTCATGGATCCTCTTCTTCTCCGCAGCAATGATTAATGACTCGGCCAGACATGTGCCAGCCGAGGTGCACTCCAAGGAACGCTTATAGTCACCCGAGATGGTGATGATGCCATTAGGACCCGGCAGCTTCATCTTGAGGTAAGCCATATGGGTAGATATCATGAACTTGGCCAGCGCTGGTCTACCGAGCAAAGCATGGTATGGACTTTCGAGGTCCACCACCTCGAATTGGATGCTCTCAGTTCTGCAGTTGTCCTTGGTGCCGAATAACACATAAACCCAAATTTTGCCCATAGGTGCACATGAGACACCAAGCACTATACCGTGAAAGGTTGTATGACTCGGCTGCAACATGTTTGCCGAGATGCCCATCTTCACCATGGTGTCTCGGTACATGATGTTGATGCTGCTCCCATTGTCAATGAGAACTCGGGTGAACCTGACATTGATGGTGGGCCCGATGAATGTCGGATCCACCATTAGAGCGTAACCTCCCGGGCTAGGCATGATCCGGGGATGGTCCTTCATGCTCCAGCTGATCTCCTGATCAGACCAGTGCATATACTTCGCCACAGCCGGCATAACCGCGTTTACCTCCATTGCACGCCGGTGCAGGCTCTGCTTGTCAGTTGGCTCGGTCACAAAGACCACATAGCTCTGATGAGCCTCTCTATACTCACCCTGGCAATATTCACCCTGGCGGCTAGGACCAGCATTGCTGTTGTTGCCTCCGACATTCACTTGGTTAACATCTTCTGGCCTTCTCCTGTTATCCACAGGTCTCGGAGCTGCAGGCCTCGGTGGAGGCGCATTCACGGGAACAGTGTTTGCCCCGGTGAGCGGTATTGTTGTAGGTCTCTGAGGTGCACCCATCTGATTTCCTCCGGATCCTCCCCCTTCCTTCAACGTGCGCTGATACCAGCTGCACTGCCGGGTTGAATGATTAGCCGGCCTGCGGGGGTCGTGCGTGTGATAGCTGCAGGGTCCATCCAGCATTGCCTCATAGGTTAACGGCTTCCTCTGGTCACTCCACGGTCTCTTCCCATCCTGGTTTTGGCCCCATGCAGGACCGTTGTTCCTCAGACGCTGGCTATTGCCGGCACCTGGCTGATCTTGATCAACTGCAGCAACTTGATTTGAACCGTACCGATAATCCGGCCGGTCCTCTCTCCTCTTGATCCCGAAATCCTGGCGGTCACCTCGCCTGGCTGGTCCGGGTCCATTGTTGACCGGGTATCTTCTACTCGGTTCCACCGAGTTCAGCAAGGGCTGCATCGGATCACCCAGTGCATAGCTATCCGCAATCTGGATTGTCTCGGCCAAGGTGGCCGGCATCTCCCTTTGCAACTTCTGCCAGAGCATGGAGCCGTGCCGGCACCCTTGAGCAAACCATGAAATGGCCTGCGCTTCAACAACTCCTTCACAGGAATTGCGAACAGTACTCCACCGGGTCAAGTAGTCGCGGTCAGTTTCATCATCCCTCTGCTTGCACATGGCAAGCTGCTGAGGACGATTCGGCCTCTTGTATGTGCTGGAGAAATTGCTGACGAAGGCTTCTTCAAAGTCCAGCCAGCAGTCAACGCTGCCCTCTCGCAAGTTGTTCAGCCAGATCCGGGCTGGCCCTTCCAACATTTGCGGGATATACCTTACCGCCCATCGGCGGTTTCCTCCCGCGATATGCACTGCCGACACATAATCTGTTAGCCAGTCTTCCGGCTTAGTACTGCCGTCATATGTCTTTGCGCCCCGGTTCAATTGAAAGTGCGGCACCGGTGGCTCCCTCATGATCCGAGGTCCAAAGCATGCAGGGCCAGGTGGGCCTTGCTCTTCCAGCATTTCGGACATAAAGATCCTGTCCAACTTGTAGCGTGCATCATTCGCCGACAACTGGCGAGGTCCCAGCCGGGATCCTAGTGCACCTTCATATCTCTGATACCTGGCTCTCTCCATAGCCGAGTAACCATCATTATAACGGTTAGCCACCTGGTCAACACCTTGTGGCTGCTGAACATGCTCGATATTTTGCTGCTGCCGGGCAAGATTTTGTGTCGGATACCGAGGTGGATAACCTCGGCCAGCCGAGTTAACTTTTCCGGCATCTGGATTGCCCGGACCGGGATTGCTTTTATCCCGGCCGGCACTGCCTCGCCCGGCTAACTGTTTTCTGGCATATGCCGGATCATATGTCTGTATCTGCTTATTTTTACCGGAGTTTACACTCCGGTCACGATCTCCACCGACGTGCGGTGATGAAGCTTGCCCCTTAGATCTTTCACTGGCTACCTTAGCCGAGTGAACAATCTGGGACCCACCTGCAGCTGTGTTAGCCTTAAGATAGGCCTCATTTTGCCGCACAGCAACACCTACTAGCTCATTAACCCGGTCTTGTTGCTTACGGAGAGCTTCTCCGGATAAACCAGATAACTCGGCTCTTGCTGCCTCGGCAGCTCTAAGAGTCTTAGCAGGGGAACTATATTTGGGCTTTTCAGCCGACATGTGACTAGGAGTTTTACTAGAACTTGATCTACCATCTCTAGCAATCTCGACATTGAGGCCTCTACCCCTTTTACGCACATCCTCTATGCGACTAGGATGAGTAGCTATCGGAGTTAAACCATGAGCTTTGTTATACTCACGGAAGGTTATCTCGAATTCTCTCCTTATCTGGGACATCGCGAGAGCCTCCTGATGCAGGTTCTGACGATGCGACTCCAACTCGGCCTCCGTCAGGGCAGCATCTGTACCGGTAGCTACCGGCACAGCCAGCTTCTCGATCATATCCTCGAGAGGAACCGGTCTGACCGGTTCTCCTTCCTCTCCAGCGGCAGTTTCGCCGATCTGGTGGTCTTGGCGGCAGGTTTGCCGGCATCTCCTTTGTCGGTTTCTCCTTTGCCGACACCACCCGTGGAGCCGGTCATCATGACCTCTGCGTAGCTCCCGGGGCGAGCGGTACGCCCTCCGCGAGCCGCACAGACAGCAGGAGGATCCTCGGCTACAAGCACCTGCTCGGGGTACCTGCAGACAAACTCGGTGGCGACATAGACCTCGTACGTCCCGAAGGTGACGAGGCAGCCGTTCCTCGAGAGCGGCCTGCTACCGAAGCAGCCCGCGTTGTCGTTGATGAAGTTCAGCGAGCCGAATCTGTGGACAAGGCCACTGACCACGCGCTCGCCGGAGGCGATGATGGAACCCGTCCGGATGAACACACCAGCCAGCGCCGCTGCTGGCCCCACGGTGGGCGCCAACTGTCGTGGTGGTATCACGGCAGATGCCATAGGATGGCTTGAGTTGGGGCCGATGGACGCTGGTGGAACCGGGGAGGGATAGCGCGCTAAGGAGCGCACACAGAAGACACAAAGCACACCGCAATCTACCCAGGTTCAGGGTCCTCGTGAGGAGGTAAAACCCCTACTCCTGCCTGTCTGTCTCAATATATCGGGGTATCGAGGATACAAGAGTGCTCCTCGAGCTGCAAGCTCTCTGCTATGGTGAAGCTCTCAAGGAAGAAGAAGGAAGCTATGGGGAAAAGATCTCTCAGCGCATCCTCTTCTCCGTGCCTCTCCTAGTGTATCTCCGTGTCTGTTCTTGTATATCCCTCACGCAGGAGGGCCTGGGGCACCTTATATATTGGTACCCCGGGTCACAGGATTGGTGCCGTACGTTACACTGTAGCCACGCGCGTCTGCATCAGCAGCTTGGTCATGATTGTGTCCTCTGCCACGGACAGGACGTGGCCTGCCCATGCCTCGTGCTCTGTTCCCAGGTACGCCCGTGGTCAGCGGTAGGTGTGACCGGTCACCTCGTACCCGCTCCATACCGCCTGCCATGCTCCCGTGTCAGGCGGGATGTGACCTTTGCATTGACTTCCAACCGGCATAAGGCGCCTCTTCTCTTTAACCCGGCATGGATATGCCGGATTCCCCTTCCTTGTTTATCCTCCCCTGCACATAAGAGAAGACACGAAGATACCGACATTAGTATGTCGGTCAGCATATGTCGGTTTGCACCAGCATCATATCCCGGCCCCTTCTGGGCCTGGTTATGTCGGTTTGCTCCAGCATCATATCCCGGCCCCTTCTGGGCCTGGTTATCTCGGTTTCACTGTACCTCGGTCCACTCTTGGACATAATTTATACCATACCTTGACCCTACCCCGGGGTAGCCCCCCGACAGGAGTAGTACTGCTCACCAGAGCGTACGTGTACTCAACCAAGTGCAGCAAAAATTTCTAAAAAAGTACAAGCAAAACAAAAGTCGCTGTGTAGCGCGTAGATCTCTCCTGGGTCACCAATCAACGTGGCGATCGCTCACGTCGCCCCGTTCTCCCGAGCACATCAAGGACATCAACCTGGGTGTAGACTGTAGAACACGTTCGGAGCTACAGTAGCTAGCTTGCTGCACGCGGGCACGGGCACGGCGGCGGACGCTATGTTTCCTGCTGGGCTGCTTCCGGCCATGGCGAGATTTTCCACGCTTATGGTGCCGAGGTTAATGGAGGCCGTGGGTGCGTGGAGCCGTGGATGCTCCAGGGCCGTGAGCTAGTTTGTGCATGTCACTTTTTTTTCAAGAAAAATTGTTTGTTCATGTTTTTTTTTTTGAACAAGGGGAAGGACCCCGAAGGGTCCAGACTGCAATTAAGCGTGAGTTTACAGATTACATCAAGGACCAAAATAAAAAGAAAATTACAACCCAGTCCTTGGACTATTACAGAAAAGACCTTCTCAACAAAAAGGGGAATGCAATCCGGTCCATCTTCACCGCGCACAAGCAGCTCGACAGCGGCCACCATCACCGTCGCCGGGGACGCTACCACTTGGAGACGGAGAGGCGATGAGCGCCGCCGCGGAACTGAGAGAGGCCTCCGCAATGGCACAATGGCCTGGAGGTTGAAGAATCCATGGCTAACCAGATGCCATGGAACGGAGCGGCCACCTCGGCCAAGGATAACAATGGCGCAGCCTCGCCACCGTTGATGAACTCCGCAGTAAGCAGCCTTTAAATCTCCCCGTGGAGCAGCCGAGAGAGCTTCGTCTTCTTCATCTCCGCAACCAATGCGACGTTGAAGAAAAGCAGAAACAGAATCGGAAGCATCACAACAGAACCCAGCCTCCAGCCAACAGAACAACATCGATTCGCCATCGAACTCAAAACTCATACCACGAGCCAGAGGAGACAAATCATAGAAGGATAAGATAGAGACCAGGGGTTTGACCTTATTAGAGAAGCTGCCAGATTTCGCCTCCACCAACCACCTCCACCACGGACGAGCTGAGAGGAGAAGAAGATCGGCACGAAGCCAAGGCTGGCCAGAAAGCCCGACCTCGAAACTTCTTTTGTGAACCTTATTTGGAGAGATGCAAAGCTCCATCGCCTCCACCTGCACCTCCGCCGGCCACCAGCAGCCCACAGCGAAGACGAAGAAGGTAGCGACGCGGCGGATCTGGTCGCCGGGATCCGCCGTCCTACTCTCAGACGGCACGGAGCCAAAGCACAACAGGCTAAAAGGAAAGCTACACCTACTATTTACACACCAAGCTACGCATCCTCGCCCTCACCGAACAGCATCGCCGCCGGGAAGGAGGGAGCGAGCCGGTGGAGAAGAAAGAAGGGAGAGGACGACTCTCAAAGCGGCGTGGGAGGGGGGACTCACTATGCCCCTCACGCGTTTGTTCATGTCACTGAGCAAATAAAACAACCTCCAGGAAGCTTCCTGGGAAGCTCCAGATTAACCGCTTCGTTTGTTCTTAAAGGGTATCCGGTTTCACTAGTACAGAAAAGCCTATTAGTGGCGCACGTTTTTGACTTTCTGTGGCGCACCCCCAGAAATGTTCGGTGCGCCATTTCTGTGGCGCACCTGGCTTGGTGCGCCACAGAATTCTCACATTTCTGTGGCGCACCTGACCTGGTGCGCCACAGAATTCTCAAAAAATTCAAAAAATTCAAAAAATGCAAAAAAATATAAAAAGTTTCAAAAAAATTTCAGAAAAATCAGAATATGAAATAATATGAAAAATCCTAATTATTGAAATTATTTTCATATTTTTTGAATTTTTTGAACTGATACCTTCCCGCTAGGTCACCCATCCTCAAATTGCTCCAACCCTAGAACGCTTAACTTCTAAGTTCCACCCAGTTCACCTACCCTTGTGCTACTCAAGTTCTTATTGATATATATATCATTTGAACCCTCTTAAGTCTTGTATGTGTATACGTGTGGTATGTGTTATAAATGTGTGTTTTTAAATTTCAGATTTTTCAAAAACTTCTAAAGTTTCAAAAGTTTCGAAAGATCCAAAAAAATTCAAAAACTCCAAAAAATTCAAAAAACTCCAAAAAATTCAAAAAATCCAAAAAATTCAAAAAAGTCAAAACACTTCAAAAAAATCCAAAAAAATCAACAATCTTCTTTGTTATACATTTCTGTGTCTTTTTTGGACATTTTGAATTTTTTAATTTTTTTAATTTTCTTCTTTCTTTTTGATTTTGCTGCGAAAAATCGTCTGTTTGAAATAAATTTTTTTTCTTTTGGAATTTGAGGAATCTGTGAATTGCTGACCGGGTAAACCCGGGTGATTCGAACTCGGATTTTTCTCACGATTTTTTTGACATATTATTTGCGTTATTTCGACGTCGTATGCAAAAGTTATGCCCGTTACAAGTTTTTTTTCCTGTTTGTTGCAGAAAAGGTCAAAATTCATATTTCAAAATTTCTATACATACTAGACACTCAAACCTAACTTCATGTCAAAGGATTTTATTTATTGAAATTTTTATCATTTTCCTTTAATTCCTGCAAGGCTAAAAAGGCGATCCACCGGGGGGGGGGGGGGGGGGGGTTGGGATTTGAAAAAAAATCTAATTTCTGTGGCGCATATGGTTTAGTGCGGCACAGAAATGTGACTTTCAGTGGCGCACTAAACCACATGCGCCACAAAAAATAATTCTGTGGCGCACCAATTAAGGGTGCGCCACAGAGTGCCAACCTACCTATATAGGGTTTCCCTACTAGTGTTTGTTTCCTAGACGAGAAGTGCAGAACTTGGAGAACACACAATACAACAGGATAGGGTCGGCAAATAATTTAATAACTGAATCAAGATCCTGTCAAACACTCACAAGGGTTTATTATTTTATTTACATATGCGGTGCAACATAGAAACAACATGTTCACCCGATGGTGAGTCACACGTCGGAGTCCCAGCAACTGAATTTTACAACATGTAACCAACATTTTGCCATTAACATATTTGTTTCTTTAGACCATCCAACTGTAAGGTTACTAAACTTCTGTGACCTACTTGTAAAATGACGCTGAAGGATCAACAACTAGCCCTTGGGTCTTTGCATTAATACAGGGAAGAGTCAACCAGCAGTTGCCGATCGAGCATGGAGGTTAAACACGGACGGACTGGTTGGAACAGATGATTCTCACGGTTCCGGACATGCCTTGATTTGCCATAGAAGTGCCCTGTCATAACACACAAAAGAAAAACGGTTATTGTGCAAACTGAAGAATCTCTCACAACTCTCAAAAACTTCCACCTAATATCTGGTCCAGAATACAGCTCTTTTCGAAGCTACTCCTGCATACTTGACCATTTCGCCTAATCTTGCGTGTATATCTAGTCTAGCTAATCACAGAGCGATGTTGTTTTTGATTCGCAGATCGGGCGCGTACATCGGACTGTGGTCTCGAAGCCTGATCCGGAGGGATGGATCAAGATCCCTGAAACATATTAACCAGCAGGAATGCGTGGTTACTATATGGCAACCCATACGAACTAACTGACTACTCACAGGGCCACTTGCATTTCTTTTCCGATAAAGACAGATCAGCTTGCATACCAACGTCAAACCTAAATAAACACAGTAAATGTAATAGAAAAGATCGAGTTCAAGCATATCACCTGTTATTTTCCGTTCCCTCCGCCCCGTGTAAACGTCAGCCCTCCTTTGGCGTCCACAGTAACATCAGGTCCGTCGTTGTCGGGGCCGTAACCGGCAGGCTGTGGGGGCGTTAGCTTGCCCATATGTAGCGGCAGCGACGAGCTAGCTAGCCGAAGAACAACAGATCAATCTAGGTAAGATAAGGAGGGCATAAGCAGCAGACGGATAAGCAGTAATCCAGAAAAATAAGCATGAAGCATGGATAACGTACCTTTGCACGATGCTTTGTTGGTAAACTCTAAGATTCTACCAAGTCCCGAGGGTAATCGGTTATAGTTCGATCGGGTACAGAGAGGTTGTCGGAGAAAGAATGAAAGATTGATGCAAGTTCTCCTTTGGGCCTGATGGTTCTTTATATAGGCGTTCCAGCCTCCTAAATGGGATAAACACATGAAATTACCAAATCGTAGGCGCTACGCTTCCCTTTCTGAAGGTCGCCCAACTAAGGGAAAATTGTGTTTGTGTAGTACCCTCAAGAGCTAACACACGTGCTGTGATTGATTCCTCGCACGACTGACCGTTATCTACTACTGCTAGCTGGACGGCCCACGCCAGGTGCCGGTATATCCTGTCTCCATTGCAAACTCACGTGTTAGCCATCGTTGTCTTAACGACGCGGATCCAGCATCAGTACTTAGCTACCCACAGCGCATCTTCGTCAGCTAATACTATCTTGGTGGATTTAGTCTTTAACTGCTCTACTTTGCTTCATTTTTCGGTCATCAAGATTTTGCTCTAGCACTTCAAACACCCTGCTCGCTTGCAACACCCTTCTGCTCAGCCGGATTAGGTTTGGCGTAACAGATAGAGTCTTTTTTCGCTCATTATTTTAGAAAAATGATTTAGTTAATAATATTTATAGTAAAAACTTGATAATGATGAAAATATTCATTTCAAAAATATGAAAAAAATGTTAACATGTAACAAAAGGATGGTTCCTTAAGTCTAAAACACTACTGGAAAAAGGCTCGTTGCCAAGTGAGTGCAATTTCTCGGGCACTCGGCAACAACGGGGTCTAGGCCGACAACCACGAAAAAACACTCGGCAAACGCACACACTCAGCAACTAGCGTGCTATGTCGAGTGTTTTTCCCGCGGTACTTGGCAAATAACTGCACTCGAGATAGGAATAAGGATGCCGAGTGCGGCGACACTTGGCAAATAACCGCACTCGATATAGGAATAAGGATACCGAGTGTGCCACTCGGCAAAGGGCAGACGCTCAACAGCAAGTCAGGGCCATGTGGCACCAAACATCGGGACTAATGATGGGGGGTGGATATGCCGAGTGCTACATCGGTGGCACTCACCAAACATAACGGCGCATAGTTTGTCGTGCCCCTAACATGGCACTTGGCAAACCTGTTTTTTTTGTATTATGTAAAAATCAATTACTTTTCTTTTCTTGCCCCTTTTCCACTTCGGTTACGCCTCCTCACCCTAGTAGAAGTTCTTGATGATTCTCGTGTAGTCTTCATCATGAAAAAGCTGACAGCTTGAACATCTCCAAGACATAGGTGGGTTGAGATTGAGCCAAAGTGTTAATAAGGACTTCTTTCACTCCCATAGGCATGAATCTTTCATTCCATGATGACACCTTTTACCAAATCTATCTTTAATTGATTTGAAATGCTTGACTTTCATCCTTCCTTTCGGAGTTGGCATCCCTATGTACTTTTCTTCAATGGAACTTTGTGAGACATCGAAGATAGTTTAGTTCTAACTTGAAGTTGTACATGGAATGCATCGCTAAACAACAAAGATCAGTTGGAAGAACTAAGTAATTGTCCAACTGATTTTTGAAAGGAGATTATCATATTTCCACAGCATTTTCTTGTTGACTTGGGGCTTAATTAAGGAAAAGGAGACTATAACCGGCAAATAGTAGATGGGATATACTTGCGGCTCTCCTACATCATTTTAGAACCCTCATCGACTTCTTGGTTATAGACAGCCTGCTACAGGTTTTTTTGACAGGCCTTCAGCCACAAATAGAAAGAAATTAATAGAGGGAGAGTGGGTCCCCTTGTCTAAGTCTTCTGGCAGGTTTCAAATTTCGGCTTGTTGTCCTTTCACGCTCACAGAAAACCTTACATGAGGGCCACAAGCCATGATATGTTTTACCCAAACTCTATCAAAGCCATTTTCTAGCAACAAACCCTTTGGGTAACCCGAATCAATTATGTCATGGGCTTTTGCAGGCTCAAGTTTGGAAGCACAAAAAATCTCATCCACCTTTTCACCTTTTCTGAAAATGATGGAAACATTCAATGATTCAAAGGCAATCAGGGCAATATCAAATATTAGTCGACACGGGAAAAACTGGTTTGAGTTTCATAAATACTGTGTTCCAGCGTTGGGCTCAGTCAATTCACAATACATTTGGAAATCAACTTGTACGGGACATTGCATATGGTGATGGCTCTGGACTCTGAAGTAATTTTAAATCCCAACATCAGTACTGGAATTGTAATAAGAGACATAACTGTATTATTTGCTCCTCCAGGAATGTGTCGTTCTCTAAATATTTTTGGAAAACCTCAATAATTTATTTCTTAACGGTGCCTCGGATTCTTTGAAAGAATTTGGTTTGGAAACCAGCCGGATTTGGGCAATTTTGAATACTGCACTCCCAATATCTTCTTCACTGTACTTTCTTAGAAGCTCATAACATTGTGGAAACACTTTCGCGGTGATTAGTCGTCTAGCCCAACGGATAAAAGTGCCGTACAACCTGAACGTCATGTAGTGAACCTAACGATCAATAAAATAACAACCCAAAGTCATTAAGTCAACAAAAAGACTACTACAAACTAGAATAAGCATATAAATATTATAACAAGTAACACAGTTAACTGTATTAACTTACCATGTAAATGCGTGAATGTTAAAGGTTTTTGAAACTTGAGTGAAATTTTGATATGTTGGATCTTGGAGCCAAAAATTCAATCTCTACGGTATGGTCGTGTACTTATACCATTCCTAGAACAAAGCATTCGCACGTCTTCATAGAAATATTCAAACGAAAATAATATTTCCTTACAAAATACTGAAAATATCAAGCATGCTATGACTTGATAATCTTAGTCTACAATATCCAGATTTTCACCCCGCTGAAGAGCTTAGTTATATGCCAATCATTTTTCTGTCTGCTTGCCTGTTTAATCGTATCACCAAATCCGATTCGGCCACATAATATTATCCTCATGCAACCAGGGGAGAAGATGATCTTAACGCCATGTCTTTTGCTTTAATTCCCTGGATTAAAATACAAAAATAAGAAGATGCATCAAGTATTGTTGTCCAAAGGAAAATGTATGGTGATACACAAGTTGCAAGTTCTTACTTCATCTTCCCAGTTTATTGAATGTACGATCCACGTGAGCAACAAAAGCTTTGTGAGACTACCACAGACGATGCCGAGCCAAAGTCCCTATTGAAAGCATTTCAAATTCAGTCTCTGGGACATATTCATGTAGCCAGTGAAACAAGAAGCTAGTGCTAAGATTGATACTTAAGATGCTGACATAGTACGTACCATTCCATTGAGATGCAGGACGAATGCAAGTAACACGGCCATGGGGATGCCTAACAAGTAGAATGCGGCTAGATTGACACGTGCGCCTATCTTCTGCTTACCACATCCAGTTAGAACACCTGAAAATTCACACATTGTGATCATGCCTCCATGTTTCCAGACTGTTCTCTGTGGTAATGTTTGGAGCACATTGTACTACTTAACTTATGCTCGATCGTACCTTGAAGGGAAGAATGGATTCCATCTATAAAGAAGGAAATCGCGAGAACTGGTATCATCCGAGCAATGTACGCCACAACTTCCTCCTCATTGCTGTACATATAACCCCAGAAATTGCGTAGCAGAATCATGGTGACAGAGACCACCAAGCCTTCAGACAAGGCCATACAGAGGACTATTCTTGTTGCCAGCTTTGCTGCCTCGGGCTTACCGGCACCAAGTTCGTTGGAAACACGTGTGCTGTATGCAGGAAAAGACCAATCAGATAGAACATAGAAACGGAGAAAGCATTCCACGTCAAAATCGCACGGTACCTTATGGCTACGCATAGACCTGATGCCACCATGTACATGAGAACGCCGGTATTAAGACTGCGAATGCACAACTCAGAAAGTAAGGAAAGGTCCAAAAATTTGATGAAATTTAGATCGTAGTACATGCAAGAAGTTGTGTTGATCGCTTACCATATCGACAACACCGAGGTTTCAAGCTGAGGATTAGGCAGAAGACCAGAGAGCAGCACAAGGAGTTCAAACGACCACCACTCCAAGCTGCACATATGTAGGAGGAATCTTCCATTGATTAGTTAAATCATAGTTGCATGTGACGAACCAAGCAATCAAGGAGACTTTGATTTGCCTCACCAAATCATCATCGCCGACGGGAAGGCGAGCGCGGCGAACTGGCGCAGCTCCTTGAAGGCCTCCATGGAGAACCCGGTCCAGGTCCTGCTGCAAGCTCCCGACAGCCCCGTGTACAGGGTCAGCATGGCCAGATTGATGCCGTAGGAGACGGCGCTGCTCAGCGCGGCGCCTTTGCTCCCCATGCCAGCCTTGTGCACCAGCGCCCAGCAGACGAGGACGTGGGTGAGCGCCGTGACGCCGGAGCAGGCCATGACCGGCACGACGATGCTCTGCGTCTGCAAGAACCGGGTGTGGCACGTGAGAGGCACGTACGGGATGAGGGCCGGGACGAGCCACCGCGCGTAGGCGCCGGCTTCGGCAGCGATGGCAGGGTCCTGGCCGAGGAGCACGAGGATCCGGGCGGTGTTGGCCCAGACGGCCACGATGGGGACGCAGGCCAGCGCGAGCACCAGCATCGCCCGCTGCTTGTAGACGCCGAGGAGGTGGTACTGCCGCGCTCCGAACGCCTGCCCGCACAGCGTGTCCAGTGCGCCCGCCATGCCAACCAGCAAGCTGAAGCCACTGACGTTGGCGAGGGAGGTTGCGAGCGAGGCGCCGGCCAGGGAAGCTCGCCGAGATGGCCCACGAACATCACTGACACCAACTGAAGCGAGAACTGGAGCACACTGCTTGACACCAGCGGCCACGCCAGCCGCAGCAGGCGCTTCGCCTCCGCCGGCGCCGCGACATTCTCGTCGCCCTTCTCGGCTCCGGCGGTGACGAGCAGGGGCTCCTCTACGCTCTGCTTCTGCATTCTTCTCAGCTTTACTAGCTAGCTACAGTTGAGGACTGGAGTTCTTGAGGAAGCAGGGGAGACAAGTAATTGAGTACTAAACTGCAACTGACAAACAAACTGCAACTGAGCAGCCACCTCTGACTTTGGGCTGTGTAAACTAATCCAATCAACGCACTGTCGGTTAACCTAATATATAGATATATACTTACAAATAAGGATCTGAGGTGGATCGATGCGAGGAGAACCCACCATGTGCATTCTATAAGGGACGACTCAGCAGTGATTGGTTAAACCAAAATTTAAATTTTGATCACGTTTGCATAGCGATGACATCGCCAAAAGACTTAGACTACCCTATGGTAAGAACCTACTCCATTAAAAAAGCTGAAGCCAGCGACCGGCCAGGGGAAGCTCGCTGAGATGGCCGACGAACATCACGGACACCAGCTGTAGTGAGTACTGAAGGAGGCCGCTTGACACCAGCGGCCACGCCAGCCCTCAGGCGCTTTGCCTCCGCTCACGGCATTCTCGTCGCCCTTCTCGGCTCCGGTGGTGAAGCAGGGCTCCTCTTCTGCTTCTGCATTCTTATTAGCTATACTAGCGAGCGACAGTTGAGGACTGGACTAAGGAAAATAGTGACGAAGCAGGGGAAATAATAATTGGTAAAATAAACTGAGGAGTTCTATCGAGACTTCGAACACCGCAAACAAACTGCAGCTGACAATATTACATGCAACTTGGCAGCCACCTGTGACTTTGGGTTGAGTAAACTAATAAAAATGTGAGGTGGATCTATGCGAGGCCCTGTGCACAGAGCTCATAGCGCGCATTCTAAGGGCAACTCCAACGGCGCCCTCCATCATGTGTCTGTTTTTGTCTGAATTTGCCCGTAGGACTGTCCGTCCGGCGCACCACACGGCGCTCCCAAACGGACACGGACATGTCCCTTTTTTGTCATTTTATTTTATTCTTTTTTTGTCATTTCATATTGTACTAGCGAATAAGTATTTGCACACAAAGAGCTAGCCAATTTTTTACCTGATGCATACTGGTGCATCTGCACAATGTGCTATCTAATCTAGACCTGACGCCAAGTGCGCGCGCGCACACACACACACACACATCTGGTACAGAGACGAGATAAGCACGATTGAAGATAGAACTAGAAAATCACATCGGCAAAGACAAAGAAAACTAACATCACCTAGAACCATCAGTACTTGCTCGTCGTCGCAGGCCTGCTGATGTCGGACCCGAACTCCGTCAGTTCTTCTTCTTCCGTAATAACCATCAGGAGCAGTTCGGACTCGCCGTTGCACGCCTAGTCGCCTACTGTCACAGAGAAAGACCGAGAGCAGCGGAATACCTGCGAACAGCAGCGGCTCCTGGCCGAGCAGCTCCTTCCAGTGTGCTCTGCATGCTGGGCATGTCGCGCACAGCCGGTCGTTGCGCCCGCGTCCGCCGCAAGCCGCGCGCTGGGCAGCAGGGGACAAGGAACAGGGACCGTCGGTGCTGAGCAGTTCCGCGTTGGTGGTGGTGGCGACGAGCGGCGTTGGACAATGGCGGCGACGGGTGGCACCTGGTCGCTGTGGTGGTCAACTATCCACGGAGAAGAGGAAAGGGGAATCGGGAGAGAGATAAGAGATTTGGGGAGAGAAATGAGGCGATGGCTTTGTTTGGCTGGCAACTGGGACACGGGAAGTCGGGAACACTTGAGCGAACAGAGGAGACGCTGTCCGTTTGCCCCAAACTGCCCCCAAATTTTGGCGCCAGTTTATTGTCAAACATGTTCCACCAGATTTGTCCGTCCAAATACGTGCAGCAAGAACGTAGTTAAAATATTTGTGCACGTGACAGAATCACATACAGAGAAATATTTGGTCTCTCTCCCGGAAATCCGTTGTGGCTCCCGAGCACCAAAGAGCCTGTTTTTTGAAAAAATTGAAAATCTTACTTTTTTTCAACAAATTATGAATTTTTTTACACAAATAAATATACACATTCTTTACGTACGCCAGAAGTTTGGTAAAAAAAATCATTGTATTTTGGGCTAGGAAAAAAGAGAAATTTCTGACAGATTCAACACACTATATTACCTTTTTTTATACCCAGTTTTTTGTTATTTTTATATAGCTCGGAATATGACTTTTTTTTTGTTACATGTGTGTTAGAGGTTTTGGGCGAGGACCAATGAGGAAAAAAGACGTAGGTGGATGAGGACCAATGAGCGAGAATATACATAGGTGGGAGAGGACCAATGAGGAAAAACTCCACTAAAGAAAGGGTAGTGCCAACTGCCAACACATGGCCGTACGGTGGTTCTCAACACACTTATCTGACATCTCGTATTGTGTATGTCTCAAAACTCCGAAAAACTTAGTGCAAAAATATGGAGAAAGGGCACATATAGTACGTCTCGTCATGTTGCACAAATTGCCTCATCAAAAACTCAATGTGAGGAACATCCGGAAAACTCACATAAGGAAAATGAAGTACAATCAACTCAATATCAGGTTGAGTACTCGATCGTGTGGATCAAGATCAGGTTGAGTACATATGGGGATGTGAAGAATCTTCCCTTGAGTCTGGCATCTGAAGTCTTCATACCGATTTCAGGAACACAACTCTTAAAAGATGGTGTCGATAATGATTTGGGATTTTCACAGGACTTGGTATGCAAGATACTCACATCATTCATTTTCTGCAGCTCATGCGCGTAGAAATTTTTTCACAGAACTTGGTATGCAAGATACTCACGTCATTCGTCTTCTGCAGCTCATGCGCATAGAAAAATTTGGAATTGATATGCTCTGTGATATTACTCTTCACATACCCGACACATGTGCAACATAATCTTCATAGATAATGGTGGGAATTTATATGCTGTTTAGCCCTCAGGTCTGTTAAATGTGTTGAGCCATCCGTTGAAGTCATGCACACTCACGTGATGCTTCAACAATGCTATGATTTCTGAGTGGTTAGTAGAAGTTGGTACTAGAGTTTGCTTAGACGATTTCCAGGAAATTTTACTTCCGCCACAAAGTAAAAAACGTATCCAGTCTGGGACTTGGAAATACGTGGTTCCGACAAATACCCAACATCTGCGTAGCCTATCAATGAATAGGTCTTGATTCCTCCTATAAAACAACACATGATTTTCGATCCCTTATAGTTATTGGAAGATTCTTTGACGCCTTTCCAATGTCTTTGGTAGGCTCTGAACAGTACCTAGTAAGAAAATTGACCGCGAATGCAACGTCCAGCCGTCTACTTTCCGCATCTTCTGTCCAGGTTTGAACTGCAGCTCGGTTTGCTCTCTATCTGTTCACAAATTGATAAATTAACTCCCTTGTTAGATGCTGCAGCACGGTGTTTTTATTTTTGTGCAGCATGGTATTGACAACTAGAAAAGAGTTTCATGTCTGGACACGATCTGATCTTGACAACCCGAAGTCTGGGACAAGTACTTTCAAAGTAGACAATGATTGTTGAAATAATTATTAATTTTCGAGTTAATTTAATCCAAGTAAATATCATGACAGTACAATACCCAAGATGAACTAGCATAGGAAGATTAGACATGCGACAAAAGGAAAGGCAACGACCTAGCACATCACACAATTTCTGTAATTTTTAAGATGCTTGATGTTCTTTTTTTCTGCACTTGGCAACTTTAATGTAATACTTAGTAGATGATAGACACCAGGGTTTCTTTTTCTGATTTGCCACTTTTTTTTGAATGGGTTACTGACATCCATATACATCCTGCATTCTGCTGCACGAATGGCTGGGTTCAGTGGCATCATCAATATTAAGTTTAAGCCACCCAATTTCAGGTCACCGCCATTTAAATCTTCAGTTCTCAAGATGTTGTCGTCAAGTCCAGTGACTACCAATTCACCAGCAACCTCGATGGACCTTCGGGGTTGGTACTGTACATCTGTTTCCCAAGTGATTGGTTTCAGTCTTGGCATGGTTAGAGTCTTACAGAGTTGATTACTACCGGGGCAAGGCATGGTCTACCAACTGAAAGAAAGAAGAAGAAACGAAGAAAAAACCCGCTACTAAACAGTGAAGTGCATTGCCATTGCAAAGTCTTTTAGCGGGTTGAAAACGAGTTCTTGCCCAGATTGTAGCGCCTTTGTCTCATGTATCTGCAGAGAAGATTCTGATACTGCTCCATGAATTATGCACAGAAAGAAACCCATGCTTGATACAACTGAAGCTATCAGAGTATCTCCGAGGCTTCGCTGTTTATTTGCCTGACCCAAGAATTTTCCATCATAAATGTTTTTAGTTGTTTCTTATTCATGATCACAAAACATATAAGAATTTTTTTGACAGGAACTGTGGGCTTTATGAATATATGCTGGTTCAGCAAAATTGCTAGCAGCCACATTAGATACAAAGCTAGGCCCTGAGCAGCCAAGGCATGTGCAACCATATCACGGCCACGAATACACGATACAATACTGAAACTGTTAAAGCTAGCAATTAGAATAAACTTGTTTTGCTGGAAGAGAGCGCCATCTCCCGATTCAGTTAATTTTCGACGGGGACGAGCGATTACTATATGCCACCCACGCTGACGCCTTAGCTCCCTCAGAGTCAGCGACTTGTTCATTTTGCAGTCTGATTATTGTGGGTAGGCTTCGCTCCACCCCACATGAAAGTCAAGCCTCCGTCGTCACCAACAACCGTATAATTTGCACTCCGAGGCTCTACCCGGCCGATGGTCGCGGCGTCAGCTTTACCCGTAGCAGCAGAAACGAGCTCGCCTAACAACAGGAAATCGAGGTAAGATTAGGGCGTAAGCAGTATATATATGGCAAGTAATACTACACAAATTACGTGAACAATCTTTGGGAGAACCTGCATTGTTCGCTTTAGTCTGATGCTCGGAATCGGATGGCCGTGCGGTGGAAGAGCTTGGATTGAGCGACATACTTCGTTTTCTCTGAAGAACTACACAAATACCTGTAACACTCTCGTTTTCTATGAACTACACAAAGATCTTTTTTTCTGCGAATGGGACTACACAAAGACCTTGGTATGTAGTTACACGCTCTTTGCAAATCCTGTACGGTATATAATGGCCAGAGCTTATTTCTTATGGACGAAGAAACACGGTGCAACATCATCCATTGTCTGGAAATTTCTGCACCGGTTCTGAGTAAATTCGGGCATAATAAGTTTAGACTGCTTTCCCTACATATATATATGTACAGTAGCCAAGTGTTTTTTTCTACTGAAACGAGTAATCGCGTCCGTATGTTTAGACTGTTTCGTATAATCTTACGTACATCCAGACACGTCCCACAAGGTAGCTAGCGGAACGTGAATGCTTACTTGCTCGGACAATCTTACAAGCTTGAGTCAACCGGTTGGTGCCATGACGACCGTGTCAGGTAATTGCTTCCTCTTCGTATCCGCGTCCATTTACAGTATTGGGCTGGGGTCCATTGAAACCGATCGACGTCTCTGGCCCAAAACCTCTATACACACATCTAAGCAAGAAATATTTGACACCACTGAAAACAGTGCGTCGGCCCCCAGCCCACAAACCATGCATCAAGTGCAAACTGCCACTGCCACACGCTCTGCCTACACGAAACGAGTAAGAATGCAAAGTTTCGATGGGTGGTCACTGCCTCACATGGATTTTATTTTTCAGCACTACGCGATGTCAAGTAATTAAATTTGTATTGTGTGCAATTTGTCTTGTGGATTTGTTTTGCCTTCAATAATGAATAATTTCATTCTTATTTGAGAATGAGCAAAAGTACAATTGAACACCTTTTGAGTTGCAGAGAAAACTACCACCAGCCATAGCAACGATCATGATGATTCAATAAAAGATCTCGCTCGTGAGAATTATTTCTTATATTGATTACATGCAAGCATGCAAAGCTTTTGACCGACAAATATGACTTTGACTTGTGAAATTGAAATGAATTATCAGAATAAGCTTGGAAATTTGCTAGCCAAACTATCTAGAAGTGATCGTCTAACCGAATTATGTTTACAAAGCCCGTAAACTCCACACCATCTTCTCCCAGGTTGACGACGTCCATACCTGGCATGGTATCCAAGGCCTCGACCTCAACGAGACAGTCTGCGGTGACTCCCTCGTGTTGCAAGGGGCACCATTCACGTTCAACAAGGGCTCCGCCGCGGGTGGCACCAACTGTTAGTGATTGTGAAGGAGGTTTCATCGAGCACAAGCCAGAATTAGTTGATGGAGATAAAAGGTGGCGACCTTCATTGTGGGAGATAAAAGGTGGGCGACCTTCTTTGAGGTGCAAAACATGTGAGGCTTAAGCTTGAACAACAAAGGTTGAAACCAAGAAAATTAAAACGAAATCAGAAAAAAAAATGACCAAGGAAGCGAAGATTCTAATCCAGAGCTTGAGATTCTAACCACCCAGAGCTTGGTTTGATCAAGCTCGTCAACGCATATTAGGGGAAATAGATTAATTTCTATCCAATTTGGTGACATTTTGGGAATGTATTGAGATGGCCGGCTTTGGTGATTGACCATGAATTTTGGTGGCTGTGGCTGTATATTTGTGTGTTCTTACTAATTGTGTGTTTTATACCCGATATTAGAAAAAGAGTTAAAATGTTGAAAAAACAAAAATCAACAGGGCCCGAACGCCGCTGAGGGTAGCCAGTCTCATGTTTTCAAACATGTGTTCGGACACCCCAAAATGAACAATATTTAAGAGTCCTGTATCCATTGGTAGCCTGACTTGATATCATGGTCAAATTTCAAATGCTGCATTCGTGTGGAGTACACTGCCGCTGTCCCATTCACCATCGTTATGAGCTAGGCGGGCCCACGACCACTACTTAGTCAGTTAGCGTGTCTAGCTTATTTGGTTTTGGACGTACTGTGACTCAACTGTCAGCGTCTTGTACGTCACTATGAACAGTGGAGTTGTCTTGGAAATTTGTTGTCTGAAATGTTGCTACTAAAAGACTAGAATGTTCTTGGATGCTGAGAGCCTGCCAATATACCGATTTTTCTAGTCGTACTTCAGTGATTTATTTTGAGTTAATGTATATATAATCATATAAAAAAATGTACACACCGCATAGACTTATGACCATTTTAATTTGTGAATGAAAATGGTGTAGTCTGGTAAGAGAATACATGACATATTGTCTCTCTTTTTTCCCTTTTCAAATGTCAAGTGACCTGATCAGGCGTGCGCCGTCAAACATCACAAACTTGTGATTTTCTTGTGGCTAATTCATGGTAGTAGTCTATTGGTCATACTAAGAAAGTACATTAGATTCGTCAACCTGTTCTTACATAAGAGACACAACACATGGATAACAAATACTGAGCTCTCATCTCACATAGTAAGCATTACATTACACAGATGACATATACAAGGCTCTCACCTGAGAGTCACATAGGTCAGAGAGTCCAACCAACTGAACTTTATTTGATTTCATCACAGAAACATAGAACTGAATATTCTGTACAACGCAAGGTTACTACTGTACATACAATGGAGATTACTACTGTACAATGACGCCAAAGTATATGAACATCCCAGAGCCTTTACATTGTGATGATGACGATGACGAAGCTGAGTCAACCAGGAGTTGCCGAGCATTTAGGCTTGAACGTGGACGGGTCGGAACACATCATCACATTCTTACCCATCGCAGGCAGGTCTCGGTTTTCTCTTATATCGTCTTCATATGAGCCGCCCTGTCATAACACAACAACCATGCATTTCATGTATCACGTGAAGGCAGCAAACTATAATTTAATCATAAACTGAACACAATCTTGTAGACGGGAGGATTTCTCTCAACCCTCTACCTAAATTAAGTAATGGTAAGATGGTTAAGAATCTTGGGCAAAAAAAGATGGTTCAGAATACAGTTTCTTGTTCAAGGTTATTCCAAATCTCCTATGTACTTGACCATTTCGCACAAATCTGGAGCGATCAATCAAGATCCCCAGCGAACCCACAAGGCGGCCACAACCACTCTAATGGCTTTGGTTCGCACAAATTTAACTGCCTACTCACACAGCAAGTTGATATATATACCGACGTCAAACTTAAATACATAGTAGGTGAAAGTTGATATATCTCTCACCATTTACTTTCGGTTCGCTCCACCCCGTATAAAAGTCAGGCCACCATCCGGATTTACAAACGTATCATCTACGGTCGTATCAGGCTTCTTGTCTGAACCGTCTCCCACCGGAGAACCCACCGTATCAGGCTCCTTGTCCGGCCGCATCCGGCAGCAGACGGCGGCGGCGCTGGCTCGTCCATAGCAGCAGCACTCACGAGCTGGCCTGAAAGCAACAAATCTAGGTGAGACAAACACAGAGCTAAGCAACAATCCAAGAAAGAGTACAGATCATGCGATGATAACCTTTGCGGGATCGATCCTGTCGTTTGAACGGAGTTTGCGGCTGGCTGCGGGTGGAGAAAGCTTGACGCTCGTATGTGTTTCTGGACTCCCAATCGGGCTCATATAAATAGGCTACGAACGACAGGAACTGCTTTGGAAGCTTCTTTTTCACAAGTCTTTACGCTATCCTTATACTAATTTTGTAGATATATAAGTACTTAGCCCAGAAACTTCCATAGTACCCTACCTATTTCCATGTCCGAGCTTAGGTGCCACGCGCCCCCACGCGACACCATCTTGTACTCGCAGGCTTTTTCTTCAGAGCCAAGGAAAACGCGGGGAATTCATCAGCGTCCGAAGCGCGGCCTCAACCGACCTATTCTAAGCTGGACTGCTCGAGTTTTCTAGCTTGACTTGCTATCATCGTCACCCTTCCGACCCGGGTCCAGTGTACTACTGGTCAGGTTCCTGTGTTTTGATTCCTCCACTTGGCTTCAGTTTTGGTCAACACACTTTTGCCCTACAAGTTTCCAACGGCCGGCCGGATCACGTTGACAAATAGAGAAGGCGCATCTTGCGGACAAACGATTGTGCCTCCCACGGCGCCGTCTGAAAGAAGAAAAAAATAAGTGGGTGCTCGCGCAGTCCCAGACCAAATTCTATGTCGGCAAAAGTGGATTCTGGACTTTTTCTTATTAACTTTTTTATTTTTTATTTTTGTTTTCTGTTCTTATTTTTGGATCATTCGAATTTTCCGTTTTCCTTGTTTTGTATATTTTTGAAAATGCTAAGATTTTAAAATTCATTTTTATTGCAAAATGTTTTAATTTTAAAATATTCAGATTTGAAAATTGTTCATTTTTTAAAAATGTTCAAATTTGAAAATTGTTCATTTTGAAAATTGTCCAGATTTAAAAATTGTTCATATTACAAAAATGTTGATTTTTTAAAATGTTTCAGATTTAAAATTTGTTTATTTCTTTTCATTGTTTACTTAAAAACTAGCAAGGTGGCCCTCGCAAATGCGTGGGCATTGCCTTTAGCGTATTATATATGTTAATGAAATTAATTTTGATAGATCATGTAAAATCATAATTTTAAATCATAACATTTTATAATTGTTGTAAATATTATGGTAGATAAACTATCAGCTAAGTGGAATCTTTAAATTTATGAAATAATTAGCTAGTCTTCCATTTCGAAAAAGTATCATATCACAAATTTTAGAAATTCGTTTACTTCTAGTTGTAGGCAGCATTATTTTACTGCTGCCTCCGATCCGTAAGAAGTGTCGCGGCCTTATACATGTGTATGCAAATTCTAGTGGTGTATCATATTAAATTTTAAGAATAAGAAATCAAATAAAGTTCCGCACAAAAACCAACATAAACTCACAGTTGTATTAATACATCACAGTGAAACCATACAAACTCATTAGATACGATCTATTTCCAAATTTTATACTCAACTAATTTATTTATTTTTTAGTTGAGTGCGACTTATAAAAATACATTTTGATTTATATTTTTCAAAACTAAAAATATTGAGTCTATAGGATATTTGTAAGAATATTATTTTATACTAACTCTAGAATTAGTTTCAACAAAAATTGTAGCATATCATTTGTAATAAAAAACTAATATTATCCATCACCTAACGTGAGAACCACCCATCTTGTTGGTATTCATAGTTCGGCTGAAGCCTTCAAACTACAATCATTGTTTGATCTTTATATAACACGTTGAAGTAAGTTCACGAAATCTTCTGACATGATGATGAATCATGAAGTAGCTGAATTTTTAACTCTTCTACCCTATAAAAAGGCTCTGAGAGGTGAGAGAGGAAGTAACCGATCTCATACGTGTATTTTAGGCATATTACAATTTCTTGAGATTGGGTGGTGTCATACGGAATAAAAGCCCGTTGAATTTGTCTAATGTTTTGTGCTTTTATGTGGATCAACGCTTATCAAATAGTGGTCCATGGAACCAAATGGTTCTCTTGCCTTTATTTTTATTGTTTCAACCAAACCTTGGCTTTGCGCCATTTGTGTATAACTAAAGATGATTACTCTTATGAATATGAGTCGATGCCTGTCGATAGCGAGCCAATAGTGATACCTTTGTCAATCTAAAAACTGCTCGACTCAAGTCGTCAATGGACAATATAGTGTGAACATGTGTATATATATGGTGGTAGTGGGATCGTGAGTAAATCTACATCGTACTCAATATTTCAAACAATTATAGTTTTATATTAACGTTTGATTTTCAGTCATGCACACACACACACACACACAATATATGAGTACATTTTTTTCACCATGTTCCAGCTAGCTAGTGTAAGTAGTTCCAGTTTTTTGAACGGGCGCTGATTTGATTCTTTATCCGTTATCTATTTCATAAACAAAAGGAAGGGAAAGATTTACATTGGTTTCTTTATTTGTTTTTTATTTCATATAAACAAAAGGAAGGGAAAGAATTAGATTGATTTCTTTATCCGTTTTCTATTTCATATAAACGAAAGGAAGAGAAAGATTCATGATGAGCCGTCAAAAAAATTTAGACTGGCTCAACTTGCTTATGATGAGCCGTCAAAATTTTGAGCGGGCAGAGCTTGTTTTTCTATGTTTTTTAGTTACATGTCTGATTTTAATTTCAAAGAAAAAAGAAACAGAGATAGTCAATCGTACGTATGGCCCATAGGTTAGCCAAGTAGTACGATTTTTTAACTGTGCCATCTAGTTTCTCGACCACATTGCATGCTAGTCAATCGCATGGCTATAGGATTGCTTGCTATATGCGTTTCAACAAAAAAAAAGGATTGCATGCTATACTATCGTACGGCCGGAGGATTCCTTCATCGTGCTTAGATACGCGCTTATTAAAAAAACCATCTATTCTTCTACGAAACTCTAGCTACGTGATAGTCTTGTACTTACGTGACATAAGTTTCTCTTGTACACGTTTAATGTTGTACGTAACACATCTTAATTTAACCCCTGGTTAAATCTTAGCGGTCAATTTTGAATCTAACTGTTAAAATAATTTTGATGATGTGGACTAACGTGGTGTCTTGAAAAACTCTCTCATTTTGCTTTTAGTATATAATAGATAGAAAAGAAAAGAAAAAATAAAAACAAATCAAAGAAAAATAACACTACCTGTTATTGTTATTGTGCCGCATTCGGAGCGGCCCAGCAGGGAAAACATCGCGGACCAAATTGGGCCGAGCCCAATAACATGGGAGGGTACACGGACGAGACATTTCGTCCGACGCGTTATACTGGGGCTCCCGGTTAGAGGCATACGGCCATGATAATCCAGCCCTGATGTAAGTTTTTCCGACTTGTGCAACCAAGGGTGTGTCTTTGTTTCTATGTTTTTTTCGGATCTTGCTTCAACATTGTTTCTTCCCTCGAAACTAACTCCTTTGTCATTAGCTCTTTCAACTTGATGACGAGGACGATGTTGAATGAAAGGGAAAAAGCGGCAAGAAAACCGGCTTTACATGTGGGCCAGGGCCCAACGAAGTTTTGGATGATGAGCACACTGAGTGAGAAATTATTGGGAGAAGATTTCCCCTGCACCTTGAGAGACTTAGAGCCTTTCTAGGAGATACAGTACAATCTCGTAACAGATATATGGTATCCGGTATGCACTAAAATTATTTTGCGGTACGGGAAGGGCTAGGGCAGAACAGATCCACGAAATCGTACTACATATTTAAACTGAAATGAACAACTCGAATTCGCGGGAGAAATTTTACATAGCCGGATGCAAGAACTATAACTAAAACTGAAATTAAACTAAGATCTACTTCCTCTTAGGGTGATCTACCGATTTACAAGCCGAGCTCCTCCTTCTCCATGATCTAGCGCACCGCCCACGCGAGGTCATGCTCGTCCACCGCCGCTTGGAGGTGTTCCGCTTGGAGGTGTTCCGCAGCGCCGGAGCTCCTACCTCCCTCACGACCGTGGTGAGCACGAGCTCGTCGTCGGCCCGCTTGAAGACCGGCACGAGCTGCTCCGTCAACAATTTCGTGCTGGTGCCGCCGGAGCCACGGCGGCCACAGCTGACGATGACCTCGCCGACCGGCAACAGAGGCAGCACGTATCCGTCGTCGTCCTCCTCCGGCTTCTTCCTTCTCCAGCCATTGGACGACCTGCCCGCCTCCGCGTCATGGGCCCTCGGAGGGAAGAGCTGCTCCCACCGGCGGCTTTTGTATGAGCGGCGGAGCCGGCCTCCTTGTCCTCGCCCGGAGGCCCACGGCTTCCGCCGCCTCCTTGTTTCGATTTATCCAGTTTTTTGAGTATTATTCTTTTGTGTAAGACTAAATATCCAAAATTATGAAGAAAAGTATAAAACGAGTTTCGAACCAAAGACGTGCTATATGCAGACACGGCAGAACACAGGAATGCCGCTGCACTATAATCAAGGTAGAGTCCTATTTGAGTTTAAATTCTAAATAACCCTTCCAGCAAGAATTTGAATTTGAAATTTGCTTTCAAAATTCGTTTCTTTTCTGTAACACTAAATCTCCAAAATTATGAAGTATAAAACGAGTTTCGAACCTGAGACCTGATATGTGCAGACACGGGAGAATAGAGGAATACCGCTGCGCTACAATCAAGATTGAGTCATATTTGAGTTTAAATTCTAAATAACCCTTCCAGCAAGAATTTGAATTTGAAAATTGTTTTTGAATTCGTCTGGTAACCAAAACCTTGGGCTGGACACAATCTAGCGGCGCCTGTGTTTTATTTCTTTTTCCCGCTGTGCCCGTTCTGGTACCTTATTTTCTTCCTTCGCTCCCTTTCGCCGGCTCTCTTCTTTGCGATAATTCAGTCAGTTTCCGAACACCTAGAGCATCGACCGTTTGGATACCGACGCCACAAATTCCAAACTATTGACAGTGGCGTCCATCTGGACTTACCCATCGACAGAGTCGTTATCAAACCTACGTGGGTCGACCCTCAGTACTACTTGACGACTAAGCGTGATGTGGGGCTGTTTGGTTGAACGTTCGAATAAGCAACTTGTCAATGGTCTGCGGTGGGTTGTTTAGCAATTTGGTTGTGGTTAGTAAAATGTATGGAATGTTCCAGGGATGTTGAGATTCTGTTGAAATGGTCTATTATTCATACATCAATGGTGCACCTAAGAAAATATATTTTATTATATTCATCAACCTTTTTGTACACAAGCAATACAACACATGGGATAACATACACTGACCTCTCATCTTACATAAGCATACATCACACAGGTCGTCCTCATCAACTGTTTTTTTCTTTTGCTGGTTTCATCATAGAATCACAAATATATATTATGTCACGATCGAGAAATAATACGGAGTAGTACTTGTTTTCTTCAGACCATCCGGTCATTACTTGTCTGACCTTGTAAAACGAAGCCGAAGGATATATAAACAGCCCCTCGATCAGTCTTTATATCGAACAGTCAACCAGCCGTTGCAAGCATGGAGGCTTGAATACTGACGGGTTGGAACACATGAGCACATTTTTACCATGCATCGATCCCGGACGGCCTGTATTTGCTCTTATATCGTCTTGTAAATTAAACGCCCTGTCATAACAAAAACGAATACAACACTCGAACCAATATGACCGTTAGCCACCACCGCTCTCGCGACGCCCATGGCGACGGCGCCCGTCTCGCGCCCCGCGCCGGTGCCCGCGCTCCTGCTGCTGCCCCGTGCCTGCCACGACCGCCGCCGCCTCCGGCAGCTCTGCCTCCTGGTTTCACGCCGGCGTTCCTCGGGGGAGCCAATTCGACCCGCGCCCCTGTTTGTGCATCTGGTTCTGGCGGCCGGTCGCCGGCCTCTTCGCCGGCGCGGGGGTGGGGGGCCCCTGCGCGGCTGAGGAGCGTGGTCCGCGGCTCCCTCGACCTCGGCACGCCTTCGCCGGCGGACTGCGCGGCCATCAACGAGGCGCTCTCGTCCTGGCGCCGGGCAGGTTGTCCTTCTTCCTCGACATTTAAGGCGGCTCCGGCAGGAATCCTTCGCACCGCGTCGTCATTCATTGCTCCTGCGCACCCACGACCTCGCCGGTCCGTGCGGTTCAACGTCCCTGGGCCTCGCATTCAAGAGGATCCGTACTCGCCTACTGCTCGCCTTCATGGCGGGTCGCGTCGCCCGTCCCCTCCATCTCCGGCATGGGATGGCTCGGGGCTAGCCCCTACGTCTGCTGACGACGAGGGATGGACTATGGTGCTAGGTCGCCGAGACCTACGCGCGGCGCGTGCTGCGCTCTGCCAAGAAAATTCAATGCCACTCCGGTCGGCCTCCTCTGCTCCTGCCCGTCACCGCTATTGCTACCTCGCCAACGCCCCCTCCAAGCACAGACGCGCCAACGACACTCAGCTCGCTCCCCGCGCCTCCAGGATACGCCGCACCACCCTCCGCCCCTGCTTCCGGTGCCAGGCCACGGACCACCTGCTCGCGGACTGCCGGGATCCGCTCCGGTGCGCCACCTGTCGACGCTGGGGCCACGGTGCCGGCGACTGCAAGCCCCGGCCACCCCCGCCCCTACCGCCTACGCCGCCAGCTCAAGCTCCTCGCCCCGCTCCTGTTCCGCCCGGCTCCATGGAGTTCCTCGGCGACGCGGCGTCTCGCACCCCCGAGGACACGTGCGTCATCGCCACCTCCTACGACCTCGACTGCGCGCGGCTCGACTGGGAGCACTCTGCAATCGTCGCGTGGGTGCTCTCCCCGCCGCCCGGCACCGACCGCACCGACGTCGACGACGCCTTCCGCAGCAAGTTCAGCCTCCGCCCGTCCGACCTGATGGTCAGCTCCCACTTCGATGGGTACCTCGTCAAGTTCGCCGACGCTGCGCTGAGGGACAAGGTCATGCGCACCAAGCGGTGCACCTTCAAGCTCTACGGCCTCGAGCTGCACTTCCGGCCATGGCGCGCTTCCGGCAACGCCTTCAACGCCGACCTCGTCCACCGCGTGCACCTCCACGTCGAGAACGTGCCGCCGTATGCTTGGCGCCCGGAGATTGTGGACCAAATCCTTGGCCGCAAGTGCGCCGTGCAGCGGCTTGACGACGGCTTCACCACCATGGAAGTCACCTCGTCTTTTGGGCTCTGGGCGTGGACCGCGGAACCCCATCGCATCCCCAAGGTTCTGTACTGCACGTTTGCAAACAAGGCGCCCGGCGGCTTATCTTCTCTCGTGCGCGTCGCGGAAGACCGGCCGGACCAGTGGAAGCGTGGCATCACCTTTCGCGTCCTCCTCCACATCGACACCATCGAGGACTACTCAAACGCGCCTCTGCTCGATGGCGGCGAGCCCATCTCCAACTTCTTGCCTGCCGTGCACACCCTCCCGCAGTGGCGCCTTGGCGGGATCGACGGAACGGCCGCGACATACGGGACAGCGCCTCCCGTCTCCATCCCACCTCTCGGTGAGTTTCGTCAGGAGGACGCTGTGGAGAGCAGCCGCCGGCGCGCCTCTCGCACCCGCGGCTCGCACGGCGGGGGTTCTTCCTCGAGGCAGGAGGCTGCCGTCGATCTCGGGCGCTCGGCACGCTCTCGCAGCCGTGCTGCGCGTGATGCTCATGATGGTGCTGCCGGTGGCGGCCGGTGGCACCGGTCGCGGAGCCGTGGCACCAGGAAGTTGACGCGGTCTCTCTCGCGCCTAGGCGCGACACGCGCCGCGACCGGTATGGAGGCCGCGCGGAGTCCACACGCCCACGCTCGCGATCCCGCGATGGTGGTCGCAGCAGCTCCCGTCACGACAAGCGCTGCGATGATCGCGATCTCCGTCGGCACAGCAGGCGCGAGGACGGAGACGACTATGATGAGGACCATCACCGCTCGGAGCGACGCAGCTACCTCAGGGCGCCCAGCGCCAGCGGCCTCGGCCGCTATGGCGTCAAGAACCGCGACGGCGAGAGCTCCAGGCGGCATCGCTCCCGCGAGTACAATCAGGAACACAGACGCCACCATGGATTCGCGATGCTTCAGCTGCCGTCCATCATCGTCTCGGGCCCGCTGCCGCCTCTCCCCATGGCGGTGCCGGCTCCGGGGAAAATCCTCTCGGACGCGGAGGTCACGGAGAAGCTGCAAGACCTTTCTCGTGAAGGTGCGGCCGCGATGCGCGCTGTTCTCCCCGAAATCCTGGGCATCGGCAACAAGAAGGCTCCTCCTCCGACGCCGGCGGCTCCTCGCACCTCTCCTTTCCAGGAGACATGCCGCAATTGGATCGACTCCATCCGTGCCGCGCCGTCGTCGCTCACCCTTGGCTCCTCCCGCCTCGCATCTCCGCCGCCTTTCACGCTGGCAAGCTCGGAACTGCTGCCTGATCCTAGCCTGAGCGCCTGGACCGATGACGCGGCGCCCTCACCGACCATTCCGCGCCCTCCCTCACCGGCTCTCCTCCGCGAGCACGTCCCGCTCTCTTGGGACGATGATGATGCTGTTACTGGGCTTGAGGCCTGGTCCGTCTCGGTGCCCATCACTGGCGATCGCGCGGCGGATGTACCCCTGACGCTTGATCACGATGCCATCGCTGCTAGCCCCACTGCCACTGCCGGGTCGGAGGTGATCGGCGCTGCTGTCAGGCGCTCGGACGACTCGCCTACGCCTACCGACATGGTTCTGGGGGACGCGGCTGTGCGCTCTCCGGTTGGGGAGCTGAGGGCCATGGCCGCCGTGCCGCGGCTCCACGACGTCGACTTTCAGCTCGACATCGACGAGCTGGGCGCCGCTCTGGACCTGGCAAGCCTCGACGAGCTCGTCGATGATTTCGGCACGGCGGATGGGACGGCGCTGGGAGGGGCTGCGGGCCGCCTTTTCGCTCGGCCGAGCGTCCCTCTTCTGCCTTGCCCGCCCCTCGCGGCGCCTCCGGTCACCGAGGAGCCCTCGGCGGTGCGGCGCAGCTCCAGGCTCGGGGTGAAGCCGAAGATGCCGACGATGGACAAGGCCATCCGTGTCCTTTGCCTAAAGTTTGGCATCGACATTGGGGAGGAGATGCCTCTCGCTCGGGCTCGTAAGGAGTACGAGGCTTGCTACAAGAACACGCTCACGGACACGTCGGTTGATGGTCTGAACCGGCTATTCAGGATGAATGTGCCCAGCTTTGATGCCGTCAATGACGCTCTGGTTGCCATGGCTGGGCCGGGGGGCACGGAGTTCGCCTCGTCTGCTGATCAAGAAATTGTGGTCTGATTTGCTGGCCTCTTCAGCGTGTACCATCGACTTTTCTTCTCTGCATTCAGCTAGCTAAGGTTTATTCAGCTATTTGGTGGGCTTGTCACCTTTAAGACTACTTCTGCTAGAACTACCGCTGCGACTACTTCTGCTTCCACGACTCTCTCCACAAGCTATCTCCGGCCTCAAATGTCTGAACCAATCCTCGACCTCGCTGACTGGAACACTCGCGGGCTAAACGACCAGGCTCGCAAAGACACCGTCCACGCCATGTTCGCCAATACGCCCTGCCATATTGCTTGTCTGCAAGAGACAAAGCTCGACTTCATCGACCACGCTACTGCGGCCTACATTGGGGGCTATAAGCTTTGCTCTTTCGCTCACAGACCGGCCATCGGAACTAGAGGGGGCATCATGTTCCTCTGGAACGAGGATTATGTCTCTCTGACAAACATTCACATTGGGACTCATCTAATCTCCGCTGACGTCTGCATCCGCGCCTGCGGAACTACCTTCAAGCTGACCAATGTTTATGGGCCCAGTACTGATGTCGACAAAAGGGCTTTTCTGGATGAGGCAATTGCCCAAGCCCCTCTGAATGACGAAAAGTGGTTGATCATTGGTGATTTCAACCTCATCTACCAGGCTTCGGACAAGAGCAACTCAAACCTCAATTTTCGCCTCATGGGCCATTTCCGTCAAGCTCTGAACTCTTGCCATCTTAAGGAGGTCAAGCTCCAGAATAGAAAGTACACCTGGAGCAACGAGAGAGCCGACCCAACTCTGGTCAAGCTTGATAGGGCTTTCTGCAACCCTAGCTGGGACCTCGCCTTCGGAAATCACGTGCTCACAGCCCTCTCCTCGTCGCTCTCGGATCATTGCCCCCTTATGCTCTCAAGCCTCAGCGGCCCTCGCCGCCCGCCTTCCTTCCGTTTTGAGAACTTTTGGACTAAGATGCCGGGGTTTCAGGAGGTTGTCTACTCTGCTTGGAACGAACCTACCACGCATACACAGCCTGTGCACGTCTTCAACCATAAGCTCAAAATTACGGCCAGAAAACTTCGCTCGTGGAGCAAAAGCCTCTTCTCTGATCACAAGTTGCAGCTCTTCATGGCTCTAGATGTCATCCTCCAGCTGGACATTGCGCAGGAATCAAGGACCTTATCTACCGCGGAAAGAAATCTCCGCGCAGGTCTAAAGAAAAAGGTCATGGGTCTCGCAGTTCTGGAGCGCACCAGAAAAAAACAAGCCTCGAGGATCAATTACCTCAGGGAAGGGGACGCAAACACAAAGTTCTTTCACCTCAGAGTCAACTCTCGCAGAAGGAAAAACCACATTCAGAGGTTGCAGCACAATGGTGGTTGGGTGACTGGACATGATGACAAAGCAGCCGTGATTCTTGATCACTTCTCTCACGTCCTTGGTCAACCCCCGCCGCGTGAGATCGACCTGAACTGGGAGGAGATTGACCCTGGTACCATGGACCTGGACGACCTGGCCCTGCCTTTCTCGGAGGAGGAAATTGGGCTTGCTATTGCGGATATGCCAAAGGACAAAGCCCCTGGGCCTGATGGTTTCACCACGGCGTTTTTCTCCTCTTGTTGGGACATCATTCAGCCGGACCTTATGCGAGTCATCGATGCTTTCTCAGAGCTTTCCGTCAACAATTTCCGTGTCATCAACTCCGCCAACATCACTCTCCTGCCAAAGAAAGAAGGGGCTGACTCGATTTCGGACTTTCGCCCTATCAGCCTGATCCACATTGTCCCGAAGATCATTGCCAAAGCCATGGCTCGCCGCCTCAGCCCTAAGATGAATGACCTCGTCTCCAACTGCCAAAGCGCCTTCATCAAAACCAGGAGCATCCACGACAACTTCATGTACGTCCGGAACACTGCTCGGCGGCTGCACCGCGCTCGATCGCCAACTCTGCTCCTCAAGCTCGACATCGCCAAAGCTTTTGACTCAATGCGATGGGATTACCTCCTCGACGTCATGCGGCGCCGGGGTTTCCCCCTAGATGGAGGGCTTGGGTTTCCATCCTCTTCTCCTCCTCCACTTCTCGGGTCTTGCTGAATGGCATACCTGGTCTGGACATCATTCATGGAAGAGGCCTCAGACAGGGAGACCCGCTTTCCCCACTCCTCTTCGACATTGGCATCGACCCTCTGAACAGAACACTTGAGCTTGCCACTGATGAGGGGCTCTTGCAGCCACTGCCGGCCCACCTGGCGAATCTAAGGGTTTCTCTATACGCCGATGACGCTGCAATTTTTCTGGTGCCCACGTCTGATGACATCTCCAACCTTGCATCCACCCTGCAAGGGTTCGGAGAGGCGACGGGTTTGGTTACCAACTTTGCCAAGACCTCTATCTCCCCAATTCGTTGCGAGGACACTGACTTGACCGCAATGATGGCGGATTTCCCGGCTACGATCACCCAATTCCCCATTAAGTATTTGGGGCTTCCTCTCGCCCTTGGCAGGCTTCGGCGGGCGGATCTTCAACCTTATATCGATAAGACCGCCTCTCGCCTGCAGCCATGGAAAGGGAAATATGTCAACAGAGCAGGCTGCATGGAACTTGTCAAATCGGTGCTCTCCTCGATGCCCATCTTCCTGCTCACGGCAATCAAGGCTGACAAGCGAATTCTAAAGGCGTTTGACAAGATCAGAAGAGGAATGTTGTGGAACTGCAGCGAAAAGGTCAGTGGAGGAAAATGCAAGGTCAGCTGGGACAAGGTTTGCCGCCCAAAGGTTCTTGGGGGGCTGGGAATCCTGAACCTGGAAAAGTTCTCTAGGGCCCTTCGTCTGAGATGGTTGTGGCACGAGTGGGCCTCTCCTGATAAACCTTGGGTGGGCACAGAAACGCCAAATGATGACATTGACAAGAGCCTCTTCAACGCGGCAACCCGGGTCACTATTGGGGACGGCCACAAGGCTTCTTTTTGGGGATCATCTTGGCTTGACGGGATGCCCCTTAGCGCCGTCGCCCCAGATCTCTTCGTGGCCTCTAAGCGGAAGAAGAGAAACGTCCACGATGCCCTCACTGACTACAAATGGATTTCGGACCTGGATGTTGATAACTTCACTGTTGGCCACATTGCTCAGTTCGTCCTGCTCTGGAACCTCCTGCAGGGGGTCACTCTGTCCCCTGGAACCGATGACACCATCATCTGGACCCTATCAACTTCTGGGGTTTATTCGGCCAAGTCTGCCTACAAAGCACAATTCATTGGCGCCTCTTCTTGCTCGTTCATGGACGTCGTTTGGAACACCTGGGCCCCTCCAAAGTGCTCTTTCTTCGCTTGGCTCGCCGTCCAGAACCGGCTGTGGACGTCGGACCGTCTCGCCATCAGAGGGTGGCCGCACCAGGCCATGTGTCAACTTTGCAGATGTCAGCCTGAGACTGGCAGGCACATGTTTTTCGAGTGTCGCTACTCTAGAAGAATTTGGGCAGAGGCTTCCCCCTGGCTCCACTGCCCCGCCATCACTAGCAGCCTCGCTGTTGCCAAGCCCACCATTTTGGACTACTGGAAGGGGCTAGCCACGACGCCATCTCCCTCTCGCAAGGGCATGCAGACGGCGATCATTTTGATCACATGGGAGATTTGGAAGGAGCGGAATGCAAGGGTCTTCAACAACAAATTCACGATGCCCTCCGCCCTTTTCCAACGCATCAAGACCGAAAGTAGGAACTGGATCCTAGCTGGTGCCAAGAAGTTCGCCGAAATCATCGGGTGATTGTCGCATGTTTTTTTGAAACGAGGGAGACTTTGTAATCGGTACTTTGGGCTTCGGCCTTTTGTTATCTTTGCTTCTCCTATATCAATATAAAGGCAAAGCTTTTGCCTCGTTTCATAACAAAAACGAAAAACAATGGTTAGCGTGCAAGATAGAGCAAGCTAGGTACACTTTCTAAATACAATTGAACATAATCTTGTAAACTGAAGGATTTCTCTCAACTCCCCAGGATTCCCACCTAAAGTAATCGTACGAATGGTACTGTTTGCTTCAGAGCTGCTCCTACTTGACCATTTCGCCTATACTTCTTGCGTGTAGCGCTAGCTAATCACAGAGTGGTTTGTTCTGGATTCGCAAATCGACTCGTCGGGCTGCGAATGTGGCTAATCGGGAGCGATCGAGCAACATCCCCAGCGAGCCCGATACAGATCAAGCTCATATACTCGAACTTATCGAGTTTGGGTATATTACCTGCAGCTATTGTCGGTTCGGTCCACCACGTATGAAGATCAAACCCCCCTTCGGGTCAACGACCATATCGCTCACATCAGGTTCCTCGTCGCCGTATCTCGCAGATGGTGGCGGCGTCAGCTTGCCCATAGCAGCAGAGGGTGAGCTCGCGTGAGGAACAACAAATCTAGGTCGTATGATTAGAGACATAAGCAGCAAATTGACTAAGGAGAAATACTAATCTTCAAAATAACAGTACATCACGAAAGAAACCTTTGCACGATCCTGTTTCTCGAATGGATGTTGCGGCTGTGGTGGAGGAAGCTATATATGATGCTCGTTGCCCTTGAGGTATTTATAGGTTCGTGTGATGCAAATCTGCACGTTATCTGCTCCAAAGTCCGAACTCGGATATAAACGCACGAAACTACCAAGAGCTAGCAATCTTTGGTGTTTCTCTGCCGATTCTGAAGTTCGCCGAACCACAGAGTTGTCTTGTGTATCCTAATCAGCACAGGCTTATTCTTCTCAGCTAAGGCAACGCATCGAGGGTGACCTTTTGGTAATTGCATGTTTCGCACAAGAGCGGACGTGATTGATTTCTCAAATGACTAACCGTCCAACGACGCATTCTGGCCTGACTGCTTGAGTATCTTGACTTTGCGTACCAAGTATATCCTCTCTCCGTTCCAATCTCCTTGCAGAGGATTCGACCCCCACGTAGGACCCATCCTCATCCTAACGACGCGGATCCAGCATCAGTACTTACCTGGATTCCAGACTTTTTGGATCGATATACTTATCCTAAGTCCTAACAATGCATCGTGATATTATATCTTGTTGGATTTCAGTCTCTTGATAGCTCCAATTTGCTTCAGTTTGGTGCAGTTTGCAACGGTCGAACCACTTTCAGAAACTGAAAAGGCTCATCCTAGATGGGCTGGCTTCCGTCCTGCCCACCAACAGATACATCTCTATTTTTTATCTTTGTTATTTATTTATCTTGAAAAATAGATTTAACTATCACATTTATATTACCAATTTAATAGTTAAGAAAAGATTGATTTTAAAAACAATAATAACACAACTGCAATATATAACGAAAAAATATCCAGCATAAAGAAAATGTTCATGTTTGTTAAAAATTGTTCATGCTTTAATAAAAAGAGGTTCATGGAAAAACATATCTTCAAAAGTTAGAAAAATGTTCATAGGTTAAGAACATGTCTATGACATAAAAGAATATGTTCACGATTTAAAAAAAAAAATAATCCTAAGTTTCGAAGAAAATGTTTGTGGGTTCAAAAATATGCTCACGATTCAAAGAAATGTTTGCCAAATAAAAAAAAGTATTCATGTATTACTCAAAAAAAAAAAAAAAAGATAAAAAAGAGAACGAAATCAATCGAAAACACGTAACAAAACGAAAGGGAAATAACCAATTTTAAAATAAAAAAGCAACCAAAAAGAATACTTGCTGACTATAGTAAGTAAAGCAAAACATTTGTTACCGACAATCCACATTGACTCCCGAGCTCACCTGCTCTTGCCCACTTTCAAAATTCAAACAAAATATGAAAATACTTTGAAAAATAGGCTACATACTTATGGTTGTGTACTTAGTATGTGCAAAGTTTCGTGGTGAAATGACATTTTTTGCTCCGTAGGAAAAAAACAAAATCAGTGCTCATTTTTTGATATGTTTGTTGCCATAAATTAGTACAATTTTTTTGTACAGAGCAAAACAAATGTCATTTTATCACAAAACTTTGCACATACTTATCATACGTTTTTTTCCCATTTTTACGTATTTTTCGAAATGTTTTCATATTATTTTCTGAATTTTGAAAACCGGCAGGAGCAGGTGAGCTCGGGAGTCAAAATGGTGCTCATGTGTTTCTCTCTAAAGGAAAAACAACTAAAATTTCGTATCGATCGGGTCGATCCGTTCTGTCTGTCGACCTCTGCTGCCTGCCGCCGAAATCTGTCCGCCATCTCGCCGTCGACAGGCTCCCTCCGATCTCACCTCCCGCCGCCGTGGCCAAGGTACAACATCTCGTGGACGCGCCATCCCCAGCCTGAATCGCAGGCCCTGTCGTCCTGAGCCCTCATCTCGCAGCCGCCCTCCCAGGCTCTCTCTCCTCCTCCTTGCGACGCCGCCGCCAGGGCCGTCCTCCCGGATGTGCCATCGCCAGTCTAGACGAACACGCTCCGCAGACCACCCTCTCCTCCTGGCATTGCACCGTCTCCTGCCCTCTCCAATTCTCTCTCTCGCCGAAGCCATTGAACCGTCCGTGAAGCTGCCGTCCATGCTTCCATCGATCAGCCGGCGCAGGAGAGCTATGGCCGCTGCGCCCATGCTTCCATCTATCAGGCGCAACAGTAATGCAGCATTCGTCATCCGAACAAAGCACTAGTACTTTTCCTTGTGTTGGTCAATTTGATTGCAGAATTACATTACTGATAGTATCATTGTTGTGTCTCAGGTCCAGATTGGAAGTGGAGACACATGCTGGCCATGGGGGAACGAGGCCAAGTCTATTAGCTTGGACAGATAACTAAGCCACTGAGACGTGACCTGAGAAATGTTGTAAGAAGTTTTTTTTATTACTTAAGGATCTAGCTTCAGGCTTCGAGATATTTTACACTTGTGTGTTAGGATTACTTTACTTAAGGACCTTCCCTTCAGATTTTGAGATATTTTGCGGTTACGTGTTAATGAGTTGCACCATACATTTGGGTTGGAAATGACTACCTGAAAAAAGTCATGATAAGCTAAAAAGATTGTTCCAAACTAGATTTCTAACATACATGCCATGACTATTTGTTTTAGCGACTTTGACGTAAGTACGTGCAAGTTGATGACTAGTGTATCATAGTATTAGTTAATTTACAACATTAAAAGTTGTGGTATTAATTTTTCGTTATGGCATTTTCATGGTACACAAGATATGACATGGAGTAAACTCTGTTCTTAACTCCCATGAAAATACGCTTCTGGAATATTGTGTAGTAGTATTAAAAAAAGTACCTACCTTCAGACCTGGAAATAATTTGCAGTTGTGTGTTAACAATAAGCAAATATGTTCTTGATAGATGCATGCATAGTTGATATGCCCTTGCGTTGTTCTGACTATACATATGTCGTGCAGCACATTGTTTTGTTACCTTGTATGATAATATGCTCTTTGTAAATCACCATACCAAATTAATAGACATGTTTTTTCAGCTAAAGAATATATATTGTTGCTGGTACATTGATCTTTCACTAGTAGAAAATAGGCCTTTCGTTCGGAGATTTAGTCCCGGGCATGTTTGGAACCGGGACTAATGTGAGCATTAGTCCCGGTTGAAAGTGCATGTGTTGCCCCATGCGTGGTTTTGGTAATTGATGACAATCCTTATGGACTAATGTTTGCATTGAGATATACTTGTAGATCTTGTCCATAGGAAATAATTAGAGTTCATGTGTTGGACTCTAGAAGATTACATGATGACCAAGGTTCCATCTAAGGGTTTATATGAAGAATGGTCATGTGAAGAGTTGAGCTTATTGCAAGTATGGCTTGGAAAAGAAGATTGAGCGAATTTCATGTTATCTCCAAGCCATCATATGTATCAAGATAAGAAGATGAAGTACAAGTGGATTCATGAAGACGGAGATTAGCAAGGCTCTCTCATCATGGTGTATGGGGGAGTATTTGGAGATGTCTTCATCAAGCATGTGCTAGCAAGCACAATCAAGAAAGGTGTTCCAACTTGAGGGAGACAAGATCGTCATCATCAAGCTCAAGTGGAATGCGCAAGGCAAAGGTATGATCTTGATAGGGTTTCTTTTTTACCGGTCTCATATTGTTAGTTTGGAGACCGGGTTATAGGATAGACGGCGTACTATCAAGAGGGGCTCTCAAGTGAGTAACTTGATCGCACCTTTGTGGAGAGCTCAAACCTTTGCATATGTGGCATATCATCTTTCTTGGTTCTTATTTGGCTTTTATCCATGTGAGAATTTAGAGCTTGTGTTCATCTCCATACCAAGCTTTAGTTCATCAAAAACGGATTTCATTTGAATATCTTGTGATGTTTTTTATGTTGGAGGTTTTACCGGTTCGTCTTTTGTAGAGAGGTCAAACTCTCCTCTTGTGTTCTCCTCCTCACATGATAGACTATGATGTGTATATGCATGATCTTGTAGAGCTTGTGATTATCTTCGAAACAAGTCCAAGAACCGGAGTCCGGATGAAAAACTTGTTGAGTTTTCGTGTTGGAAATATTATCGGTTTATCCTTGAGTAAAGTTCCACACCTTCCCGTGGGTGGTGACTTTACTCTATTTATGGTTCTTAATATTTCCTAGGAAAGCTCTTATCGTTACCTTTCCAACAAAATTGGTTTCACCTGATTTGGAGTTCGAACGAGAAAGTTATTGCATTTCAGGTTTTACTGTTTTGCTGCTATTTTGCCTAAGCCGGAGTCTCCGGCCTCAGGGGTGCTCAGGGGCCGGAGTCTCCGGCCCATCAAGTTTTGGAGCGAAGAGCTCCACAAGTCGGCGCTCTCTGCCTTCGGTCCGGAGTTGGTCCGTAGTGACCCCGGAGTCTCCGGTTGGGGCCGGAGTCACCACCCCCTCGGGTCCGGAGTCTCCGCCCAGGCCGGAGTCTTCGGGCCTCCTGGACCGGAGTCTCCGGTGTATGTTTCCTGCAACGGCTCTTTTTCTGGGGACCTATAAAAAGGCCCCCCTTCTTCCCTAAAGAGTCGGCTCTTCCAAGCACGAAATTTCCCTCTTTCTCACCTCCATTGTTGACCTTGGAAAGCTTACCCCTCTCCCAATTCCTCCCATGATTCTTACATATCTTTGAGAGATTTGAGAGAGGAGATCTAGATCTACAATTCCACCAATCCTTTCCTCCTCTAAGTGAGGGGAACCTAGTAGATCTTTATCTTGGAGTTCCATTTGTTGAGTTCTTCTTTGTTCTTCCTCTCTTCTCCCCCCACAAGCATTAGTTGCTTTTGGTGGGATTTGAGAGTGAAGGATTTGAGCACTTGTGCTCTTGCCATTGCTTTGTGCATCGGTTTGTGCTCTCCACGAGGATTCGTGGAAGTTGAAAGTTTGTGAGCTTGTTACTCTTGGGTCTTTGGACCCTAGACGCCTTTGTGGTGGTTGAGACCTTTTTGTGGTCACTTGTAGCCTTTCGGTAGCCCCCAATCCTTTGTGGGTTGCGCCCCGGGTTGTTGTTGTAAAGGCTCCGGATTTCGCCTTGAAGGATTCCGATAGTGGAAGGTGAACCAAACCTTTTGTGGTGCGGTTCATCGGAGAAGAAGGTGAAGCCTTTGTGGCTGTTGAGTCATTGTGTTGGCTCACACCTCTCCAACGAGACGTACTCCCCTAAAAAGGAGGAACTCGGGAATACATCGTCGTCTCCGCGTGCCTCGGTTATCTCTATACCCGAGCTCTTTACTTATGCACTTTATTTTGTGATAGCCTTCGTGCTTAAAGTATTCTATATCGCTATCATCTTGTTGCTTGTCTTGTTTAGCATAAGTTGTTGGTACACATAGGTGAGCCTAGTATATTTAGATTGTTGGCTTGTTAATTTAAACACCTAGTTTTATTCCGCAATTATTAAGCCTAAACCGGAAAAGTTATAATCGCCTATTCACCCCCCCCCCCCCCCCTCTAGTCGACATCATTGTCCTTTCACCGGTTCCAACGGCTAGGACGCCGCACAGCTTTAGTCCCGGGTCAAACGGGACCTTTAGTCCCGGATGGTGATACCAACCGGGACTAAAGGGGCTGCGGCACGGTGGGACCGGTGCGAGCCCCTATAGTCCCGGTTGGTATCTCCAACCGGTACTAAAGATAGACCTTTAGTCCCGGTTGGAGACACCAACCCGGACTAAAGCTGTCGTGTTTTTCATTTTTTTTCTTTCTATTTTTCATTTAATATGGAATAATTCATATATTTAAATCCATAAATCGAAATTTAACAAATAAAATGTCTAAATCGATTAGAAAAATGAGAGGAATCCAAATATGACAACTATATCATCTTTTGAATCACAAAAACTCATTTAACTAGGCGAAATTATTTTCGAAAAATCGGCATAAACACATTTAACTAGGCGAAATTAGGTAGAAATCAAGAAAATTCCTAATACTTGGGGATTATTCATAAAATGTGGATTACTCTTTGCGGAATTAGATGGGTGCCATTTTGCACCATATATTTTTTGGAGGTTATTTTACTTTATTTGATTTTTCAAAAAGCGGTCAAAATGGCCACCATGACTCTCATCAAAAGAGGTCAAATTTTCTAAAACTATCGATGTTTCTGTGATATAACCACTAGTTGTGTATCTTAAAATGATTTTAAAAAAAAAATCAGACCAAACTATCAAACACTTGTAGTTCAAATTTGGATTACTTTCGGAAAATCAGCATAAACTCATTTATCTTGGCGAAATTAGATAGAAATCAAGAAAATTCCTAATACTTGGGGATTATCCATCAAATGTGGACTACTCTTTGTGAGAATTAGATGGGTGCCATTTTGCACCATATTTTTGTAGTTGGCTCACAAAAAAAGTCATTTTTGCCACTTAGAAATAGGAAAATGATATTTATAAAAATAATTTGAAAAATTCCTTCAGAAACATTGTTTTCTATACCAAGATACACCTATTTGTCGAATATGAGAACTTTATCACAATCTATGCCGTGGGAATGGTTATAACATGGTCATTTGGCTTGAAACTTATAAATGTTTATACATGACAGACCTTTTTGTGAAGATTGTTTTTGAACAATTTGTCAAAAATCAAGTTTATCATTTTTCATAGCAACTACTCCCTCCGTCTCAAAATAAGTGTCTCAAATTTGTCCAAGAGTGAATGTATTCATGTTTCATGTATCCACTTTTGGGAAAAATTGAGACACTTATTTTTGAACGGAGGGAGTAGTACACATAAAAGACTCCATGCCAGAGGATATCTTTTTTTGAGGTTTTTTTCACTTTATTTGATTTCTTTCAAAAAACGGTCAAAATGGCCACAATCACTATTCATCGAGAGAGGTCAACTTCTTTAAAACTATCGATGTTTCTGTGATATAACCACTAGTTGTGTATCTTAAAATGATTTAAAAAAATAATTCAGACAAAACTATCAAACACTTGTTGTTCAAATTTGGATTAATTTCGGAAAATCAGCCTAAAATCATTTAAATAGGCGAAATTAGATAGAAATCAAGAAAATTCCTAATACTTGGGGATTATCCATCAAATGTGGACTACTCTTTGTGAGAATTAGATGGGTGCCATTTTGCACCATATTTTTTGTAGTTGGTTCACAAAAAAATTATTTTTGCCACTTAGAAAATGGAAAATGATATTTATAAAAATAATTTGAAAAATCCATTCGGAACCATTGTTTCCTATACCAAGATACACATATTTGTCGAATATGAGAACTTTTTTAAAAACTATGCCATGGGAATGGTTATAACTTGGTCATTTGACTTCAAACTTATAGATGTTTATACATGATAGACCTTTTTGTGAAGATTGTTTTTGAACAATTTGTCAAAAATCAAGTTTTTCATTTTTCATAGCAACTAGTACACATAAATGGACTCCATGCCAGAGGATATCTTTTTTTGAGGTTTTTTTCACTTTATTTGATTTCTTTCAAAAAAGGGTCAAAATAGCCACAATGACTATTCATCGAAAGAGGTCAAATTCTTTAAAACTATCGATGTTTCTGTGATATAACCACTAGTTGTGTATCTTAAAATGATTTAAAAAATTCAGACCAAACTATCAAACACTTGTAGTTCAAATTTGGATTAATTTCGGAAAATCAGCATAAACTCATTTAACTAGGCAAAATTAGATAGAAATCAAGTAAATTCCTAATACTTGGGGATTATCTATCAAATGGGGACTACTCTTTATGAGAATTAGATGGGTGCCATTTTGCACCATATATTTTGTAGTTGGTTCACAAAAAAATCATTTTTGCCACTTAGAAAATGGAAAATGATATTTATAAAAATAATTTGAAAAATCCCTTCGGAACCATTGTTTCCTATACCAAGATACACCTATTTGTCGAATATGAGAACTTTTTTAAAAACTATGCCGTGGGAATGGTTATAACTTGGTCATTTGACTTCAAACTTATAGATGTTTATACATGATAGACCTTTTTGTGAAGATTGTTTTTGAACAATTTGTCAAAAATCAAGTTTATCATTTTTCATAGCAACTAGTACACATAAATGGACTCCGTGGCAGAGGATGTCTTTTTTTTGAGATTTTTTTCACTTTATTTGATTTCTTTAAAAAAGGTCAAAATAGCCACAATGACTATTCATCGAAAGAGGTCAAATTCTTTAAAACTATCGATATTTCTGTGATATAACCACTAGTTGTGTATCTTAAAATGATTTAAAAAATTCAGACCAAACTATCAAACACTTGTAGTTCAAATTTGGATTACTTTCGGAAAATCAGCATAAACTCATTTAACTAGGCAAAACTAGATAGAAATCAAGAAAATTCCTAATACTTGGGGATTATCTATCAAATGGGGACTACTCTTTATGAGAATTAGATGGGTGCCATTTTGCACCATATTTTTGTACTTGGTTCACAAAAAAAGTCATTTTTGCCACTTAGAAAAAGGAAAATGATATTTATAAAAATAATTTGAAAAATCTCTTCAGAACCATTGTTTCCTATACCAAGATACACCTATTTATCGAATATGATAACTTTAGCACAAACTATGCCGTGGAAATGGTTATAGCTTGGTCATTTGGCTTGAAACTAATAGATGTTTATACATGACAGCAAGTTTATCGATATTTCTGTGATGCAAAAGATGATATGGATGGCATATTTGAATTCCTCACATTTTCCTAATCGATTTAGACATTTTATTTGTTAAATTTTGATTTACGGATTTAAAGATATGAATTATTCCATATTAATATTATTACATAATCACTGTTATTTATTCAAAAAATATTGTTCCATAATCATTGTTATTTATTCAAAAAATATTATTACATAATCATTATTATTTATTCAAATAAATTTTGAAAATTTAAAAAATAAAAAGTATAACATCATGACTCAGGGGTTAGTATGATTGATATGATACTAATATCAGTAAGTTCTAACTTCTCATTTGGAAGCTAATTTGGAAGGAACTCAAAAGTTAAGCGTGATTGAGCTCGAGGAATTTGAGGATGGGTGACCGAATGGAAGTTTGACCAGGGTAAGTACTTTGACCTGAGATTAAGTGTATAATTAGAGATTAAGTGGCTGGCTAAGTGGGAAATTTCGGAATAGAGATTAAGTATGTGGCTAAGTGTATAATTAGAGATTAAGTGTGTGGCTAAGTGAGAAATTTCGGAATAGAGATTAAGTGTGTGGCTAAGTGTATAATTAGAGATTAAGTGAAGTCCTGACCTTAGACCAAAAAAAAATCCTCGGGAGTCCTTTAGTCCGGGTTGGTAACACCAATCGGGACTAAAGGTTCTCCAGCCCAGCGCTCGGTTGTGGCCACGTGCAGCGCCTTTAGTCCCGGTTCGTGATACGAACCGGGACTAAAGGTCCTCGACCCTGCGGGCTCGCCCGTGGCCACGTGGAGCGCCTTTAGTCCCGGTTTGTGGCAAACCGGGACTAAAGGGGGGGGGCCTTTAGTCCCAGTTGAGCAGTCCCGGTTGGCCAACCGGGACTAAAGCCCCTTGCCAACCGGGACTGTAGGCCCGTTTTCTACTAGTGTTTGGTTACTTGTAAGACATATGATATTTTATTCTAAATAGTTGTGTAATGATAAGCTTGTTATGTTGATGTCATAAGTGGAAGATGAAAAAACAAGCATAAGAAGGATACATTTTGCAATATCTTCATTATACATTAACATTGAAATAGTAACACAACTTTTTATGCAGTGGCTATGGATATACAAGTCATCAAATTGTGTCTACGTTATCCTAGAGGAAGTAGTCGGTACTTGGCCGGCGTAGATGGATTTTAGGAATTTGAATATAAAGATAAGCTAGACGTACCATGATCTATTGTACATGTGAAATTTGTGTGTATGCTGTTCTCTTGTCAAAGGATGATGTCCGTGATCATTTGGTCTGCAACGGAATTCTTCAAAGTTATGACAAATGAACTTTTCATGGCGAGTCTTAAGAGGAACACGTTGAAGATCAGCAACCACAATCTCGCAAGCTAATATGCGTGAATTAACTAATGACGCCCTTGGAAAAATATATGATGATGTCCATATGAGCGACGGTCACATTCACCAAATCCACATGCAGATGGGCCAAATTTAGAAGCACGTGAATTCGACAAATTGATTAAAGATTAAGAGAATCCTTTATGGCCAGGATGCGAATTATCGCAACTTTCTTTGCTTGTGCTTTTGTTTGGTGTAGATGGATCAATGATTTCATTCAAAAAGGAAGTGTCGGAATTAGAGTAAATGATGACATAGGTCACTACTTCCAAACTCGTAAAGGTTTAAGACAAGGTGATCCGCTATCACCTATCTTGTTCAATATTGTCGCCGATATGTTGGCCATCTTAATTGCAAGAGCAAGGAGGATGGTCATGTAGAAGGCCAAATTCCGCATCTTGTGGATGGTGGGATTTCGATTCTACAATATGCCGATGACACTATTCTCTTTATGGATCATAATTTGGAGAAAGCTCTAAATATGAAACTTATCCTTTGCATTTTTGAGCAACTTTCTGGCCTAAAAATAAATTTTCACAAGAGTGAAATATTTTGTTTTGGGAAGGCAAAAGATGTAGAGGATCAATATAAGGAAATTTTCGGTTGTGAGTCAGGAGCTCTCCGTTTAGATATCTGGGAATTTTTATTCACTTTCGTAAATTAAAAACAGTGAGTGGAAATCAATGAAGACCGTTTTGAAAAGAAACTAGCTTGTTGGATTAGCAAGCTAATTTCGTATGGCGATCGGCTAATCTTAATTAATTCGGTTCTCACAAGTCTACCAATGTTTATGTTATCTTTTCTTGAAATACTGATAATCCCCGAGAGCAAGGAATCACTGTAGCACAATTCGATAAGTATTTGAGTGTCGAACCCACGAGGAGCTGAAGGTAAACTATCTATTCTCTAAAGCCCTATAACCCTCTTATATGGCCTTTTATGCAAAGCAATAAATTTAAATATGAAAGGAACTTTTTATTATTAACTAATGGAAGCAAGTTATATAAGTGATGTGGAATGGGTTTATCAAGTGACAAGTTTCAAACGCAAGTTTCTTAGAGCAAGTTTCTCTCAGCAGTTTTCTCAAGAAAGTTTCTCAAAGTAGCAAGTAGCAAATATCTCAAGTAGCAAATATCTCAAGGGAGCAAATGTTCTAGCAATTGTTATTTCATTCGTGTGGTTGTCACAATTAGTGAAGCACATGTTTCAGTCTTAATTGTTTCTTCTAGGAAGGAGCCATAAATAGGTGTAGCCAAGTAAATGAGCAAATTACACAACTCTTATGATGGATCTCATGGCCAAGTAAATGTGCAGCACAAGAATTATTAAGACATAATTTTCCCACCATAGCCTTAAGTTTTAGGGTCCCCCATATATATCCCCCATAATGTAACTTCAAGTCTCAGACCACGGTTTCTGTCTTAGTACTCCGACCCGTCCTACTCAATCCATTACACTACGGTGATCACCTTACATGCATTCCCCAACATATGCGTGCACTCATACATTGTACATCAAGACAATCATAAAAGATAACAAAACTTGTATGCAACCAATCAACGAACTATTTCACTTTTGCCATGAACAAATCACTTCTCAAACATAGATGGGGAGACACAATAGATCAAAGGAATAGTATATTGCATCATATATCATGTTTGCCAAGAGTTTACAGTGGAGAGATGGAGATGGTCTTGCTGTAGATGTTGATGATGAACACGTCGGAGGGGGGTGGAGCCCTCCGGAGGTGATTCTGGCGGCGTTTCCCCCCTCCGATCTTCTCCGGCGGCAGCCTTCTGACTCTCTGTTTCGTGGTTTTGTGTTTCTCCGCCGCCTCCTCGCGAAACTCCTCGGGGAACTATTTTTATATACGTTTTTAGGTCAAGACGAAGCCACGGAGACGAATGCGGACGGCATCGGAGCCACGAGGAATAAAAGAGGTGGTCCCACACGGCCAAGGAATCTGGCCGCGTGGGACCATCTATTTTCTTCCTCGGACTTCCTTTTTCGCGGATCCTTGGCTCGTACGTCTTCTTATTTCCAAATATTGGGCCCCGTAAAATATTAGGTCATTTGGACGTCGTTTGGTCCCTGAAAGTAAAAAACATGGAAAAAGGGGTTTTCTGGTTCTGCAGGGTTAATTCCAAATAAATGGGGAAACTGTGAATTATCCCTAAAATCATTATAAAACATAAATATAACCCATATATGATGCAAATAAGTTAGAATATCAAGTAATAAAATGTAAAGTTCATGTATGCATTTTACATGCATCAAATACCAAATGGGGTACGGGAGAGATTAGATTTTTATCGATCACGCTTTTTCTGGCAGAGTGTTGGTCATAAAAAGAAATATAGACTTACAAAATGGAATATTATTTGTCGACCAAAAGACCAAGGGGGGCTCGGGGTGGAGGTACTTGAGCTAAAAAAAAATGTTTGTTATCCAAATGGTTGTTCAAACTTATTAATGAGGAGGGAGTTTGGCAGGAGATTATTATAAATAAGTATCTTCATTCTAAATCCCTATCTCAAATTAAAGAAAAAACCAACAGACTCAGCCTTTTGGAAGGGACTTATGCGAGTTAAGGAAGAGTTTTTCTCGAGAGGTTCTTTCAAGTTAGGTGATGGACAGAATACAAGATTCTGGGAGGATGTTTGGTTAGGTGATTCATCTCTTGCTCAACAATATCCGACATTGTATAACATAACCCATGGAAAAGTTTCTGTGCCACATGTTTTGGAGCAAGAGCATCCCAATATACAGTTTAGACGAGCATTGAGAGGAAATAGATGGTTTAGGTGGCTGCATTTGGTGAGCCGGCTAATGGATGTACATCTAACTCAAAGTAAAGATACTTTTGTTTGGGGGTTAACTAACTCAGGTATGTTTACCGTCAAATCAATGTACTTAGATTTTATGAATGGGCATACGAAATATCTTCGTAAGTATATTTGGAAAATAAAGGTACCGCTAAAAATAAGAATTTTTATGTGGTTTCTTCACAAAAGAGTTTTGTTAACAAAGGATAATTTGATTAGACACAATTGGCATGGTAGTACTAAATGTTGTTTTTGTGATCAAGATGAAACAATACAACATTTGTTTATTTCCTGTTCACTTGCTCGTGTTATTTGGCGTATTGTTCATATGGCTTTCAATATTACACCTCCAACTACTATCACAAATTTGTTTGGAAACTGGTTGAATGGGGTGAGCAAGAGAGACAAAACTCAAATAAGAGTGGGGGTTTGTGCTTTGCTTTGGGCCTTATGGCATGTCCGGAATGATTATGTGTTTAACAGAGCCAAAAATACTTCTTTCTTGCAGGTTATTCCTTTGGCGACGCACTGGATCCGTACGTGGTCATTTCTCCAGTCAGAGGACCAACGCAGGCCACGGATATTGGGTGCAACCGTTTGGAGATGGTCGCACAGGAATTCTTCACCCAGTTCGGCTGGCGATGTGCAAATACGATATCATGTTGATGCATAGGCGTTTCATGTTATTCCGTCTTTTCGTTGGTTGATTCTGTCTCAACCCTTTGTGATCCTTGAATTGTAAGACATTTGATACTTTTTCAATAAAAGCAATAAAGGCCGTATGCATCATCCTGATGCAGAGGCCGGGGTAGCGCCCCTTTTCTAAAAAAAAAACTTGATACCCTGCACATGGCAATTCCAAATGGTAGCGAGCTGCCACAAATTTCTACGAGACTAAGAAGGTTGTTTCGAAATTTGGCTTGGGATATGAAAAAATGATGCATGCCCAAATAACAGTCAGCTATGTTGGAAAGACGAAGGAAATGATGTTTTCTGCTCAATCTGCATGATTTGTAGGTGGAAAGGTAAAGAACCTGAAACCAAGTAGACAAAGAAGGAAAGAAAGAGACCAACACCAAGCAAAGTATTACGGTACTTTCCAATCAAAGAGATGGTAAGCATCGACACTTTATATCATTCCATTTGTAGTTTGGTTATAATATAGATATTTTTTTGGCTCTGCTACAGAACAAGAACAATGATTGTCATGATCTGGATTTGCAACCATTAAACATGATTTTCTCTGGAAACCTGAGCAACAGAATTGCGCACCTCTTCGTAAGCTGCTCCCAGGAAAGGCGACCAGGGTTTTCACGCCTCCTGCCGGCGGCGCCGCCGATCCAACTCGTCTCTGTGGCCTTAGTGCCATGGTGGCGCGGTGGATCCCGGTCCTTTCCGGCGGGAGGGCTCCGTTCTCACATGTTTTTCTGTGTTTTGTTAGGGTTTGTGTCCTACTCAGGGAGATGAGGCGGCGTCTGTCCCTGTAGATGGAATAATGTCCTCCCCGCCTAGCCTCCGTTCCGGCGATGCGTCTAGCGTCATTGGAGGGTGTGTGGAGATGTGTCTCCGGAGGATCTCACGGGATTCGGTCGGTGGTTGTCTTCGGTGGATCGATTGGATCTGATCTCGTTCGTCTCCGTTTGTGTGTCTACAAATTGGATCCTTCTGATCTATGCTTCTCTTCATCGGCGACGATTGTTGTTCTGGTGCGCTGGTCCCGTGGGGCCTTAGCACGACGACTTCCCGACTGTGTACTACAACAAGTTTTGCCCGGCTCTAGTGATGGAGGGGTGATGACAGCGGCGCGCCTTTGGCTCGCTCTAGTGTTTGTAGTCGTCGCTAGGTGGTCTCGTTCATTGATGTATTTTTTGTTGCTTGTTGTGTCCTTTGTACCGCCTTGACAGTTGATGAATAGATCAGAAGTTTCTCGCAAAAAAATGCTTTTCTCTGCTACTTAAGATTTGTGTGTGTATACATCCTTTTTAACCCACATGATTGAATTGATTTTTTATTTATCCTTGTACCTTTTCGCATGCAATACAAACGTGTACTGCAATTTGTGTCAATCTTATGAGCCATTTTCTTAATCTTAGAACAAAGAAAATTAGCTGCATAATAACATTGGTCAACCAGTAAAGAGTACTACACTGGATATAAGGTTAGTTTGCCCACGTAGTAATAGCAAGTCAACATTTACTTATTTTTATTACTTTATCCAAATGACCTGAATGGCTAAGTGAAAGCTCGTCTTTCCTACCATTGTACAGCCCTTGTACCTCGTGACGAGTGATATATGGAGTCTCTATCACAACGTACGCAGGCGTTGCGTCCTCGGCCTGTTCATAGCTGGAGGCTAGAGACGGCAACCCGATTGATAATTCCCTACTCCAGCTCAGCTAGACAGGATCACAGGAGTAGTAAGGTAGGTTCAACCTTTCATGTCAGCTCCGTAACAAAGCACGAACGTGGATTCGTCGATACTAGTCCTGCTAATGGAAGACAAGTGTGAAGATAATTACATGGAGCTAATCATGATTCAGTTGGCTAATATAATTGGAGGACAACGACACGAACCGAGGTAAAGTGTGTAAGGGGCTTAAAATATGTCATGTGATGTACAACATCAAAGTATATGAAAGTTATTGCTTGAAGTTGACTCAAGGATACGATTAAAGTGGAATCTTAGTCAACAAAAGATAATTGTTGTTCTCGCGGGATTCAGTCGGCGTTTGTGTTCGGTAGATCCGATTGGATCTGGTCGTCGTTCGTCTGTGTTCGTGTTTCTGCATGTTGGATCCTTCCGATCTACGCATCTCTTCATCGGCGACAGTTGCTCGTCTGGTGCGATGGTCCTGTGGGGTCTTAGCACGATGACTTCCCGACTGTCTACTACAACAAGATTTGCCCGGCTCCAGTGAGGGAGGGACGATGACAGCGGCACGCCTTCGGCTCGTTTCAGTGCTTGTAGTCATCGCTACGTGGTCTGCAGATCTGGATGTAATTTTTTGTTACTTCTTGCATTCTTTGACTACCTTGTCATTTTATGAGTAGAATGGAAATTTTTTCGCAAAAAAAAAAACAAAAGATAATTGTTGCATTATTACTATCTACATGCACATGATGTCGAACTATAAATTATAATATGAAATTCTAAGCAAAGTAGAATCTTATTGTTTCGGACTATGTGTCTATCATTCTCTTTTCTCTATACATGAGAATTTTCATATGTATACGTTTACATGTACAACAAAAGAATCTTATAAGATCGTGGCAACACGAGAATTCACCACTACGGGAGAGCACGACTTTGCGTGTGCTCTGATCTTTGCCGTGTGCTGGATGTCGGGCACACGGCAAAGATTTCTTTACCGTGTGTCGGCACACGACAACGAATGGCACATGGCAAAGACAAACAAAAACACACGGTAAAGAAATACATACGGCAAAGATTAAACAAAACACACGACAAAGATAGGTACACGGCAAAGAAAATAGAGCAAACGGAAGCGCAAAAGGCGCAGTCACGGCAGCTCTTTGCCGTGTGTTTGCACACGGAAAAGAAGATTTACTTTTGACCGAAATAAAAAAATGAAAATCGATCTTTGCCATGAGCCAACACACGGCAAAGACTAAAAAAAAATGAAAATCTATCTTTGCCGTGTGCCAACACACGGCAAAGACCTACTTTTTTCAACTTTACTTTATCTAGTTGTAACAACGGTATGACCATTCTCGTGGCATAGTTTGTGATAAAATGTCCATATTTGACACATAGGTGTGTCTTGGTATGGGAAACAATTTTGCCAAAATGAGTTTTCAAATTATTTTTATAAATATCATTTTTCATTTTTAAGTGTCAAAAATGATATTTTTGTGAAGCAAGTACCAACAATTTGGTGCAAAATGGCACTCATACAATTTCCACACAAAGTAGTCCATATTTCATGGATAATACAAAATATTAGGAATTTTCTCGGTTTCTACCTTATTTCTCTTATTTAAATGACTTTATGCTGATTTTTCGAAAGTAATTCAAATTTGAACTGCAAGTGTGTGATAGCTTGCTCTAAATTTTTTATGAAAATCATTTTAAAATACACAAGTAGTGGTTGTATCACAGGACCGTTGATAGTTTTGAAAAATTCAACCCCTTTCGATGAATAGAAACGGTGGCCATTTTGACCATTTTTTCAAACAAATAAAAGAAAGTGAACAAATACTCAAAAAAAGAAATCGTTTGGTATGGAGTCCTTTTATGTGTATTAGTTGGTAGTAAATATGATAAACTCGAGTTTTTAACAAAGTTTTCAAAATAATCCTTCACAAAAGGTCTATCATATACAAACATGTATAAGTTTCGAGTCAAATGACCAAGATATGACCATTCTCGTGGCATAGTTTATGGTAAAATGTCCATATTTGACACATAGGTGTGTCTTGGTATGGGAAACAATGTTGCCAAAAAGATTTTTCAAATTATTTTTATAAATATCATTTTTTTTAGTGTCAAAAATGACTTTTTTTGTGAACAAGTACCAAAAATATGGTGTAAAATGGCATCCATACAATTTCCACACAGAGTAGTCCATATTTCATGGGTAATAAAAAAATATTAGGAAATTTCTCGATTTCTACCTAATTTCGCTTATTTAAATTATTTTATGCCGGTTTTCCGAAAATAATTCAAATTTGAACTACAAGTGTGTGATAGTTTGCTCTAAATGTTTTAAAAAAATCATTTTAAGGTACACAAGTAGTGGTTATAACACAGTGATGGTCCCGAAGAGCAAGGCTTTGATACCTGCAAAAGTAAACGGGATTAGGTTGAGACTCCAAGTGCAGTGTATAGTAAGTGGAAGACAGTTTTCCCCACGAGGGGTGACTCGAGGGTTTAATATCGAACTCTCGGGGAATCTGAAGTGGTAGATTTATCTTCTTATCCTTCTTTTGGTTACCTACAAAACAAGGTTAGATGTTTTGGTCCTCAACCTCACCTGTGGTTGTCAAGCACAAGGTGTAAGAATGATATCAGGATAGTTATGCAATGCAAACAAGAAATAAATATGCAATGATGGTGGATGCAATGATAAATGATATTTTTGGGTTTTTGAATGATGTATGCAAGATGAAAAGTATTTTTGTATTTTCGGATTTAATGATGGCTGAAAATAGAAAAGTGGTATATGGTGTTGGAAAGGTGTTTCTTATGATTAAAAATGGACTGGGGTTCATGGTTTCACAAATGCACTCTCTCTTTATAAAGTGGTAGACAATGGAACACACAAGTTAACATATGAGATTGCAACACAGGGTTTGATAACAAGTTACTTAGATATATGGGCATCACGTCCTAACATAGAGATCTTTTGGTTATTAACCTCTCTTATACTCCACCAAGATGCGAACTAAATCATAACACCTCAGTAATTAAGATAACTCAGAGTATAGCATTAAGTATCATGACATGAAGTGAAAATAAGAACATGCTAGATCTAGTCATGGAGTAGTGGCAATGGTCACGCCCACATCCCCGGTAGCATGGTATTTTAGTTTATCCCTAGTGAGGTAACAAAGTAAGGTAAAGATACCAAAGTGGATCGCAGAACTTTCTCTCACGTTCACTGCACTAGCCACCCCCGTTACTCCAACTAATGCACACGTTCCCCCACACACGCTCTCATAAACATGCTTGATCAAAACAAGTAGACAAGAACGGGGTACATAATATGCATCTATACTCATAACTGAAACAAACATTGCAATCTCAAACATATATTAACTCATAAAGATCCACCACAAAGGTATTACAACGGTGACCGTAATCATGTTCAGCAGCTCATACGGTGCTAATTAGTGAAGCTCAAGAGAGGAGAGATACATAAGTTACTTCCACAAACCCATAGTCCAGAGGTGGACTACTCCCTCTTCATCATGGAGACGGTGGAGAAGTCGATGGAGAAGATGGAGACCACGCCGGCAGCGCCCCGCCGGAGTTTTCCCCCTCCAATCTGCAGCTCCTGATCTCCGTTTCGGTGTTTCTGTGTTTGTGCGGCGCTCCTTCCAGAGAACGTCGGGGGACCTTTTTTATAGGCGTTTTTAGGTCAAGACATGTCGGTGGAGCGAAGATCGACGGCAACGGAGCCACGAGGCCAAACGGTGGGCCCCACGCGGCCACAGTACCTGGCCGCGTGGGCCACCCCCGTTTGGCCTCGGCCTCCGTTTGCTGCTTCCTTCGCCCACAGGTCTTCTTCCTTCCAAATATTGACGCCCGTAAATTTCCAGGTGATTTCGTTGACGTTTGGGTCCCTGAAACATTAAAATAAGAAAACGGGGTTTTCTGCCTGTGCAGGGTTAATTCCATAAAAATAGGAAATAAATGAATATTCCCAAAATCATTATAAAACATTGATATAACCCTTATATGATGCAAATATGATTGGAATATAAGCAATTAAAGTGCAAAGTTCATGTATGCATTTTACATGCATCAACATCCCCAAGCTTAATCCATGCTCGTCCTCGAGTATGAAGATGATAAAACTAACATGGACTTTGCAATTTAATACTTAACAATGATATCAAAGATGATTACTATTGCTACATATAGTCAAATGATTCATTCTTCAAAGGAGTAGCAATATGCAAATAGTTTATGAAGTGATATCAAGTATTCAAGACAAGGATGTTCATTGATAGTTCACAAAGTGTAACATGGTAGCAAGTAATATGGAACACATGTATGCATAATGATAAGTAGAACATCCTACAATGGTCATAGAGTGTAGATGAAAATCTGAATATGATAGGTGTACACTTTGGAAAGATGTATATGTGAGTAGAGGTAAAGCATGCATAAGTTTCATCCAACTTCCAAACTCTTCTACTTAAGTTAATGATTGCAATAAGGTATTCATTGGTGTCAAGCTCTCATTGCCCCTATCATAGCATCTTGAATGATTAAGGTTAAAGTGAAAGCAAATATGAGTAGTGTGCTTGATAAAGAATGGGTTGAATGTCTCATGCCCCTTGAATACAAGTACTTACACCATGTGTTACTCAACTTGGGAAACAAAGCAAGTTCAATTAAATATCATTGTAAGCATAATAGTATCATCAAGAGCGTCAACTGGGGTACCTCTTGTCCCAAGATATGGAACAAGCCCATATCAAAATGACAAGACAAACAAACAAAATGAACAATCTCAACACCCTTTTTATTTACCATTTGGAATAGTTTTTTATTGCAAGGTGTATCACAGAAGGTTCACCATAGTATGTAAGTAAATTTCCACCATGAATGATGCATGGCTTAGATTAGCGGCCCAGGCGTCTCTCTAACCATTTACACAAACTCATTTAAACTCACTCTATTTCCACATTTATTTCAACATGATAAGCATCCATAGACAAAAGCACATGATATCAACTAAATGAGATGAAGAGCGTGTTGAAAGCTTGCCATGTGACAGCACATATGGGCTAACTTCCAACCCAAAACATTCATCAAGCCACAAACATCATAATCTTAATCACAATGGGTCAAGTTTTATTATGCAAATAAAAGAACATTGTGCATCAAGTTCGTGAGAGCTATATAACCAATTTTTTCCATTGCAATCAATAACATAAACATTTTCATTCAGAGGTAAGATAACACAAACAACATGTTAAACATACTCGGAATAGCATAAAGCCAATAGGTAGATATGGTGGACTCACTGGAATAACTTTGGTTGAAGGTGTTGGAAACAAGTTTTTGCTTGTTGGAGTTTTTGGGCTAGCAAAAGGGAGAAAGTTGACCATCTAGATGCATGCATGAGTGTCCATAGAACTAACTAATCCATGTTAAACCAAGTAAAATAACAATCAGCACCAAAACATGAATAAGTGATAGCTCTACAAAAAGAATTTGCAAACTATTACTCATAAACAAGCTCATGAATCATGCAACTATATGTATCATTAAAAATCAAGTCAAACATCCCTTTTCCCAATCTTATAAAAGCATCCAACATATTTCAACCCATATTTCCAGTAGCTCTCTCATATATAATTGATAGTGTGGTGGTCTCTCAAGACTCAAACAAAAAAAAAAACGACGCTCCAAGTTTATGCGATAAAGTGTTTCGATCGAAAAACAGAAGTTGGACGTGTGCAAACCGAGAGTGTGTAGGTCCAGCGGGGTTGTCTTCACATCCCCAAGCTTATGGTCTTCACCATCCTTGGATAGCTCTTGGTGCATCTCCTCCAATCCCTGTGAAAAAACTTCAAAACACCGTTTCTCCCATCTCTTTTCTGTGGGGTGCATTAATAGTGATAAACAAATAGGTTCCTTGCTGCATATAATCCTTGAACAAAAATTCATATGACATGTCCAGAAAGTGTATAATGTTGTATGCCTACTCATAAACTCAATTGGATCAAAAAGATTCAACTTAAAAGCTCAAAGCATGCATCAAACAAAATGGGACAGAATCTGTCCAGAAAAACAGCAGCAGCAAAACGTATTTTTCTACCCTACCAAACTTTCTCGAAAAATTCCGAAAAAATTCATGCATACAGAGGATGAAAAGTTGCAACTACAGTTCAAATATGAGCTCATTCGGAGTTACAGAATAAGAATTAAAAATCATACCGTGCACTGACTTCGTGCAGGAATAAAATCTCCGAACGCTATAAGCAACTTTTTCAAACCAAAAAGGGTAAAACTTGGCACTTTATTAAAAACTCCAGAACCTAACTAGACACAAAATCTCTTGTTACAGCAAGAGGACACAAAAAAAATCACACACAAAAATAACCGGGTTGCCTCCCGCAAAGCGCTTTCTTTATAGCCATATAGCTAGGCTTCTTACTTGTTGTTTTATTGTGGACGAAGCTCATGAGGGAGCTTGAACTTTGGTGGTTCCCTCTTCCTTGGAAAGTGTTCCATGCACTTCTTGTGTGGAAACTGAAACTTTACATTCCCTTCCTTTGAATCAATGATAGCACCTGTGGTACGAAGAAAAGGTCTTCCAAGAATAATAGGACTAGAGGTTTTATTCCCCATATCCATGATTAGAAAATCCACAGGCACAAAAGTCATATGTAACTCTACCATAACATCACTTACTTTTCCCAAAGCATGTTTAATAGAGTCATCAGCAAGTGCTAGTTCAATAGAGCATTTTTCAAGATTTTTCAATTCAAGCACTTCATATAGTTCTTTAGATAAAACAGAGACACTAGATCCTAGATCAAGTATGGCATGGTGTGTCTCTTTTCCAATAGTTACTAGTACCTTAGGTATCCACATATCCCCAAGCTTAGGTGGTATCATAGCCTCTTGGTTGTACCTAGCAATCTTTTCTTTCAAGACATGATTAGCAATATAAGAACCAAAACCTGCTTGGTTAGTGTTGATGGAAGGATCACTTGCAAATTTTTGTAAGATAGATATTAATTCATGCAAGCTACAATTTTCTAAGTCAAGCAAAGGATCCTTGACTTCATTAAGCATTTTAACTTCCTCAACTTCTTCCCAAGCAAGATTCTCATTCCTTTTCTTTAAAGCAAGATTCAAGGCTATTGGAGGTCATCCTCCTCTTCAACATGATTCTTAATATCCCTATCTAAAGGTTCCAGCATAGAAGATATTCTTTCATTCAATTCCCTAGTCAACTTCTTTTTAGACTTGGCATAGTTCAATATTGTTTCCATTTTCAAAGAGATTCCAGAAAGAGTGTTATTTGTCTTTTTCATCCTAGACTTGGTATGAAGGATAAATGAATGCAAATCATTTTTAGTAGGATAGTCCTCCACATAAGTTTGTAGACATAAAGTTGACCTATCCATAGAAGCTTTTAGTTGTTTGATCCCAGTTTCATATTTGGATTCTATAGAATTCCCAAATAAATTTTCCATCAAATTATTAGCATGTGAGGGATTTCCAGAAGCAAATTTTCCACTAGTCAATGAGTCTAGAAAACATTTCGACCAGCCATCTATACCTTTATAGAAGTTTCTTATCACAGTGGCAGGAGTATATTTAATGACACCATTTTTACTAGTGTCCTTAATTCTATACCAAGCATCCATCAATGACTCTCCATAGTATTGACCAAAGTTGTTCATTTCAGCACTAGGATTCATTTTAGCAAGTTTTTTTTGGTATTTTTAATTTTTTATGCAAAACTGAAATAAATATGATATGATATGCAATGACACTAACAAAACAAATAAATTGCTTTGTAAGTAAAGATGGATAAGATGGTGCTCACGTAGGTGCAACCTCCCCAAGCTTAGGTGTTAGCACAAGTTGGTGACGTTGACTTTGTTGTGAGATGAATGCGATGATGCACACCCTTGGATAAATCTCTCAGCTACGATTCCCCGGCAACGGCGCCAGAAAACGTCTTGATGTCCCGAAGAGCAAGCTTTGATACCTGCAAAATAAACGGGATTAGGTTGAGACTCCAAGTGCAGAGTGTATAGTAAGTGGAAGACAGTTTTCCCCACGAGGGGTGACTCGAGGGTTTAATATCGAACTCTCGGGGAATCTGAAGTGGTAGATTTATCTTCTTATCCTTCTTTTGGTTACCTACAAAACAAGGTTAGATGTTTTGGTCCTCAACCTCACCTGTGGTTGTCAAGCACAAGGTGTAAGAATGATATCAGGATAGTTATGCAATGCAAACAAGAAATAAATATGCAATGATGGTGGATGCAATGATAAATGATATTTTTGGGTTTTTGAATGATGTATGCAAGATGAAAAGTATTTTTGTATTTTCGGATTTAATGATGGCTGAAAATAGAAAAGTGGTATATGGTGTTGGAAAGGTGTTTCTTATGATTAAAAATGGACTGGGGTTCATGGTTTCACAAATGCACTCTCTCTTTATAAAGTGGTAGACAATGGAACACACAAGTTAACATATGAGATTGCAACACAGGGTTTGATAACAAGTTACTTAGATATATGGGCATCACGTCCTAACATAGAGATCTTTTGGTTATTAACCTCTCTTATACTCCACCAAGATGCGAACTAAATCATAACACCTCAGTAATTAAGATAACTCAGAGTATAGCATTAAGTATCATGACATGAAGTGAAAATAAGAACATGCTAGATCTAGTCATGGAGTAGTGGCAATGGTCACGCCCACATCCCCGGTAGCATGGTATTTTAGTTTATCCCTAGTGAGGTAACAAAGTAAGGTAAAGATACCAAAGTGGATCGCAGAACTTTCTCTCACGTTCACTGCACTAGCCACCCCCGTTACTCCAACTAATGCACACGTTCCCCCACACACGCTCTCATAAACATGCTTGATCAAAACAAGTAGACAAGAACGGGGTACATAATATGCATCTATACTCATAACTGAAACAAACATTGCAATCTCAAACATATATTAACTCATAAAGATCCACCACAAAGGTATTACAACGGTGACCGTAATCATGTTCAGCAGCTCATACGGTGCTAATTAGTGAAGCTCAAGAGAGGAGAGATACATAAGTTACTTCCACAAACCCATAGTCCAGAGGTGGACTACTCCCTCTTCATCATGGAGACGGTGGAGAAGTCGATGGAGAAGATGGAGACCACGCCGGCAGCGCCCCGCCGGAGTTTTCCCCCTCCAATCTGCAGCTCCTGATCTCCGTTTCGGTGTTTCTGTGTTTGTGCGGCGCTCCTTCCAGAGAACGTCGGGGGACCTTTTTTATAGGCGTTTTTAGGTCAAGACTATGTCGGTGGAGCGAAGATCGACGGCAACGGAGCCACGAGGCCAAACGTGGGCCCCACGCGGCCACAGTACCTGGCCGCGTGGGCCACCCCCGTTTGGCCTCGGCCTCCGTTTGCTCGCTTCCTTCGCCCACAGGTCTTCTTCCTTCCAAATATTGACGCCCGTAAATTTCCAGGTGATTTCGTTGACGTTTGGGTCCCTGAAACATTAAAATAAGAAAAACGGGGTTTTCTGCCTGTGCAGGGGTTAATTCCATAAAAATAGGAAATAAATGAATATTCCAAAAATCATTAA